>NW_021011513.1:391110-571003 GCF_003987935.1 Bombyx mandarina
GACCTACGAGCAAGTGTAGGTGTTTTAGAGGGCGCGACGGAGGCCGCGGATGATCGCTCAGCTGAAACGATGGTCACGGCGGACGACGCAGCAGCTTTTCTCGCCAGTATAGGCGACACGGGAGCGGCAGGCACGACAGAGGCTGCGGTGCTCAATGCAGAAGCTCTGCACGCAGGTACAGGCGACGCAGGAGCAGCGAGCGCGGCGGAGTCCTCGAGAGGGCTCGCAGTGTGATTGGCCTTGAAGGCCAAAAACTCCGAGGCGAGCTGTGGGTGGCGAAGTCGGAGGAATTCCGCGAATACAGCGTCCATGATCGCTGAGTACCCAGGTGGGGCGGCCCCGGGTCTTGAAAACACTCGCCTTGCGGCGAGGCCCCAACTTCTCGGACCTGAGCGGTTCTATTGAACACAGGTGGCAATGCGGCGCGATTACTACAGGACAAAGAAAAAGCACAACAAAACAGAAATTACGAAAAGAAACAAAACAAATAAATACTTGCAGGAAACCACTTTGTCGGCAGATGTACCACGAACACAGAAACAACAAAAGGAAACAAAACAAATAAAAACTTCCAGAAAGAGCACTTAGTCGGCAGATGTACCACAAACACAGGCCGCGCGAACAATGGCCGGGCTAACAAAAGCCGGGCGAACAAAGACCGGGCGATCGAGTGGACGATGAGCACGTCCGCACGTGACGGGTGCCTCTATCGGAATGAAAAACATAATTATGTAATTCCCCAAAAGTATTTTACAACCGGTTGTAATATGTTTGTTGTAGTTTTTAGTAATTATTTTATTAAAATTCAGTACTGTTTCGAATTAACAGTAGCCGTATCCAAAATGCTTAGTTTAATTCAGAACGAATGCATCTTTTAAAAGTATTTACAACACAAAAGCCGACTCAATTCGGTGTTTATCTAACATCGGTTTAAGTAAGGTATTAGCTAAATAGTATTCTTAATCCTCATCCAATCAGCAATGAAGGCAAGTCGCAGGCTGCTCGTATCCCCCGGATCTCATTTCAGCTGGAAGGCGGCACTGGTAAATGAACCCCGACCTTTTTAGGACCGTCAAAAGGGTAAGTGCGAAATGAGCACTACATTTTGCTTATTGAAGTAAAATATCTAGAAATGGTACCTAAAAATACCTAGAATTTACTGGTGGTAGGACCTCTTGTGAGTCCGCGCGCGTAGGTACCACCGCCCTGCGTATTTCTGCCGTGAAACAGTAATGCGTTTCAGACTGAAGGGTAGGGCAGCCGTTGTAACTATACTGAAATCTTAGAACTTATATCTCAACGTGAGTGGTGCATTTACGTTGTAGATGTCTATGGGCTCCATTGACCACTTAACACCAGGTGGGCTGTGAGCTCGTCCTTCCATCTAAACAATAAAAAAAATATGATTTAAATTCCTATTGCTAATAAAACTAAATAGGGTTGTAACTTTGATGAGCTCGTTGATCGATTATTCGGGTTTGTTACCAAATATCTAGGAATGTCAAATCTCTCATACGAATTTCTTCTTCTTCTCAGTCGGGTCACTCTTGACAGAGTGGCACGACGTGATCGTCATATAGTGTTGGAAGGGGGAGACTTGATGCGTCTGACGATGTCGCGCCATCTCTCCCTGCTCGAGGCCATTCTACTGCACTTATTTAGGGGACCTACTATTGCAATTTTAATTTGGTCGGTCCACCGCATTGGTGGCCTCTCGCGCGGTCTTGTACCATCAACGCTTCCCTGTACAACGAGGCGTTCTATGGACCGGCCATCTCGTCGCGAAACGTGTCCGAAGAAATTCACCATTCGAGACTGTACTATACCAAATAGACGCTGCTTGATGCGGAGTTCCTGAAGTATCGAGACATTTGTACGAAAGTCGGTCCACGAAACTCCAAGCATTCTTCTCTAGCACCATTTAATACATATAATAATTTCTCATACGAATAATTGAGGCAAAACAGTTAAGCAGTTAGTTGGATTGTTAGGTCAACTGTTACACAACAAACTCGTTGACACATCTAGCTCACCAAGAAATTAAAGTCCAACGAAAATGTTCTTCAAATTTGTTAATAAACATAAACCTCTTCTAGCACAGGTTTATATCTCCTAGCACACAAACGCTTACTGTGTTAGACGTATTAACGCGAGATCCTGAAAGCGGCGTGTTACGATTGTTACAATCAAAGGCCGCGTCAGCCCCGGGCGGGTTCATTCGTCATTCTACCGACGTCATTTGTACCCCGGAGGCGGCGAAAGGGTTGATTGGCTCGAGTCCTCGATCTTGTAGGATACACGTAATTGTATGTAATCTTTTTTTTGTGTGTTACCGTCGAAACTACAACTTCTGAAGTGAGCGTATTAGAAGATGGGAGAATTACGCTTGTACTTGTAACCTGATCTGATCCTGGGACAATATTTAATTTCATTTTGAAACGAAGTTCCTTATGGGACGATGCGGAGGGGTATCCTAACCGGGAAAAAACGTCCGTAACGTAAGATTTTTATCAGTAATGCACACAGTGTATGACTTAACTTTGTATTATAATAACGTACAAATTAGTAATGCAGACAGCGTACGACTTTTTATCATTCATTGACCACGATCTCAGAGCGTTCGTTTGCGCAATACACTAACTCTTATACAAACAACCGTGAATGAAGTGTACCACAATAAGTTCGCACGTTACCGAATGACCGTGGGTTGTTGCGAAACCTCCAGTTTTATTTTCTTTATACCTCGAATAGAACTTAAAATGAATATTTTTATAATAAGTAACTTCGTTTCTATCCGGTGTCCCACGATATCACACATGTTTTTTAAAGATGCGGCGGGTAGCTACTGTAGAACACAAATATTTGACATTTTTTTCAATACCTAATCGTTGGCAGCCGAAAAAGCTATTTCAAGTACTCACGGACCGGTAGGTGAGCTCACGGGCTCAACCTGAGAGAGTTGCTAATACTAGCCCTAACAAGAGCAGTGCATCGCTGGATCGCAATAGCGACCCACTGTAAAAAATCCGGCGAGAAACTCAGTGGGCTGTGCCTATGGGCTAGCTCGAACGTCAAACTCGCGAGGAGTTCTATGAGGAAATGCTTAATGATAAATGGGATTCGATGTGCAATAAAGTATACTCTATCTCCTCCCTCTATCACGTTTTCAGCTTTCAATATTCTTCCGATTATACAATAAATAATAGTTTAAAAAAACTAACAAAATACGCTTGTTTAGAAAATCCAACTAAAAAATAGAAAATAAATTTTAATAAATTGGATTCAAAATAAAAAAATATTTTATTGTAAAAAAGCGTGGGGTGCTTTTCAGGACACTTTCAAATTACCCTATCTGTTCATAAAATATTTATAACTACTGATACCATGCACCCCACGCTTTTTTACAGTAAAATCATTTTTTCTTACACTATTTTTAATTAAAATTTATTAAAATTTATTTTCTATTTTTTAGTTGGATTTTTTGTTAAAGCGTATTCTGTTCGTTTTTTTAAACTATTATTTATTTTTAATTTTTTAGCTGAATTTATATTTTTTAAATGTTTTTTAATATTGAATTGTCATCGGTCCTTAATAAGTATACCAAATTTCAGGTAAATTTGACGTTTTGAAGGGGGTCAAAATCATGTTCAAAGATTCCGTTACAAACATACACACGTCTGTAGCTAATAAAAGCGTATTAAAATGATTTGAACCTTCATTTTCCTAATAAATAAGTTTAATCATTACGTATTTTAATATTAAGTATGTGCCAATAACAAAGGGAAGAGACTCGACCTAGTATAATCTCGCAAGAGTTTCGGCAAAAACCGCGCTCTGCAATTAGCGAGACTAAAGCTGGGAGTGACGGATGACCGCGCCCGGTGAGCGATCGGTAGCTGTGAGCTGATGCCGCGTAATTAACTTAAAATATATATATAATTTTTTTTTTTTTTTTTTTTTTTTTTTTTTTTTTTTTTTTTTTTTTTTTTTTTTTTTTTTTTNATGCGCCACCCACCTCGAGATACAAGTTCTAAGATCCCAGGTATAGTCAATACAATCGATGTGTATTTAAACATAGAAATAGTGTGTCAAATCATTTAATTTGTATGCTTTTGTGATATAGTTGAGGATGTACTAGGATAAAAGCGTGATGTTTTATTGAACGGCAATTCAACTAGTTGAGACGGCAGACTTCGTAGTGCCTCAATCGATAAATAAAAGACCTAAATTTTTGTATAAAATAAACTTAAAACAAACAATGGAATCCGTCCGACGGGGGACAACGGGGGACAACATCAAAGGAAAAATAAAATGGTTATTTTTATTTAATTCCGAGTATGTTCATATTTATCTACCTTTTAAACCTTCTCTGGACTTCCATAAATAATTCAAGGCCAAAATTAGCCAAATCGGTCCAGCCGTTCTTGAGTTTTAGCGAGATTAACGAACAGCAATTCATTTTTATATATATAGATAGATAGATAAATCTTTTTTAATCGCCTAAATAAGTAGATGTGCTTAGAGCGTTGCTGGTGTTGATTGGTCACGGAAACCCAGAGATGTCACAACGCGAATGCGGCTTTATGTGTTTATATACATGATGTCGTCGAATTCTCAATGTTGTCTTGAAAAGTCTGTGTCCTTCAGACCGGAATGGATTAAGCCGTATTTCTTTGTATTAACAATAGGAACAACGGTGGTACGTGTTTACTTGTTCGGATTTGTAACACGCTCTACTTAAAAACCAAACTCATCTTCATTCAACTATATCGGTCGGTAAGCGGGGATAGGCCTCAATTTTTTTTATTTTTTTTCGTGCCGGCGGCCGAACCTCCTACGAGGTCCCCGCGCCTAGGGGGCGCGCGGGGTATGTGGGACTCAACGATCTGCAGATGTTGAGAGCAGACCGCGGGCCCAAGGAATTTAGGGCCCATCCACTAAACGACTCCCCTGCACTCTTACACTCGACGTCCGATCTCCGTCCGGGGTCAAGACCCGGTCAGAGTAGAGGAGTTCCCGCGGACAACACTACAACGCTACTACTACAGACACGCGGCGCCACCCCGAGGACCGATAGTCGACGACCAACGTCGTCGGTCTCCGCGGTACGGCGGCACTACCAGGCCGCCCAGGCGATGCCGCTGGTGTTCCGGGATACCCCGCTGGGCCAGAACCAGCCTGCCGGGTCGGAACGCGAAACACCGCCGATCGGGTTGCTCTGCCACAGTATGTTCGGCGCGAAAGCGCCGACGAAAATGCGGACCGCATCGCAGTGCGCACGGTAGCGTGCGGCGCAGCCTCAACCCTCTTAGGTCGCCCCGTGACCATCACCGGGAGGAGACTGCCTCCTCATAGGATAGGCCTCCAGACTTAACCAACCCGACAACCAGAGCTAAGTGATTTAATTCTTTTATTGGATTTGAGTCACTATTGTTACTCGTGTGAACCAAGAATGCTGGTATCAGTTATGCCACTGAAGGAGTTAATCCCAAGTTGCTAAGTGAAACATTGTAGCTACATGCGACCTGAATACCATTGCGATTTTGGGACATGAGCTAACTGCAAAGAGTGAAATGACTGTGATAAGATGGATGGAAGTGTCCATGAGTAGCTGGATTGTCTGTCAATTTTTTATAACTATTAAATAATGTTCAATTTGTTATGAAGTAGTCGTGGCCTAAAGTATATATACATTCGGTACATTCGTATCTAGCGATGCACCGGTGTTCGAATCCCGCAGGCAGGTGCCAATTTTGTAATGAAATACGTACTTAACAAATATTCACGATTGACATCCTCGGTGAAGGAATAACATCGTGTAATAAAAATCAAACCTGCAAAATTATAATTTGCGTAATTACTGGTGGTAGGACGTTTTGTGAGTTTGCACGGGTAGGTACCACCGTCCTACTTATTTCTGTCGAGAAGCAGTAACGCGTTTCGGTTTGAAGGGTGGGACAGCCGTTGTAACTATACTGAGACCTTAAAACTCATATCTCAAGGTGGGTGGCCCCATTTACGTTGTAGATGTCTATGGGCTCTAATAACCCCTTAACACCATATGGGCCGTGATATAGTCCCCCCCACCTAAGCAAAAAAAATATCTAACTACAATTTGTTTTTAAATAAAGTGAAACAATTTAATCTCACAGACGCTCGCCGCCGTTGCATTGACACTAATGTATATTTCTTGTAAAATCTTCTGGCTTCTGTTCGAACCTGTACATAATCCAACGCTGCATTATTAAAACAAACATTGTCTGCACCTCCTATAGATCCAAATCTGGGTTGCCTTCTTGTAAGGAATTTGCAAATCGGATCCTAACCTAGTTTCATGAAACCCTGCACTAAGATACGGCTATCTTGAGTTCGGAACTGCGAAAATTTTCTAGAAGTAAATCCACATTGAATATACGTACTATTTAATATATCCAAAACCACTAATATATATGGAATTTGAAATATTCACCACTACAAATACTTTAGCGTCCGTTTCAAATACAGTCGCAAAACTCTGAACTGGTGCAGCAAACTCATCATCATCATCATCATCATCAGCCTGCGGCAGTCCACTGCTGGACATAGGCCTCCCCCAAAGCTCGCCACTGAACCCGATCTTCGGTTCTACGCATCCAGTTACTGCAAACTCAAAGGTCTTTTATTTTTATATCATTGTACTGTGAGGGTGACTACGGGGTCACTGTCTCATCTTCAACAAAAAACGCAGCTTTCACTGGGTTTGATAAATCCCACCTGTCTTGGTGAAATCGGAAAGGCCTCCGGCCTTCAGTAATCCTGCATTCAAAAAAAAATATAATTTGATAAATAATTAGATCTTTGATTTTTCCAAAAAATCGAGATTTTTTTAATTAAATTTAAATAAATAAAGCAATGCACATTCAATGTCAGTTTGAGGCCAACTTGTCACCTTATCACGGGAAGGCATCATAGTGCTCTATTCACTAATCCACGAACTGTATAATTTTATTGGTTTACCTATGCATCTATGTCCATAAATTTGGCATTGTTATAACGTCAAAATACGTTAGCATGCTTTCGACTTTTTTGTATTTCCAACACATATTTTTCGTCATTCAATTTGAGGCTTGAACCTGGGCATCATTAATCCACATATTTACAAAGTCTTGCGTTTTACCCGAAAATACATTTCAAGTCTTTTAAAATATTAATAGAAATTCGAATTTCCTATTTCAGTCGCGAATTACTCTTTTGCGGTCTCAAATAAATATCTACAAATAACACTCGTTCATTTTTAATAAAACTTGGTGTGCGCTGGTTGGCTCTGCGAATATCTGGAAACAAATAGACCGGGTTGAACGGTGGCTTACACACAAATCCTAGCGGCTGCAGAAATTGTACCCGATTTGAGTAACGATACTATAGAGAATCGACACGAAAAATAATAAAAAAAATTATTCCTCCCCTTTTCATTATTGTATTATCGTATTTACTAGCTACCGACGTTTATGTGCGATAAAATGGTAGGTCTTCCAAAAGGTGTACATATGACCTACCGAAGGTTGCTAGAAACTTCTGGATACAGACAGCGTAGACCTGGAAACGCAGTGGACTTCTGTGAGTTGATTATGATGATGCACATCTGCTATGAGACCTTTCGCTACATGCTACCAAATACTAATTATCTTTCGAAAGAGGGCATGTGTTCAATAATTATCAGAATTTTCTAATTTCCCATATCGATTTCTCAATATAATATTTCCTACTAAAACTGGAACAATTACTTATAAATTTGTACTTCGCCAAAGGATAGCCTTATTTGGTTATCAGGCTTTAGTTTTAAAATTGTTTCAAAACAATTATCGTATCTCGAAATCATCTACATAGCCCGCACCGCAATGCAGCACGGATTATCAGACCAGAGTTTTTCAATTAACAAGCATAATAAGCCTTTTAAGATAAACAACCTAGTTTGGGTTGCAAGCGTTTTAAACACAACAAGGTTCATAAAAGCTAAGCCTATGTGCAGCAGTGTTTAGTAACATTACTTAGCACTGTATTGTTTTGATCATTATATGCATAATTCTGCTGTTTCTCATAATAATAACAAAGCATTTCTGAGAGTTTTTGATTCATTCTGTTCACGAATTTTAGAATGTCTATATTTTGGCCACAAAATCGTTTATGACTTATACTGGGTTTCATAGCGGATTTTCTAGCGTATCGCACATTTGATAAAATTAATCTACCAAGCTTAGGATAGATTTTAATTATTTTTACAATTTCAGAGAAAATTGGGAGCAAGGAAACAATGAAAGAAATCAATCCTAAAAAGTATTGATTCTTTTGACTTCAGTCGTCACGCTTACATTATGGTGTTCACTTCGCATTAGGTTCTTTGTTAGTTCTTCTCGACTCTTATATTTAGTTTCCATTTAGACTTATCGATATGTCATCTCTCACACCCTTCTCTCGCATATCCTCATTTACACAGTCCATCAAAGTCTTTTCAGGCTCCCTCAAATTACCGTCTACTTTCATGCCCACGGTGTTTTGGGCCATAACATCCTCTCTACTCTACGCATGTCTTATATAAGTATCATAGCCGGCTTAAAAGCAAAGACAAGAAAGGCAGGCGTCGTTAAAAATAAATCGGCCTGAGCTTTTAGAACATTGTGTTAAAAGACAAACGTTAACTCCCCTTATTCTATTTGAACAAAGTACAGTACTTAATATTATCCTACAATTACAGTACAGTTCAACGTTGCAGAATCCTCTTAGGAACGCTCGCTTTGAATACTATGTACTCAACGTGCTCCGACATTGTATAGTTAACACGTGCTTCCGTTGAATTGTGAATCGTTAATTAAGAATACGCAGGTGAGCTTGATTCTTCGAGAAATTAATTGTTCTAGTTCCAGTGCAGATGCTACTGAATTTATCTTTAATGTGCACTTTTGTCGCTACTGTTGCTATGTGAGGTAACGTTTCAAAGTTCCAGTTTTGTTTTGATTGCTTCGTTGGCTTAATAGTTGTTGACTTCGAATAGTGCACGATGGGGTTTCGGTTCGATATTCGGTACTTGAGATCTGAGATTACTTACATATATCAGACGATATGTTTAAATTACTGAATCACAATAGACCATTGGGTACCCGGAGCGTGGGGCGTCCTCCAACCAGGTGGACCAACGACTTAGTGCGCACGGCGGGAAGTCGTTGGATGCAGAAGGCGGAGGACCGCGTTCTGTGGAAGGCATTGAGGAAGGCCTATGTCCAGCAGTGGGCAGATAAAGACTGATGATGATGATGATGATGAATAGACCATTCTCGAATTAGGGTCCTTGACATTTTTTTGATTTTTTTTCTTTTACTTTTTATGGGCTACGTAGTATAAAAGTAGTATTAGTAAGTAGTATAAAACTAATATCATCATCCTGTCCATTTCTGTCGCGAAGCGCTTCTTCATTCTCGTTTGACAAATGGAGCGACTGTTACACATTACAATTGAATTTCTGACCTCACGTCTCAAGGTTTGTAGTAAGCTCCTGGTAAGCATTTAACATCTAGTAGGCTGTAACATCTCGGGCATAAAACATCGGTGTTCAAATTTAGATATATTTGTCACTTATTTCCGTATTTAATTAAGTCTTGACACTAAAATAATGAACAAAAGTTGCACCTGCTGTTTCTCAGTATCTAGTAACAGCAGTGCTGGTCTCTTGCAGTGGAAATATCATAATAACACCTCCAAATTTTCACATTAAAATCTAGATAATGTTTTTGAATGAATAAATGCACTGAATTTAAAAGCCGTTATGTTCTGTTTACTTTTTAAACTAAATACATCAACCGAATTCGACTACAGAATGTGCGAATATTTTTCTATCATTTTTCTGTTCCATATATACTAGATACGGTTTTTAATGGAGTAGATTTCACGGTGTCTTCCTCTGGAGGGTTGACGTAGATAAATCGAGTTCCTCCTGCCTTTCACTGTTTCGGAGTTCGTTTTGGCCTAACGCCTTCTGAAAAACGATTTCACTGTTCCTTGGAAAGTAACATGTGCAGAGGACATTGTATTTTATCGTCTTTTATTTTGTTAGATATATATAAGTATGTTGATATAGAACTAATTATTAAAAAAAACAATTAATGGCAGAGACTAGAAAAAACATACACAATAATATATGTATGCAAATTAAATTTGTTTTAATTTATTTATTTTTTATTGCCGTATGGGTAGACGAATCCACTACAGTTCTTGTGATCGCCATACGCTGCTTTACTTCATCTACGCAACCGCCATTGTCCAATATTAATACTCCAAGATATACATACCTATTTAGGATTGGACTACTTCGGAGTTCGCAATCTGAGTGATGTCTTGCAAGTTGTTTTTGGCTCGGTCTACAATCATCATTTTGGTCTTAATATAAAAACTATTATATAGATACTTTCACCTCGTCCCTCAAAATGAGCAGCGGCATTTACTTTGTGGACTTCCGAACTGCAAACCTGTTCACTCACTTAATTTAATACACAATGAGTCCAAATATTAATTAGTTTAAAAATAAACATTATTTTGGTCTCGAAATTGTACATTGTTTTGAGGTTATGTTTTTTTTTTTTTTTTTTTTTTATTGCCCTTGTAGGCAGACGAGCATACGGCCCACCTGATGGTGAGTGGTTACCGTCGCTCATGGACTTCAGCAATGCCAGGGGCAGAGCCAAGCCGCTGCCTACCGCTAAAATGTTATGTTGATTTGTAATGACATTATAAATGGATACATAACGTAATATTTCAATGTCAGCATATTTTTGGATGGAAAACCAGCAGAATATTTTATCGAAATTTTTTTACCAACAAAAACTGGTGACGAAAGGAAATTCTATAATTTAAAATCTAAAAATAAAAGTATATTAGACGCCGAGATTTGATTCTCGTTTCGAAGGGATCAATTTATCCTTAATTCATTCTGTATTGCGTTGGAAATAGATTTGGCAATTTCTCCTTTCGAGGAGAAAAAATATTAGTTAGGGAGAAAATATGAACGTACAATAATTGGTATTGAAAATAATGTTTTTCGGCCATAGGAAAATAGTCGTAGAGAGGGCAACGACTAATCATTAAACAAATTTCATTTTTGTAAATTTTAGGAGTGTTTTGGAATAGCAATTATTCCACATTTTTGAAATTAGCTGACCAAACTAAGGGTGGAAAATGAACTATATAGAAATTAAATGTTTCAGTGATTTAAGTTCACCGTTATCCTTGTATCATTTAACTGAAAAATTTACGATATCACGAAGTGCTGCTTTAAGGGTTCTCAATCTCCGACATCCAGAATATTCGTATCGACAACGAAGCAAAAGATTCTAAGAATATTGGAGAACAATGTACCTTTTTACGTTGCAGTAAAGTCGTTGTTTCCATCAAAAAATTACAAAAGTGTTCAGTTTACTGCCGCACAACACGTGACCCGTTCAATCAATCAATGTCCTTCGCCTTTTGTAGACCGATATCCCTTAGAGCTGAACCCACCTGCCCTTAAGACGAAGGTATTCCCGGGTGATTACGTATGCGATTACGGAATTCGACATCGTGAATCGTTTCAAATGAGGCAATTTCGTAGTGTGAAAGAGCTCGAAAAGTTCGCTACGAACGTATACTGCTAAGGAAAATCAAATTGGTTCTTTAGTTGAGAACTAATTAAATAGTTCAGTAATTATCAATTATAACTTCGTTTACTGTCTAAATACAGTAGAACAATAAAGTAGCAATTAAACAATCAATAAACACAGTAGCACAATATTCGTGTGTCAAGGAATAAGGAACACAAGAACATTAAAGTTTCGAGACGTTGGAAATATAATAAATAGTACAATGCCAATAAAAAACTCTAAATGAAACTGTAAAATTAGTTTAAATTATGTTTACGATCGTAAGCAAAAGAATACAGAACACTTCATCAAATTACTATTAGTTTCTATGAAGCATAATTAAAAAAAAACCACTTTCTTCAACATTTCAGATTTAAATTCTATGGGTTATCTGACCAATTGATATTAAATAGGATTAAGAAATTTATTTAAAATCTCTAGACTATAATCATGAAAACATGAAAACTTTTGTTAAGGGTTTTAAAGAACAAAAAATAGCAAAACCCTCGTGTTTGTTTCGAACAATCGATAATCCCCACACGTTTCCCGGAATGTTTGTTTTGTCCCTTATTTTCTCGTCTACAAATTAATATTAAATTTTGGCGTCGAGATTAAAATTCCTGCTGCGAGGGTCTTTGTATCGGTCACAGCTTTTGTATTAACAGTTTAACAGGTTCGCATACTTCATTGGGTTTCGATAAAACCTTGCACGTGTTAAAGCAACTTTTGTTTTTTTAGGACGCTACAGATTTACATTAAAATGCTGTAATGATTGGTTTTCGCATGAGTGGGAATTAGATTTAAAAAAAGCTAAAGTTAATATTTCACATTCAATGTCCTCAAGGTATTATATATTCCTGACACACGAGTAAAGTGCCTCCTGATCTATCTATACCCAATAAAGAACAGCCGAGAATTTGGACCAAACATTGGCACGGTACGTTATTAGACCAATTGAATTTTAAACTAAATTTGTATTAATTCCCGGGTAGATACTATCTGTCTATAACTATCTCCAAGCAGTCATGCGTTCTAGTTTGATGGATTTGAAAGTTATTATAAAATATATTATAATTGAGATGAAAGATTCACAAGATACGGCTATTAAGAAAATTGTGTTTGAAATCATTTAAGTTATCAAAAGTTCACAAAGCATAATAATTGCCAAACTTTATAATAATGCAGAAAAAGCAAAAAGCAATATGCGTGATCGAAAGATTAGAGAAATTGACACGGGCCTTAAAATAACGAAAAAGCAGCTTTATAATTTGGCCACAAACCTACCAATGCCTCAAGGGGCTATTTTGGCTCCACTTTAAGCTCAGCCTGAAATAATTTGCTAACATTTACCCCAGCAAGAGCAGTGCTTCGTTGAATCTACCACCGAGCCGAATCGCGACCTACTGAGAAAACCCGGCAAGAAACTCAGTTGGTTAGAGTGGCCTGAAACAATATTGCTGCATGCTTAGGTTGGTCATAAGAGAAAAGGAATGTATTTATTACTTAACTGTTTATTGAATCTATGATTATCTGAGTATTGTTATTAAGAGAATTTTATATTTAAAAATTTACATTGGGGAATACCTAGGTACAATATAAGAATTTAAAATCCTTACGTATACTGCACTGATTAGAACTTACTCAATCAAACCTCTCAAATTATATAAGCTTTGACAGTAAATAGGATCAAGTACAACGTTCATATATTACGTAGTTCTCTCTTCGTTCACGATCCGTTTACAAATGCTGTTCGTAATATTGGCACTCGAACCAAACTCGATCCAAATTAGCCATTTTAGGTCAGCAAGCCAGCTGACGCATTCACAGAACGTTGAAGTTTGACAACTAGACTAATAGGAGATGTAAGTTGCCTTGATATAACAAAAATATGCTCGTACCATACCAATCTAGATTTTTTTGATGGATTTGAAATGCATATTTTATATCATTGTTTTTTGGTTTCTTATCACGTTGGATCCTGATCTTACAGCTTAGCAATCTTACAATTAGTACGTAAATGCTAGTAACGTAATTTACTGTTTTAATATAATAAAAATATAGTATTTTTACTATGTGAAAAATCTATAAGTACTTTTAATTACACTAGAGAAACACGGAACACTATTATTTTCTTAGTCATAGATCACCGGTCCAGTTGAAATTATGAAATCGAATTTATTTACGATAATTTCTCAAAATCTTTGGGTCCATACATTTCAATGATTTATTATATATGGCCTTGAAATATGCTTGAGTGATTTAATTTAAAATAAGATAAGCCTTGATTGATAGGCTCTTGAGAGTAGCATGGAGCTCCAGTTAATGGTCTCCACGTTTATATCACTACCGGCCCGCTCCGGCCTCGCTCGGGTTTTTAACAAAAATTTCAACGATATTTAACGTTGTTTTATTTTTTAAATAAAAGAACACTTATTGCGGCATAACTATAATAGTTAGACTTAAGCTGTCCCGACACTTTTTGTAAATATTAATATGTTCTACAAAGTCGTAGTACATTATTTTATTATATCATCAATAGTTTTCGCAGGGCACGCGATGTAAAGAATATTTTAGGTATTCTTTTACACCTTGGGTTATTGGAGTTTTAGTAAGGATCCCTAATTTTTTTTAAAAAGATTATAGCCTATGTCACTCGGAAATAGTGTAGCGTCCAAACAGTGAAAGATTTTTTTAATCGGTTCAGTAGTTTCGGAGCCTATTCCAAACAAACAAACAAATCTTTCCTCTTTATAATATTAGTATAGATGCCAAATTAATGATAGTAATAAGAATTATTAAATAAAATCCAAAGTATTTGGTTTAACGAATACTAAAGAAGAGCCCATTCGGGTTTTTGTCAATATACGAAATTGTATTGTCGAATTCTAATTGTGCCCATTGAAAGGTATCCCTTCGGACGTAACGAAACCTTCGGCTTAATAGTCTCAACATTAGCAGAGAAATTACAAGGGTTTGAACCCACTAGCCCATTAGCACGCGGGATTCGGCAACTAAAATCGTGTATTTAGACGACGTCCTAATTACGGAGGGAGGATCTTTTGGAAGTATATTTTCAATTTTAAACGGCCACTAAAGCTTTTCATGGCTTTCCGTGTCATAAATTTGAGCTTTAAATTACAACTGAAAATTTTAATAAGCAAGTTTCTCATTTCTTGAAACATTGTAATGTTTCCTTCAAGGATTTAGTTTCCAAACAATCTATGTTCGAATAGTTTTGACGCCTGGACGTGCGCTTGTCCTAAATGTGACTACCTTAGCTCAAATATTCAATGTGTAACGAACAGCATCATCATGGTGGATACGTAAATGGAAAATTTGGTCATTTTTTTAATTCGCCTTATATACAGACAAACATACGAACCACCGAGTGATGAGTGGTTATCGTAGCTCATGGATATTAAATTTAGGGGTAGAGCATAGTTGCTCGCCATCTTGTTTACTGGTCTTTATAATTCTAACTTCGATAGCAAAAAAATGATGTGTTCTAGAGCATACTAAAACAGTTGAGACTTTGAGGTCGTATCTAAATTCAGACGGTAGTAGCTAAGTTTTAATGTCTACGGGTTTCAGTAGTAATTAAACCTCAGATACCTATGCGCGTCAACTTAAAAATCTATCAGTCAAAAATAAATAAAACAAAATCTCCTTTAATGTATTCTACAGGTGTTGACGCGTATCCGAACGAAATGTTATTCCAAATTTAAGCTTTACAGCTTTTTATTCACGCAAAAGAAGTTACAAATACGCAATTCGCATAATGAACGAAGTTTTTTCAAAAATAAAAAAATAAAAAAATACAATATTTATCCTTCCCACGAGCAACCGAATCAAGTTTCCGCAACATTTGATATAACGTCGAGTTCACTACATTTGATTATCATATTTTTTGTTTCACCCTTCTTTTTATTTTTCCCTCGTGAATTTTGGGTACTTTTATTTGCATATTGGATTCCGATATAGTACTCATATTTATTGCTTTTTCGTATGTTACTGCTGAACATAATGTTCCCCTGGCTTTGTTTATTTAATGTACGTTTTTGGCATTCTATTTGAATTGGGAAATTATTGTAATAGTGTTTTTTTTTTGTTTTGATAAATTTTCGTATGTGTTTTTTTTTGCTCAGTATATGTTTTATTTTAGAAACGCGAGAAAACAATGTGTTAGAAAAAGTGTGGAAGCATTTGAAACTAAAAACCTATATGAATATAAACGATAGAACATAGGGATGCTGGTGGTAGGACCTCTTGTGAGTCCGCATGGGTAGGTACCACCACCCTGCTTATTTCAGCTGTGAAGCAGTAATGCGTTTCGGTTTGAAGGGTGGGGCAGCCGTTGTAACTATACTTGAGACCTTAGAACTTGTATCTCATTTACGTTGTAGATGTCTATGGGCTCCAGTAACCACTTAACACCAAGTGGGCTGTGAGCTCATCCACCCACCGAGTACGTGGTACCTACCCGTACGGACTCACAAGAGGTCCTACCACCAGTAACAGTACTAAAGCCAGTACAAAAAAGAGAGAATTTTTTCTGAATGAAATATCTCAAATATGCTAGTATGTATTTTTTTTACCTATTATACATAAAAAATAACCGGTAAAACTAAAGTTATTCTCACATATTGTATTTTCATAGTGCATAATGTAATTTTCTAAATTATGTTAAAGAAACATTTCGGTATTTTGCTGTAGAGGTACTGTGTTATAAGAGGGTTTTGGGGAAATTTTCTTTTCATGTTTGAGTGGAATCGTGTTGTAAAATACCGTGTTATTATATCCGAATTTGAAGTTTCTCGAATACTATAGCGGTCTGTATTTTTAATTTAATAAGCTTTAGGGCTATTGCTTTAGAGTAATGAAAACAGGAATCAAGTTAAAAAGGTCTCGGAATCTGTGATCTTATTTTCTTTTTCAAATATCATATGATTCGACGTTGAGCGATGTTCTAATATCCGCCAGGGAATAGTGCCGTCTGACTTGTGCTTTGTGTTGCTATGTCAGTGGAGTTCTCGAGAATTTCATGCGTTCCGCGTGCAATCCAGGAAAATTGCACGTTTCTCTAAAATTGTTCAAGCTGATATCGTTATGACGGAGCGAAAATTTGGAGATATCTTTTTATTTTTCATCAGTCAAAGCATTGTAATTAAAATTAATTGTTACCAATCAAATAAATAAAGTTGTGGTCAGAACATTGATAGGGATGTCATGTTCTTCATCTTCGACAAATACCTTTTTTTATAACTTATAGTCTGGTAGCCCTATTTTTGTGCAAAGCTTGGCTAGTGATGCACAGCAATGCAAGATGGCTATCGAAGCGCGTTCGATGAAATTTATGACGTGTCGAAAACGTTGGAACGGTTTCTGAGAAACATTTCGCATTCCTTGATAGCAAGTTTAGACTTTATTGAGATATCATAGATATTACGAAGGCTTTACGTAGAAGTCTTGTATTTTATGTTTTAAAAAAAAATAAGTTTTATTTTTTTGCCCCTTTAAAGAGATTCTGAGTTCTTCAGATGGTATATAGAGGAACATACCTGGTCTCTACTCAATGAAGCTCAATTGTCTACTTTTTTTCAATTACGACCGTTGCATTGTTTCTCATAGCAATTTTATCAGTAGACAGTGTTTTCTCGATCCTTAAGCACTTGCGAATTGTAGCTGTCTTTGGGGCTTAACAAAAAAGGGAAGATCTTCCGTCGAGCTGGTGAATTTGCTCGATAGGCCGACGGTCCGAATGTTATTGTTCCGAACTTGTGTAACACATATATGCAAAGATATCTTGAAAATGTTGCTAGCGAGATTTAAACATCGTTCAAATATATTCTGTTCTATGATAGCTACCCCTACAGGTCCTTTACAGTCCTTTATAGTCATCTAGAAGAAACTGGATCGAAAACATTTATTTTAAAGTTAAACTTTTCTTGACCCAAATTTAACGATACTATATTTATATTGAAAAGCTAAAAAAAGCAGCAGTTAAAAAAACATTGCTTTGAAACTTTGCCACGTGCTAAATTTCGAATATTTAAGTTTCCTTTCTGTACTAAAAAGCTACAAGTGCATCATTTTATGTAGAAAACAAAGAAACACTTTTAAAAGCTTTCCATCCACGTCGGAAACATACCGAGAATATTCTATTATGGAAACTTCACGCCAACTCATTGTTTAAGCTCTAATAATTTTCTCGGGTGGACTTTTCTTATTAAGCGCAGACAATATTTCATGAGTCTTTTGACGTATAGGCTATACATAGGAAAACTTTACCATTAGAATAGTGTTGACAGTATAATTCGTTTTTTCACTTCGTCTAATTCATAATTTAGTATAGATGAATTATTTTGAACTGTAACTCATAAGCTGGGTAAATTAAAATTTTGAGACCCTGGTTTCAAGATTCAGTAAATCCAATTATAGAATCAGCCCATGTGACATTAGAGGATCATATTTTGAGGTAATCAGACTTTCATTATTTAGTTTCATTGTAAGGAGCGACAGGAAATCTCTATTAAAATTTAAATTGTTTTATCTCAATGAAAATGTTATCAAAGTCATTCTTATGTGTTTTTATATATGCATTGGGCAAGTTTATCACTCGATCAATCAATTACATTTCAATATTAAACGGGAACTAATTTACCGAAGCTACCTCTTTTGTTAACGCTAAAACTGTATTAAGTAATTAAGATTAAAGAGGAGCTACTTTGTTAGCGAAATGTCAACAAAAACCTTTCGGTTTTTGCCTCGCCATTAGCCGAGACGTCTGGAAACATGCCAAACTGTTAAACTTCCCAATTCCTTACAACTAAGTCAGCTTGACAAATAAAGAGATCAGAATCTATATACACATAGGTCGCGAGTGTAATTTAAAAGTTCACGGAAAGTGGATCTATTAAAAAAGTCTTATCTGTCAATAAATTAAGTTCATTTTCGATTGTTTTTGGAGTTGCAATTTTAGCGTTTTTAACTTGATACGTTAGATTTTCGTTAATTTATAAGTGCGGGATCAAAACAGAGGTAGATCTCATACAAGATGGCAGGATGACATCACAAGGTTGGCGGGCTCAAATTGGATACAAGTGGCCCTAAAATAGGGCACATTGGTTTTCTTTGGAGGAGGCCTTCACTCGAGGAGAGGTTCTCGCAAATAAATAAAATAATAATAATATTAATCATAGTAATAATAATAACATAAATTTTTTGCACGTATTATAATTGTTAATTATGGGTTGCAAGAAATAAAAAAGGCTTTTTAATTGATTCGTGCGGGATTAAACCCTAAAACGTAATTTTAAATATTATATGATTAATTCCACACTCATACATCGAAATTATCTTCGATAAATAGTGATGTTGTAATCAACAGTATCTGAAGTCGGTCGTAAGTGAATCCAACATGAAACTATCCAACTTAGGCGTGCTACTTTGAGATAAGACTAACTTACAGTCTAGAATTTAACTAGGTGATAACTAAATTAGGTTGTGCACTTCCTCGCTCTTCAAACTTGTTCGTATTGATAAAATTAAATTACGCAATCTTGTATCGGCAATAAGCAATCGAAACACAATATTAATAAAATTGTTTTTTTTTTTTTATTCAATAAAATCAATCGGTCACTCATGATTTTGATAAAATTTTAATGATTTATTATTTTAACGGTGTTTCGCAAAGAGTTGTAGGAGCTTTATAAGCCCGTTGTAAAAATAAAAGTTCGTGTTTCTCGAATCTATTGTAAATTACGATGAAATAGTTTTCTGACTTCCATTGGGCTCTCTCTAAGCTTCTTATTTTACGCGTCATCTAACTTATAATTATATTGCATTGAGCACTAAATAAAAACATCTGAAAAACAAAATTATCCATAATAATTTTCGTTAACGATTTCAATAGCAGCGTGTTTGTCCGATATGAAACCGACAAAAGTTATACTCGGTAGCGTAGTCCAAAGAAAATTCCTTTAAGGGATGTTTCAGACATTATGTCTGGAGTAAAATATAAATGAAGAAGCTTCTAGAACAATAATGTGCAAAATATTTAAAGCGTGTTTTTAAAAACTAGAGGTCCCGCAGTAGTCGAAATTCGACTATAATTAATTGGAATTGTAAGTTTGTAAACTATTATGGTTGTATTTTATACTTCTGTAATCACAAATTTCGCCAAGACTACACTATAAAAAACATTAACAAAGACAAACAATATTTAATCTCAATTTGACAACAGACGTCAAGAACAAAAGTTTGACAATAAATAGTATGCATGCGTGTGTGCGTCATACCGTGCACTTCTTATCTATATTCTCTATAAGTGTGGAAAATTTCATACTCCTCCGTCCGCGCAATTTTCGTAAAAAGGGATACAGAGTTTTTGCTTCACGTATTAATATATACATAGATGGAAAACGCTAATAGTAAGTTTGGTTATTTTCAAGCTTTCTATAGCTGCAAACTAATTGTATAACTTACACTATTTGAGGGTTGTTCACAATCTAGACAGTCGTGAAAACTTAAAACAGTTCGCTATTAAATACCCAACACAAAATGGATTATTAAGTTTGTGATTGATTTATATTTTGTTATTTAAGGAAAAGGTTTGGATAATCTCACTTTACCGTTGTTAATTTAAGCGAGTAGCTTCCAACATCTAGCTTTAAGTCATGAGAATGTTTTTTTTTGTTTTTATACACGCCACGTTAACTGGTCCCGTGATAAGTTCGTAAAGAACTTGTGTTACAGGTACCAGATAACGGATATAAATGTAAGATTTTTATTATACACATACATATATTTAATATACATCCATAACCATATATATATAAATTCTATTATATTTATCATACGAATATCTTCCCTTGGTGGGATTCGAACCCGCGACCCCCTAGTGTAGTGACCGTGTCACTTACCACTACACCAGACGGACGTTTTGGACTTCGATTATGTGGTAATGCTAGATTTGTCCATTAATGAAATGAACCATCCTCTTTATGGTATTGAGTTTATATACAAAACAGCAACAACAGGAATGAATTTTTGAAAGTGCTTGACATTGCCACCTATTTCTTTTTTAGTTCCAGTCATCCACATTGTATGTAATTAATGATCTAATAAGATTTTGTAAATTATCAGTGTTGAAACTTCAAATTGGTGCTAAGGCCTCGTTGTTTTAAAAATCCATGTAAAGATCTAATTGATTAAAAGTTATTTATAGGTTTCTATAGTTTATACATATAAAAGTTTATATATTAAAAGTTTAATATTTATAGACCGCCATGATATTTCTATTTTCCTTTCTTTAGAAAGGCCAGGTTAAAAAAGCCTCGGGTATGGGCGTTGGCTTAGCCAATTTTCTTTTAACAAACGGAAAACAAAATTTTAGAAATCCTTTTTAGCCGTGTACGATTCTCCTTTTAATGGACGTTATTTTGAAGCTTTTCCTTGTTCTTAAAAAATGTTTTTACAGGTGATAGTAATTATTTAGGTTGTCATTGAAAAAGCATATAAGTTGAATAATACTCTCACTTTTTTGAAGGGGAATAAAATTTTTTTTTCATTGCTTGGATGATTGGACGAGCTCACAGCCCACTTGGTGTTAAGTGGTTACTGGAGCCCATGGACATCTACAACGTAAATGCGCCACCCACCTTGAGATATAAGTTCTAAGATCTCAGTATAGTTACAACGGCTGCCACACCCTTCAAACCGAAACGCATTAACTGCTTCATGGCCGAAATAGGCAGGGCGGTGGTACCTACCCGCGCGGACTCACAAGAGATCCTACCACCAGTAAAAACATTCATACTATTACGTAATGAGGTACTAATGAGAACATTCGTAACAAGGTAACGATTTTAGCACTAATAAAATACTATTAAATGCTACTTCTATTTAATGGTCTGGTCGGATCCTCAAACAAAATTAAATGTTGTGAATTTGTTCTCGTGTTATTAAAAAAGTTTCATCCGCGTGCGGAGCTTGTTCCATAGCAGAATTGTGTTATTGTGACAAATTTAATACAACACCCGCTTAATTTAAGTGAAAATGTCGTGTCGTGTCGAGTGTCCTGAAGCAACATTGGACCTTATAGTACTGCATGAAAATTATACCAAATGCTGCGTTTTAATCTTATTATAAACTAGTTAGATACTATTTTATTACGCTGTAACTTTTACCACCGTGCCTATTTCTGCCGTGAAGCAGTAATGTATTTCGGTTTGAAAGGTAGGGCAGTCGTTGTTACTATACTTGAGACCTTAGAACTAATATCTCAAGGTGGGTGGCGCGTTTACGTTGTTGTTTTCTATGGGCTCTAGTAACCACTTAACACCACGCAGGCTGTCCACCCATCTAAGAAACAAAAAAAAATATTCTTGCTGTTTATTTTGATATTGACAAAAATAAAGAAATCCACCCAAATTAAGTACAGTATCGCAAAACTTAAGGTATATCAGTCATAACGATTTGACCCCTTCGCGGCTTGTGCTGTAGTATATGATCATTTTAATATTCAATACCCTACCCCTTTTATCTTTGTAGGTCTAAATTCCTTGATATTTATTTTATGTATTATGTGTACATTATATATTTTTATTTTAAAATAGTTTGTGTAAAAAAAAAAAAACTCTCAACTTCTGTAAACAGCTTTTAGCCAACATTCTACATTCAATATACATTTGAAACTATTTGCCTTAGGGTATTATTTGTTCGCCTTTTACTAAACTATCCGTGAAATTCAATTTTTGACTTGTTTCACCTTGAGACATGAGTTCTAAGATCCCACTTGTAACACGTGAAACGGTTACCCCGTCCTTCAAGCTGAAACGCATTACTGCTTCATGGCAGATATTGGCAGGGTGGTGGTACCTACCCGTGCGGACTCACAAGAGGTCCTACCACCAGTAAAATCATATTATTATCACATGCTTACTTGGTAAGTTATAGTCGATTTTTGAATAAGTATATTAGTTACAAAATAGGTAATTAATAATTTATATAACAATCTTTAAGTATACTTTTAGCAGAGAGTAAAGCGCTATGTAGTCAAAAACAGTTCGGAGTATTGTTTTGGGCAAGTGATGCAAACCCCCAATATTCACGGCTTCCTACGTTAACAATACTCTGGATATTGCTAAGTGTTGGCCGTTGGAGTTGTGCCAATTTCCAAATCGTCACGTATTATTGCTTAAACTCGATTGGCGCCCCGAAATTGGATCTGTTGTCTTCAAGATTGAAATAGAAGCTGAGGTAGCAATAGTTTCACTATTTCGCTTCAAACAAGATGTTTGCTTTTGAAAACTAATTTATTGCTCACATACAGAATTACCAGAATGACATCAATATTTGAAGCAAGTAAGTGAAGTTGCTGGTGGTGGGACCTCTGGTGAGTCCGCGCGGGTAGGTACCACCACCCTGCCCTATTTGTGCCGTGAAGCATTAATGCGTTTCTGTCGAAAATGTCAGATTATTAAATTATATTCTTGAATCACTTTGTTCTGAAGCCGTTTCACTAAGGGAACATTTATTCTACATAATGTAGAATTCTTATTACGACAATCTGCTTGAACGTCCATTAGCCTTTAGAAAAAGCTTATCTCTCAGTGAAACAGCTGGAATTTTTTGTAAAAATGAATGCAGGAATTTTCTACAACGTTCATAAGGGTATATTGAATCTTGTTAAAAACGAGCCAATTTAATAGATGGTCTCAGAATTATGAAAGAGCTGTGTGCTATTAGTTTAATTCTTTTGATATAATATGTTTTTGTCAAAAATATTAGGGGTTAAAGTATAAAATTGCAGATTTGTACTGAAAAATTGAAATCCATTTTTTTTTCATTTAATATGTTTTTATTCAAAATATCTACCATTATTATCTATACATTACTGCCATCTAATAAGAAGGTCATTTATGCCTTTGTGATAGAAGTCTGGTGATCTAGATTCTGCAAACTGTAAAAGCATTTTGTACTGCCTCCTGGGAAGAATACATTTATCGCGTAGAAAATTGTCCAAATCACGAAAAAAATGGTAGCCTGTTGGAGCAAAGTCTGGCGAATACGGAGGGTGACGAATGGTTTCTAATTGCAGTTCCTGTAGATTTAAAACGGTTTCTCGTGCTGTATGAGGTCTCGCGTTATCATGGAGCAATAATGGTGAAGACCGATTCATGAGTTGGAACTGTTTCAATGCAAGTTTTGCTATAATTGTTCGGAGTTCGGCACGGTAGATATCTGACGCTATTGCTTGACCAGATTGGAGACAGCTGTAGTGAATGCCACTTTGCTGAGACCAAACAGTTACCATTACCTTTTTATCGGTAAGCTTTGCCACAACAGTGTCCTAAACACTGTTGTGGCGTTTGACCTGGGGTCAGCCATTTTTATATCGATTCAACAAGGCACCACAAGTTTCAACACGCGTTTCTTTCTGCAGATCAGTTAAATCATGAGGCACCCATTTTTTTTTTACTGATTTGTTGCAAATGAGTCAATATTGTTGGTAAGGTAACGTTAAGCCATGCCGCTAATTTCTTGGTAGTTTGGCCCAGATCGGCTTCTACCATCTCTTTCAATTGTTATTCACATGTGTGGTCGAACTTCTACGTGCTTCGTTCTTCAAATCAAAATTTCCATCAAGAAAGCGTTTAAATCAAAATCGCACGGTGCGTTCATCATCAGTCTGCGGAGGGACTTCGGTTCCCTCTGTATTTTGTACCGCATGTTCCATGGGGAGTGCTCTGAGGAATTGTTCGAGATGATACCAACGTCTCGTTTTTACCATCGCACCGCCCGCCACCGGAGTAGAGTTCATCCATACTACCTGGAGCCACTGCGGTCATCCACAGTGCGTTTCCAGAGATCTTTTTTGCCACGTACCATCCGGCTATGGAATGAGCTCCCCTCCACGGTGTTTCCCGAGCGCTATGACATGTCCTTCTTCAAACGAGGCTTGTGGAGAGTATTAAGCGGTAGGCAGCGGCTTGACTCTGCCCCTGGCATTGCTGAAGTCCATGGGCGACGGTAACCACTCACCATCAGGTGGGCCGTATGCTCGTCTGCCTACAAGGGCAATAAAAAAATAAAAAATAAATCAGCAGTCCCCTCTCAAACGCAACATTGATATTGCGAGCTGTTACTGCAGCGTTAGTTTCACGTCGGAGCTCGTATTAAAAAGTCACTCGAATTTTCGAAGTATCCATCTTTCTTGTCTAAGCTGACCTCTTGTGAGTCCGCACGGGTAGGTACCACCAGCCTGCCGATTTCTGCCGTGAAGCAGTAATGCGTTTCGGTTTGAAGGGTGGAGCAGCTGTTGTAACTACAATGAGATCTTAGAACTTATATCTCAAGGTGGGTGGCGCATTTACGTTGTAGATATCTATGGGCTCCAGTAACCACTTAACATCAGGCGGGCTGTGATCTCGTCCATCCATCTAAGCAATAAAAAAATAGCTATTTTGATAGTGCCACCTCCAGTAATTACGCAATTTATAAGCATTAGTCGTTTAAAACGCTACTCCGCTTATAGTACGATAAAACTTGTTGACCGAAATACCGTCAACCAATCGGAGCGCATCAAAGACTTTCACGAATTGTGAACAAACCAAGACAATTTAAAAAGTCTAGTTCAAATGAGCTTGCAAATATTCAGAGGTAGCGCTCATAGATGCGCCCTCTTATTGCAATCTACCTTTGAATGCAATTCGTCTGTGATTGTTCGCGTTGTATCTTTGTTCTCGGACGGAAATGAAGCATTGACGCGCCACGTGAAGAAATACTTCATAAAACCAACGTCTGTAGCATTAGTTAGTCTAACTAATATTATAAAGTCTAACTAATCTAACTAATATTATTAGTCTAACTAATATTATAAAGAGTAAAGATTTGTTTGTTTGTTTGTATTGAATAGGCTTCGAAACTATTGAACCGATTTGAAAATTCTTTCACTGTTTGGAAGCTACACTATTCCTCAGTGACATAGGCTATAATCTTTTTTGAAAAAAATTTGTGATCCTTAGTAAAACTTCAATAATGTAAGCCAAGGTGTCAAAAAATTACCTAAAATATCCTTTACATCACGTGCCCTGCGAAAACTATTGATGATAGAATAAAATAATGTACTACGACTTTGTAGAACACATTATTTACCAAAAGTCTAACTATTTTGTTATGTCGCAATAAGTGTTCTTTTATTTGAAAAAATAAAACAACGTCAAATATCGTTGAAATTTTTGTTAAAGACCCGAGCGGAGCCGGAGCGAGCCGCTTGTATTTTAATAAAACTGACGATCATGCATTTTTGTATGTCGAATGGCTGAGCTCTCGCGCCAACTGCTGTTCCGCGGTTACTGCCCGTTGACATTTTTTTAATGCATAGACAGGTAAAAGCCGCTACCGACCTTAAGACATGAGGTCTATGTTTCAATTGTTTGTTATCACGGCTGTTGCTTAGTGCCATTTACCCCCGCAGGCTGACAAGGCTGCCATCAATAAACACGACACAGCACCTTCAGACACGAAACGACTCAACAATGCCAAACTTTTAAACAACATTCATCGTAGTATATTGGAAACCGTCTAAAGCCCCGTCCAAGTCGCATTACGCTCCTCATTGCGACCGTTCTTATTGCAAATGAGCTCTGCGGCGCTCCCCGAGAAACGCTACGGCGTGAATGTGGAAATGGAAACGAGATTTGAGACCTAATTTCGGTTTAGGATCATTGTTATGGGTGCTTCGTTCGTGCGAAACGCTAATTTGGATTCAAATTTGTTTTTTTTTTTTAATTTGAATTGATTTTGTTGGAACGTGTATTTTTTAATACGCTTTTATGATCTTCAGACGTATGTATGTAACGGAATCTTTGAACATGATTTTGACCCCCTTCAAACGTCGGATTAACTCGAAATTTGGTATGCTTATTAAGGACCAATGACAATTCTACATTAAAAAAAAATAGAACAAAAATTGAAATTCAAATAAAAAATGAAAAAAAATAATAGTAAAAAAAAACTAACAAAATACGCTTTTATAGAAAATCCAACTAAAAAATATAAAAAAAAATAATAATAAATTTGAATTAAAAATAGTGTACGAAAAAATTATTTTATTGTAAAAAAAGCGTGGGGTGCATGGTATCGGTATTTATAAATATTTTATGAACATATTTTATATGAGTAGAAGGGTTATTTTGATAATATCCTGAAAAGTACCCCCGTTCGTTTTTTTAAACTATTATTTATTTTAAAATAAAAAACCTTTCATATATGTTTTTTACCTTTACCATAATTATTAACTTCCCAAATATCCAGTTTACTGCTAGACGTAAAAGGACATGATGCAATTGGCAATTTCTGACGTGAAGCAGAAACGCGTTTCGGTTTGAAGGGTTGGGCAGCCGTTGTACTGTAAAACTGGGACTTAGAACTTATACCTCAAAGTGAGTGGCTGCATTTACGTTGCTCATGTCTATGGGCTCCGATAGCCACAAATCACCAGCTGGGCCGTGAGCTCATCCGGTCATCTAAGTAATAAAACAATCCTGTAGACATTTGCTGCGACACCATTGAAACCGAGGCATCGCACAGACGCAGCCCACTGAGTTTCCGATTCGGTGGTAGATTCTGCGAAGCACTGCTCTTGCTAGGGCCAGTGTTAGCAACACTCTGGATTTGAGCCCCGTGTGCTCACGTACTAGCTCGGTGAATCTAGAATAACCCCCAGAGGTTAGTAGAATAGGTAGGAAAAAATAAAAATAAATCAAGGCAGTATCTGTAGATACACGTGGTGATGCCTATGACCTCTGGCAAGTACTTTACCGTGTGCCGTGAGTCTACCTTACCCATCTTAGCTATCAGATGTTTTTGTCTATATCTCTAGTATCATAATATAATCTCAATTGCATTACAATGTAGAAAAACATCAATTTTTTTTTAAATATTTCATTCATTCTTTGATAAGTCATTCACCATCCAGGCGGTTCGATTGTGGAATGCTCTGCCGGATGCAGTGAGAAGTGCTCCAACTTTAAACTGCTTTAAAATAATGGTGAAGGAACATTACTTATTTGCATAATGTTGTTTGTTTGTATCATTATTATTTATCATTTCCATACTGTTGATTTATTATATGTTTGTAAGTATGTATATTGGTATATAAATCTAATATAGTTATTTCATATAAATATTATATGTAAACGGTATACATATATCTATTTATTGTTGGGGTATATTATAATATTTTTTATAATAATGTATTGTCAATGGTACACCGGAACATACCTACTATTATTTATATTATCCAGAATATCTCTAAATTAAACAGTTGTTTGGAAGAGATCACTTATAGCGATAAAACCGCCAATTGTACAAATCTATCTGCTTTTTGACTGTTTTTGACTATAAATTGTGTTTTGCTGAACAATAAAGTGTATTCTCTCGTCTCTCTCTCTCTCTCTCTCTCTCTCTGTTTCTGTATTCCTGGTGTTATGTAAACCATTTTCCATTAAAACTACTAAAAACACGAGTTTATACCCTTGGATGCAAAATAAAAATCAAGCAGCATTGAACAGTTTATTTTATCGTCATAATATTTTATAAAGTACAAAATCGTTATGGCACTTGTTTCTTTAATGAATTAATATTTAATTACAACAATAAGTTAACGTAAAAGTAACTATACTATTTTAATAACTCTTATGGCGTTGTCCACTTGTACGGCTATGTAAATAATTTGTAGACTATTTAATATAAAGGATAATTTAATACATATATTACACAGTATCAAGAGTAAGTGATGAATAAACAAAATGTCTACATATATTATTATGCTATAAAGTAACATTAATGATTGCTTACAGTTATAAAATCCTATGTTCAAACTCAGACATAACAGAGTATATTTTTGCCGCCGGTAAAGTAAACATGGCTTCTCATGTATGAATGACCGCACGGGTAGGTACCACCACCCTGCCTGCCGTGAAGCAGTAATCCGTTTCGGTTTGAAGGGCGGGGCAGCCGTTGTAACTATACTGAGACCTTAGAACTTATATTTCAAAGTGGGTGGCGTATTTAAGTTGTAGATGTCTATGGGCTCCAGTAACCATTTAACACCAGGTGGACTGTGAGCTCGTCCACCCATATAATGCAATAAAAAAAAGAATAATAGGCACATAGGTTATTTAAGTAATTAATAATAATAATAACTGGGAATAAATCAAGCACGGTCATCCTGCTCCAATTTAGGATTCCCTGGGTTATGCCTACGAGAGACTGATAAACATACTTAGATATGCTTAAACATATCCATAAATAAATCTGTTTATCGCACAATGTTTGCTCGATGTGGGAATCGATCCCACGACCCTCGGTGTAACAGTCAGAGTCGCTAACTACCGCACCATCAAGTCATTCAGTAATTGGGCATCATGTCCAAACGTGGATACGGCCATTTATCACGTGTTCTCTGGTAATCACTTAATACAAGATAAGGCATGGATTCACACGTCAATGAAATGAATAAAATTAGGCTAAGTTTCCCGCTTTATTTCAGTTTGATAGCGTGATCGTCCAGTGAAAGTACTCGGTTATACCGTGAGTCGCCAGAAATACAAACAAAAGCATGGAACATATTTTTGAAATATCTTACAATAACTTCTTCACTGGTGGTAGGACCTCTTGTGAGTCCGCACGGGTAGGTACCACCACCCCGCCTATTTACGCCGTGAAGTAGTAATGCGTTTCGGTTCGAAGGGTGGGGTAGCCGTTGTAACTATACTGAGACCTTAGAACTTATATCTCGAGGTGGGTGGCGCATTTACGTTGTAGATGTCTATGGGCTCCAGTAACCACTTAACACCAGGTGGGCTGTGAGCTCGTCCATCCATCTAAGAAATAAAAAAATTAAAAAAATTACCGTTATTCTTCTCTATAATAATCAAAATCATGTTTATTTTTGTATAGGTCTGTCAAATCTGTAGATTCACTTTACTAATTTGACAGGACATAATTGAAATTGAAATATAAACTTGAAACTTAAACTAAAAACAACTTACGATGCCATACTATAATATATGCCATACTATAGCCTAATTAATTTTAATAATAAAATAATAATTTATATAATACCAAAAGTGTGGAAATTTGAATAGGTACAATAAAAAAAACTTAATTTATTTAAAAGATAAGAATCGTAACTAACTGTTCTTAATTATAATAATAATTTAAAAATACATTATTCATTATTTTCCAAGAAGAGTACAATTGAAAATTTACTAGAAATGCAGTGTATAATACAGACATAGATTTATTTAACTTTAATACATAATTCGCACCTTTAGAATTAAAATGGCTTAATCCAAAGTTCTTATTTTTTTTTAAACGCCAAAAATGTAATCGAAGAATAGTTACTTTTTAGTTTTTCGATTACGATACTATAGGGCAAGCGCTTGATTTAAAAGAGACGGAAAGAGTACATTTGTCCTTTTCTAGACTAAAACAGATTGTTTATTTTTTATAAGCTGATTGAATCCATGTTTTAGGTCGGTCGGTCGTTTAGCTTCAATTCTAAAGGTGCTAAATCAATTGATAAAACCCGTATTATAATTAGGTAAAAACTGTAATGGATGCTCATTATCACACTGACACATTCGTTTGACACATCCATCTGTCAGATTGACAGCCGTCCATTTTGTTTCAAATACAGGAAAGGCGGATACGAGAGTCCCGCGTTTCGTGATAAGATGACACAAACAATTCCCAGAAATAAATGTTGAACTTTTATTTACACAAAGTCTTCAACAACACACATATTTCAAGTTATATTTATACTATGGCGCACGTCAATCTCACATGTTACATTACGAGTATTACTCAAGAAGTTGAAGTCTGTACACTAAAAACTTTTTACTATGTAACAGCAAACGGTTTTCGGATTCGTTTATCGTACGTAACACGTTTCTTGGGCCAGCGTTTCTTACTGAAAATTTTAAATTTTCAAGAATGTACTACGAATTCTTTACACGGAGTTAATTTTTGTATTAGTTGTCAACCTGTGTTAGCTTTCATCATACCGTAGCCCTGTTATTTGTGCGTCAAAGCATCGATTGTTTAATTATTGAATCACTTTAACGGTTTAAACTTAATTTGTATCTGTGAAAGTAGATTATATTATGTCAAATACGCGGCAACTGACTAATTGGGAAGCTTCCTTAGAGCTTTGAGCGTAAATACGGTAATTTTGTTTGTTAAAATGTTGCTCAATTGTAAAAAAATTCTCATCCATAAACAAAAATTTTCTATGACCTCCCTTTGCGTACCGCTTCAGTAGTTGTTTCGATTTTACCACCCTATTCTCTTTTAAATGATCAGTTAACTGGAGTCATGGTCTAGACGGCTGGCCGATCCTTCGGCTGGTCGTAGGACCGTCGAGGCGATTCGCCCGGTTCTTGTGAACTGGGTGAATCGTGACAGAGGACGCCTCACTTTCCGGCTCACGCAGGTGCTCACTGGGCATGGTTGCTTCGGTGAGTTCCTGCACCGGATCCGAGCCGAGCCGACGGCAGAGTGCCACCATTGTGGTNCGGCGCGTGAAATCGACTTCATCCGGCACGAAGACTGGCCCTCCTCCAGTCCAGATTTGAATCCGTTAGATTACAAGATATGGCAACACTTGGAGGAAAAGGCGTGCTCAAAGACTCATCCCAATTTGGAGTCACTCAAGACATCCTTGATTAAGGCAGCCGCCGATATTGACATGGACCTCGTTCGTGCTGCGATAGAGGACTGGCCGCGCAGATTGAAGGCCTGTATTCAAAATCACGGAGGTCATTTTGAATAAACTTTAGATGAAAGAATCTATGTTTTGTTAAGTTCATTTTGGTATATGAATGCTTACATAATGAATAAACTTGTTTTAATTATTTTACATTAAACATGTGACAGAATTTATGACCTGACTAGGTATATTTGAAACTATTTGCTTTAGGGCATTATTTGTTCGCCTTTTAGTAAACTATCCGTGAAATTCATTTTTTGACCTGTTTCACCTTGAGACATGAGTTCTAAGATCCCACTTGTAACACGTGAAACGGTTACCCCGTCCTTCAAGCCGAAACGCATTATTGCTTCATGGCAGATATTGGCAGGTTGGTGGTACCTACCCGTGCGGACTCACAAGAGGTACTACCACCAGTAAAATCATATTATTATCACATGCTAACTTGGCATTCTAATTTGGTAAGTTATTGTCGATTTTTGAATAAGTATATTATTTACAAAATAGTTAATCAATAAGTCATATAACAATCTATAAGTATACTTTTAGCAGAGAGTATAACGCTATTTAATCAAAAACAGTTCGGAGTATTGTTTTGGGCAAGTGATGCAAACCCCCAATATTCACGGCTTCCTACGTTAACAATACTCTGGATATTGCTAAGTGTTGGCCGTTGGAGTTGTGCCAATTTCCAAATCGTCACGTATTATTGCTTAAACTCGATTGGCGCCCCGAAATTGGATCTGTTGTCTTCAAGATTGAAATAGAAGCTGAGGTAGCAATAGTTTCACTATTTCGCTTCAAACAATATGTTTGCTTTTGAAAACTAATTTATTGCTCACACACAGAATTACCAGAATGACATTTATATTTGAAGCAAGTAGTGAAGTTGCTAGCGGTGGGACCTCTGGTGAGTCCGCGCGGGTAGGTACCACCACCCTGCCCTATTTGTGCCGTGAAGCATTAATGCGTTTCTGTCGAAAATGTCAGATTATTAAATTATATTCTCGAATCACTTTGTTCTGAAGCCGTTTCACTAAGGGAACATTTATTCTACATAATGTAGAATTCTTATTACGACAATCTGCTTGAACGTCCATTAGCCTTTAGAAAAAGCTTATCTCTCAGTGAAACAGCTGGAATTTTTTGTAAAAATGAATGCAGGAATTTTCTACCACGCTCATAAGGGTGTATATTGAATTTAATTAAAAACGAGCCAATTTAATAGATGGTCTCAGAATTATGAAAGAGCTGTGTGCTATTAGTTTAACTCTTTTGATATAATATGTTTTTGTTAAAAAATATTAGGGGTTAAAGTATGAAATTGCAGATTTTTACTGAAAAATTGAAATTGTTTTTTTTTTAAATTTAATATGTGTATTTGTTCAAAATATCTACCATTATTATCTATACATTGCTGTCATCTAATATGAAGGTCATTTATGCCTTTGTGATAGAAGTCTGGTGATCTAGATTTTGCAAACTGCAAAAACATTTTGTACTGCCTCCTGGGAAGAATACATTTATCGCGTATAAAATTGTCCAAATCACGAAAAAAATGGTAGCCTGTTGGAGCAAAGTCTGGCGAATACGGAGGGTGACGAATGGTTTCTAATTGCAGTTCCTGTAGATTTAAAACGGTTTCTCGTGCTGTATGAGGTCTCGCGTTATCATGGAGCAATAATGGTGAAGACCGATTCATGAGTTGGAACTGTTTCAATGCAAGTTTTGCTATCATTGTTCGGAGTTCGGCACAGTAAACATCTGACGTTATTGCTTGACCAGAACGGAGACAGCTGTAGTGAATAACACTTTGCTGAGACCAAACAGTTACCATTACCTTTTTATCGGTAAGCTTTGCTTTAGGACACTGTTGTGGCGTTTGACCTGGGGTCAGCCATTGCATTTTTCGCTTACGGCTATCCTAAAGAATCCACTTTTCACTAGTCATCCAATATTCTTTCATTTTTATATCGATTCAACAAGGCACCACAAGTTTCAACACGCGTTTCTTTCTGCAGATCAGTCAAATCATGAGGCACCCATTTTTTATTTATTTATTGACTGTCGCAAATGTTTCAATATTGTTGGTAAGGTAACGTTAAGCCATGCCGCAAATTTCATGGTAGTTTGGCCCAGATCGGCTTCTACCATCTCTTTCAATATTATTTTTTTGCTTATATGGGTGGACGAGCTCACAGCCCACCTGGTGTTAAGTGGTTACTGGACCCCATAGACATCTACAACGTAAATGCGCCACCCACCTTGAGATATAAGCTCTAAGGTCTCAGTATAGTTACAACGGCTACCCCACCCTTCAAACCGAAACTTGTTATTCACATGTGTGGTCGAACTTCTACGTGCTTCGTTCTTCAAATCAAAATTTCCATCACGAAGCCGTTTAAATCAAAATCGCACGGTGCGTTCATCAGCAGTCCCCTCTCAAACGCAACATTGATATTGCGAGCTGCTTCTGCAGCGTTAGTTTCACGTCGGAGCTCGTATTAAAAAATCACTCGAACTTTCGAAGTATCCATCTTTCTTGTCTAAGCTGACCTCTTGTGAGTCCGCACAGGTAGGTACCACCAGCCTGCCGATTTCTACCGTGGAAGCAGTAATGCGTTTCGGTCTGAAGGGTAGGGTTGCCGTTTTAACTATACTGAGATCTTAGAACTTATATCTCAAGGTGGGTGGCGCATTTACGTTGTAGATATCTATGGGCTCCAGTAACCACTTAACATCAGGCGGGCTGTGAGCTCGTCCATCCATCTAAGCAATAAAAAAATAGCTATTTTGATAGTGCCACCTCCAGTAATTACGCAATTTATAAGCATTGATCGTTTAAAACGCTACTCCGCTTATAGTACGATAAAATTTGTTGACCGAAATACCGTCAACCAATCGGAGCGCATCAAAGACTTTCACGAATTGTGAACAAACCAAGACAATTTAAAAAGTCTAGTTCAAATAAGCTTGCAAATATTCAGAGGCAGCGCTCATAGATGCGCCCTCTTATTGCAATCTACCTTTGAATGCAATTCGTCTGTGATTGTTCGCGTTGTATCTTTGTTCTCGGACGGAAATGAAGCATTGACGCGCCACGTCAAGAAGTACTTCATAAAACCAACGTCTGTAGCATTAGTTAGTCTATACTAATATTATAAAGAGTAAATATTTGTTTGTTTGTTTGTATTGAATAGGCTTCGAAACTATTGAACCGATTTGGAAATTCTTTCACTGTTTGGAAGCTACACTATTCCTGAGTGACATTGGTAATCTTTTTTGAAAAAAATTAGGCATCCTTACTAAAACTCCAATAATGTAACCCAAGGTGTAAAAAAAATACCTAAAATATCCTTTACATCGCGTGTCCTGCGAAAACTATTGATGATAGAATAAAATAATGTACTACGGTTTTGTAGAACACATTATTATTTACCAAAAGTTTCGCGACAACATTTGTCTAACTATTATAGTTATGTCGCAATAAGTGTTCGTTTATTAAAAAAAAAACAACGTCAAATATCGTTGAAATTTTTGTTAAAGACCCGAGCGGAGCCGGAGCGGGCCGCTTGTATTTTAATAAAACTGACGATCATGCATTTTTGTATGTCTAATGGCTGAACTCTGGCGCCAACTGCTATTCCGCGGTTACTGCCCGTAGACATTTTTTTAATGCATAGACAGGTAAAAGCCGCCACCCACCTAAAGACATGAGGTCTATGTTTCAATTGCTTACTATCACGGCTGTTGTTAGTGATATTCACCCCGGCGGGCTCACAAGGCTGCCATCAATAAACACGACACATCACCTTCAGACACGAAACGACACAAGAATGCCAAACTTTTAAACAACATTCATCGTAGTATATTGGAAACCGTCTAAAGCCCCGTCCAAGTCGCATTACGCTCCTCATTGCGACCGTTCTTATTGCAAATGAGCTCTGCGGCGCTCCCCGAGAAACGCTACGGCGTGAATGTGGAAATGGAAACGAGATTTGAGACCTAATTTCGGATTAGGATCATTGTTATGGGTGCTTCGTTCGTGCGAAACGCTAATTTGGATTCAAATTTAGTTTTTTTTTAAATTTGAATTGATTTTGTTAGGAGCGTGAATATATTTTTTTTTAATAAAAAACCTTTCATATATGTTTTTGCTAGACGTAATAGGACATGATGCAATTGGCAATTTTTGACGTGAAGCAGAAATGCGTTTCGGTTTGAAGGGTTGGGCAGCCGTTGTACTGTAAAACTGGGACTTAGAACTTATACCTCAAAGTGAGTGGCTGCATTTACGTTGCTCATGTCTATGGGCTCTGATAACCACAGATCACCAGCCAGGGGGTCGAGTTTCCGATTTGGTGGTAGACTCTGCGAAGCACTGCTCTTGCTAGGGCCAGTGTTAGCAACACTCCGGGTTTGAGCCCCGTGAGCTCACGTACTAGCTCGGTGAATCTAGAATAACCCCTCGAGGTTAGTGGAATAGGTAGGAATAAAATTAAAATAAATATAAAGAACCGAGGCAGTATCTGTAGATACATGTGGTGATGTCTATGAGCTCTGGCAAGTACTTTACCGTGTGCCGTGAGTCTACCTTACCCATCTTAGCTATCGGATGTTTTTTTCTATATCTCTAGTATCATAATATAATCTCAATTGCATTACAATGTAGAAAAACAACAATTTTTTTTTGAATATTTCATTCATTCTTTGATAAGGCATTCACCGTCCAGGCGGTTCGATTGTGGAATGCTCTGCCGGATGCAGTGAGGAGTGCTTCAACTTTAAACTGCTTTAAAAGAATGGTGAAGGAACATTACTTATCTGCTTAGTGTTGTTTGTTTGTATCATTATTATTTATCATTTCCATACTGTTGATTTATTATATGTTTGTAAGTATGTATATCTCTAAATAGGAAGTAAGTAAGTAAGAATATCTCTAAATTAAACAGTTGTTTGGAAGAGATCACTTTTAGCGATAAGACCGACTATTGTACAAATCTATCTGATTTTTGACTGTTATTGAATGTAAATTGTGTTTTGCTGAACAATAAAGTGTATTCTCTCATCTCTCTCTCTCTCTTTCTCTCTGTTTCCGCATTCCTGGTGTTATGCGAACCATTTTCCATTAAAACTACTAAATACACGGGTACTTATACCATTGGATGCAAAATAAAAACCAAGCAGCATTGAACAGTTTATTTTATTGTCATAATGTTTTATAAAGTACAAAATCGTTATGGCACTTGTTTCTTTAATGACTTAACATTTGAGTCGTCTATTATCAAAGGTGGCAATCTGTGCATTTGGACAAAAAAATGTTATTGATATGTCAATACAGATTGATTTGAATATAATCGTCTCCTTCAAAGAATACGGTTCAAAACCTGCATTAAATAAAGGTTAATACTTAACCTGTTATTTATCTAAAATGTCGTTCAGAAGAGTTTTGTGACTGCCAATGGAAGACAAAGTCAATAATTCGTTTTTCTGATTTACCAATAATTGTCCAAAAGTCACATTGCCGGCTTTGATAATAGTCGACTCATTTAATTATAACAATAAGTTAACGTAAAAGTAACTATACTATTTTAATAACTCTTATGGCGTTGTCCACTTGTACGGCTATGTAAATGATTTGTAGACTATTTAATATAAAGGATAATTTAATACATATATTACACAGTATCAAGAGTAAGTGATGAATAAACAAAATGTCTACATATATTATTATGCTATAAAGTAACATTAATGATTGCTTACAGTTATAAAGTCCTAAGTTCCTCAAACTCAGTCACGGCAGAGTATATTTTTGCCGCCGGTAAAGTAAACATGGCTTCTCATGTATGAATGTCCGCACGGGTAGGTACCACCACCCTGCCTATTTCTGCCGTGAAGCAGTAATGCGTTTCGGTTTGAAGGGTGGAGCAGCCGTTGTAACTATACTGAGACCTTAGAACTTATATTTCAAAGTGGGTGGTGCATTTAAGTTGTAGATGTTTATGGGCTCCAGTAACTATTTAACACCAAGTGGGCTGTGAGCTCGTCCACCCATATAATGCAATAAAAAAAAGAATAATAGGCACATAGGTTGTATAAGTATGTAATTAATAATAATAATAACTGGGAACAAATCACGCACGGTGATCCTGCTCCAATTCAGGATTCCCTGGGCTATGCCTTCGAGAGACTGATAAACATACTTAGATATGCTTAAACATATCCATAAATAAATTTGTTTATCGCAAAATGTTTGCTCGATGTGGGAATCGATCCCACGAGCCTCGGTGTGACAGTCAGAGTCGCTAACTATCGCACCATCAAGTCATTCAGTAATTGGGCAACATATCTAAACGTGGATACGGCCATTTATCACGTGTTCTCTGGTAATCACTTATTACAAGATAAGCCATGGATTCACACGTCAATAAAATGTATAAAATTAGGCTAAGGTTCCCGCTTTATTTCAGTTTGATAGTGTGATCGTCCCGTGAAAGTACTCGGTTATACCGTGAGTCGCCAGAAATACAAACAAAAGCTTGGAACATATTTTGAAATATCTTACAATAACTTCTTCATTGGTGGTAGGACCTCTTGTGAGTCCGCACGGGTAGGTACCATCACCCCGCCTATTTCCGCCGTGAAGCAGTAATGCGTTTCGGTTCGAAGGGTGGGGTAGCCGTTGTAACTATACTGAGACCTTAGAACTTATATCTCGAGGTGGGTGGCGCATTTACGTAGTAGTAGTTGTAGATGTCTATGGGCTCCAGTAACCACTTAACACCAGGTGGGCTGTGAGGTCGTCCATCCATCTAAGAAAAAAAAAAAAAAAAAAAAAACACCATTATTCTCCTCTATAATAAACAAAATCATGTTTATTTCTGTATAGGTCTGTCAAAACTGTTGATTCACTTTACTAATTTGACAGGACATAATTGAAATTGAAATATAAACTTGAAACGAAAACTAAAAACAATTTACGATGCCATACTATAATATATGCCATACTATAACCTAATTAATTTTAATAATAAAATAATAATTTATATAATACCAAAAGTATGGAAATTTGAATACAATAAAAAACTTAATTTATTTAAAAGATAAGAATCGTAACTAACTGTTCTTAATTATAATAATTTAAAAATACATTATTCGTTATTTTCCAAAAAGAGTACAATTGAAAATTTACTAGAAATGCAGTGTATAATACAGACATAGATTTATTTAACTTTAATACATAATTCGCACCTTTAGAATTGAAATGGCTTAATTTAAAGTTCTTTTTTTTTTATAACCGCCAAAAATTTAATTAAAGAATTGTCACTTTTTAGTTTTTCAATTACGATACTATAGGGCAAGCGCTTGATTTAAAAGAGACGGAAAGAGTACATTTGTCCTTTTCTGGACTAAAAGAGATTGTTTAATTTTTATAAGCTCAGAATACATTTTCATAGGTTTTTCGAATTTTTAGCTAAGTCACTTCAATTCTAAAGGTGCTAAATCAATTGATAAAACCCGTATTATAATTAGGCAATAACTGTAATGGATGCTCATTATCACACTGACACATTCGTTTGACACATCCATCTGTCAGATTGACAGCCGTCCATTTTGTTTCAAATACACGAAAGGCGGATACGAGAGTCCCGCGTTGCGTGATAAGGTGACACAAACAATTCCCAGAAATAAATGTTGAACTTTCATTTACACAAAGTTTTAAACACCACACATATTTCAAGTTATATTTATACTATGGCGCACATCAATCTCACATGTTACATTACGAGTATTACTCAAGAAGTTGAAGTCTGTGAACTAAAAACTTTTTACTATGTAACAGCAAACGGTTTTCGGATTCGTTTATCGTACGTAACACGTTTCTTGGGCCAACGTTTCTTACTGAAAATTTTAAATTTTCAAGAGTATGTTATGAATTCTTTACACGGCGTTAATTTTTGTATTAGTTGTCAAACCTGTGTTAGCTTTCATCATACCGTAGCTCTGTTATTTGTGCGTCAAAGCATCGATTGTTTAATTATTGAATCACTTTAACGGTTTAAACTTAATTTGTATCTGTGAATGTAGATTATATGTCAAATACACGGCAACACTTCGTGGAACTACGAGGAGAGTTTTTTTTGAAAACTCATGCTCCTTTTTATGGACGTCTTTGCCGAGCCTGTCTGTGAAGTTACCGGCCAGCACTACTAGTTATCATTGAGATTATTTTATCTGTACCAGTACTTGGCAGTTTTGAAGAGCCGTGGCCTAACGCGTAAGATGCCTTGTGCTCGACTAATGGGTCTATGAGTTAAGCCCCAGAAAAATCGTGAACCGGGTAGAATTTCAATTTTGCTCGAAGTAGATTTGCACCGAACACGTTACCATAGACGACTTCTACGATTATGGATTAATATTACTTTTTCAACAATACAGCAGAAATTCTTATATATTTGTGTAACAATTATAATAGTATTGAGAACCTACTACAGGTAGGAATTAGTATTGTATACCTTTTACAGCCAAAATCTTGTACATTCTGGTTTGAGGGCATATTGGATATTTAATAAGCGTTACTACAATAGATTAAAAGTTTTTACCTCATGTCGTAGAGTTTATGGGGATAATCGCGATGTGGCCAAAAATTTTTTTTATATAGCGTTAATGGCGACTTAAATTCCTCGATTGCTATTTTACTCCTTTGACGATGATGCTTTGATAACTTTCGATTAAGAGAAAGATATGAATTATCGACAGCTAGTACTTGTATATATAAATCTTTGACAGCTGTCAAATTTGACATTTTCGTGTTTGAACCGTGAAAGTGTATTTATTATATAATATAATGTTTTTAGTAAATGGCAATGAATCATGCAAGTTATGTTAAAATAGAATTCTAACCTAAGTCGTAAGTGTTTTTACTATTTTCGTGCACCGTTAATGTTTTACGTGGCCTTGGCTTATGTAATTAATTAAACTTTTTTTTGATCATATAATAAATAATATGAAATGTAAATTAAAGGCGCAATAATTTATAGTCTTTTAAGTAATTTAAAAAATAACAAGCTAAATTTGGTAAGTGTTAATTCCAAATGATTACTGACAATTTAAATATATCACTAAACCACGTCTTTCAATCAAATATTCATACAAAATACTTTGAAGAAAAGAAAAACTGTATTGATTTTTCCTTCATCATTGCTTTCTCTTAATTAATTCATATTTTGTATTCACATGTATATTGTATGTTGTTAATAAAATGAGCCAATCTATCATATTTATTTTTTTAAATAAATATTGTCACGATCTAATGTAACTAATGTACTTAATGTACTTCTCTAGTAAAAAAATAGATATTTACAAATACCAAACATTCGTAAATCAACTCAAAAACAATTACATAGTTAACATTTTTCTTTAAGCTTATCCGCTAAATAAAAATGAATACAAACGTATCAAGCATAAGTTCTTCTGTTATGAATGCTTTTAGTTTTAAAACGTCACAACTTCGTGCTTTATTCATGCTATAAAATATAATAAATATCACAGTTCCAAAGAGTAACCAGTCTGAAATCCAGTAAAAGTAAGATGCGTAAGTCGTTTTTAAGATTACGTATTATAACGTTTATCATACAAAAACCAAGAAAACATAGAATAATATAAAATAAAATAAAACATTTAAGAAATTAAACATCAAAGTTAATTTAAGATTTGATTTACTGGATAATGTACTATCCTAAGTAATATATATAATTAAATAACGCTACATATTAATTGAACAATACACACGTAAAACTTCCATAAATCGTTTACTACTCGATATTTACAATTGTTACTCTTTGGAATCGAAAAATCGATATTATTATATCGCATTCTACTTTTCATTAATATGTTAAAATTATGTTCTAACTACCAAGCCATCACCGCTGCAAATGCGATTACTACAGCAATTCAACTACAAAGTGATTGTGTTAATTCAACGATCGCGACGTTATCAACTTACTGATTGTGTCTCGATGCTTGCGACGATAATTCGACGCAAAGGACTATAAGTTTATTATCACAGCTCAATCTGAAATTAATTTAAAATATACATGCATCAAAAACATTCCTAAAGCCAAAACCTGAATAAAATCTAGCGGAAACTAACATCAATTTTAATCATTCACTAAGTATTACGCGTATTATTATTTAAACAAATTGTGCAAAACTTTTCAAAACCAAATAATTGCTCAATGGTAGTTTTCACTTAAATATAAACACTAATTTTGAGTTCATATTTTGAAAGCCCGCAATGTACACCAAACCCAGCTGCTCGTTTTATTTAATTTTTTTTATTGCCCTTGTAGGGAGACGAGCATACGGCCCACCTGATGGTGAGTGGTTACCGTCGCCCATGGACTTCAGCAATGCCAGGGGCAGAGCCAAGCCGCTGCCTACCGTTTAAATTTCGTGTCGATTCGTGTTGCATGAATCACAACCCAGTTTATCAGCAAATTTTTATTACATTGCGTGGATAGCAAAATACTTTTTAATACTGATTTTTAGTGCTATCGTGTTTTGAATTACCACCATAACTATTAATCATCAACTTCTGCAACGATTCCTATTGATACTGTAATCTCTACACATCTTTGTGTAGCTTGGGAAAGATCTTAATACGGGGAGAGGAAATTAGCTTTCAGTAGTTTTGTCTGTTAGAAAGCAGTCGAGCAAACGATCTTTGGCTCGAACAGTAATGTATTATACGAACAGTAAATATTACTACATCATGACGCGTTTGACATTTGTACATCGTGCATTGCGGGCTGCATCGCAGTATTCAGATGACAGATGTCAATTTGACATATGACACTTAGACATATCGTCTATGTCGTAACTGAACACCTTTCCTTTGTCATATCACTCTTGTCAGAGCGGTCGTGGTCGTCATCCAGCATCATTGCTGTTGTCAGATGCTATATGCCTCACGAGCAATCGCCTCTGCTCCCGGTTTGTGGTGAGTCTGGTACACTCATGAAAACAACCGCTGACTGCCGATTTGACTTGGTTGGTCCATCGCATAGACAACCTTCCACGTGGTTTGGTGCCTTCTATTTTGTTCTGAACGACAAGGCGCTCTATGGAGTCATTTCCTCGCCAGGAGACATGACCAAAAAATGATAGTATGCGCCCATGGACGAGCGCTGAAAGACGCTGCATAATGAACTTAATTCTACTTAACTGAACACCAAAAGTGCAACAAAGATAGTTAGATAGCGTCTTTGTGTTCGTTTATCACACACCTCGTTTTAATAAAAGAAATATTGATGTTTCAATCTTGAATAAACCTTGATTTATCTCAGTACAATTAAATTATGACTACGATTGCTTAAGCTAGGATTTGGTGCTGTATTGGGAAAATTAAGAACCTTAAACTTTAGAATGATTTATTTGTAGTTAGTTTTAGGTTACTTACAGTCTTTGTTCTAAAAGTTTGTCTAGAGGAGATGCGGTGCCAAACATCTGTTGGCTATCTGAGCTCCACTCGTCACAGTATGCTTTAGTTGATCGATTGCCTAGAGTATCAGCTCCTATCCACACCATTTTCTTAGGCCTGAAAAATAAACCAAGATTATAGTAAAATTAACTCCTGTAAACTTGTTTGTTACTATGTTAGTTATTCAGGTATCAAAGTCACTGGAAATCATCGATATCGAATTTTGGTACATTCATTGAATGTTTGGTTAATAGAAATATCAAGTATACAGTTTAGTAACCAGACATTGGATTGAATACGATAAAGCTTGATATTTATGTAAAAAAGTCCCTTGAGTGAAATAGCTCTTGAGCTTTTTTGTCAAAGCTCTGTTTTCATGAGAAACAAAATTGCGTTATTGGGTAGGTATATAGCATTGGTTATTGCGAAACTGGTGTCCTTAACTGGTGTTATACACACGTATCTATAGTATCTAATAACCGCTTCAGACCCTACGAATCAAGAAGTCGGTGGCTCATTGACTACTTCTCATATTTTTTTTGCTTAGATGGGTGGACGATCTCCCGGCCTACCTGGTGCTAAGTGATTACCAGAGCCCATAGACAACTATAATTTAAATGCCGCTACTCATTTCGGGACATGAGTGTCTATGGTCTCAGTTTTTATAGTAACAAAACATTGAACAGCTCACCATTGTTGATCCACATAGACGTTTCTGTTGTCGAAACTATAGATATTAGCCTTAGACTGCCCGTGCATTGATCTGGCTCCATCAAATATGCTACTCCACGAAGGGTAAAGGATTTCCCCCTTTAAATTTGTAACAGGAATGTTACGTTCTGACGGCTTTACTAATGAAATTAGGTCTGTTACCCTGAAAAACAAAGCGATGTTCATTGGAATTGTAATGCATTGAAAATGTCAGGCCTATTCTTATTATCTATACATATAAATAAAATTGGAGTGTCTGTTTGTAATATTGAAATAACCGCTTTTTACTACGTGCATATACGTGAATATACTACGTGAATATAATAATATATACGGTACATACACCAAAATAACATTATTTTTTATTTTTGTCTGTCTGTTTGTTCGGGCTAATCTCTGGAACGGCTGGACCAATTTTGATGAGACTTTCACTGGTGATCTAAAGAGTAACATAGGCTACTTTTTTTAGACGAGCTTCGCCCCGTGGCGTCACCCACGGTACTAAAATAAACGCAGGTAACATCGCGGGACTCTGCTATAATAATAAAATTTAATGTTTCCGAAGCGAAGCGAGGGCGGGTCACTAGTAGAATATATTACGCATATTATATTGGGTCTTATTTTAGATAATCTCAATTTTCATTCTGTGTAAACAAGGAACCGTGTCGAATCTGAGTTTTACATAGAAATAAGAAGTGGTGAAAGGACTATTTATGGATATTTTTTTCCAAAAAAAAGCTTCCGAAAACTTATCTAAGGCTGTTTGTTTACTTTTCCGCGAAATATATTCTATAACATTATTTTCTTTCCTCTTTCTATCATAACTTTTTGAGTTTTTGGAATCTATAAAGAAATACAAAAATTATCGGGAGATGTTTCCGGTGTCCTACGCGGCGCTTTGAAGTAATAATTATGTCGATTTCTGTTACTAAACGTTTGGATTGACTTACTTTGCCTTATTTTGTTTGTTAATGTATGTTTTAATTTTTAAGGTCTTTTAGAAATAGATTAATTTTCAGTACCTTCGGACTCGCTTTTTTTTCCCTACCTAAGCTGATGGTCTAAAGAGACCATATCAGCATGGATTCGTCTTTCCCAGAGTCTACTAGATATTCTGGCGCCTTGGTAAAAAGATCGAAGAGAGAAATCGACATAATTACTTCAGTGCGCCCATTCAGGTCACCGGTGACCTACGGGGCAGTCAACGCGTTAACAACAGAGACAATATTTTGTATTCGTCTGTGTATTCCGAAATAGAGATGTATCTCTATTTCGGAATACGAGTGTTTGACTTGAATATCTGTAATTTACTAAATATTTGGAAATCAAATATTATCACTAATGATATCTATACTAACATTATGGTTTTTACGGATGTTCCGTTATAACTACTGAACCATGCATCCGATTGACTTGAAACTTGGTATCCATGTAGAAAATATTTATATGAGTGTTGAAATCCCTACACCAATTGCGGGGGCGTTAATGATGAGAATCTTTGTGGGGGTGAGAAATAATAATATTAATTTTAAATGCCCAGCGAAGCGGACGGGTACAGCTAGTATTATATATTATTAGTCTTGTCACAAACTATCGGCCACAATGTTTGTAAAATCATTAACAATATCTAAGACAAATTTACTACGTTATCCGTAACATATTGTAATGTATCCATAAGTAGCAAAAGATCACGATCAGTCGAAGAGTTATATCGGTATTGTGTTTAACACACGCGAGTGCGAAGCTACTCCCGGAAGGACTCAGCCGCATACATCCATCCATAAAATCTTCAAGAACATACAATGTCTTGTGAAGTAGGGTTGCCAATTTTAATTTCAATCCCTAAATTGCGGTTTAAGATAAAGCGCCAAACCTGTTTGAGAGCACAGCAACGAATGTTCCGTTATAGTCGCGCATGGACTGTCTGTGGCACTCGTAGTTGATCGCGCTGTAGCCAACCCTATTTAAGTGGGTCTCCATTCTACCAGAGTAAGGTTCGTTCAGGGCTGCCAAGCGTATCTGTGAATCAAAGCGACTTATAAACATGTGAGACTCTTTTTATCAATCTGCTTTTAATCACTTTCACGATTAACAAAAACAATATGACGCGAAAAACCGAGTCATATTTGTAGCGTGCAACACTGGAACATGAAATCGCATTCGGGCGGACTTGTTGGCGGGAACGCGAGGAGTGAAGTTGTGTAATTTGTTTTATTTTGTCTATTTAGTGTTTCTTCAGGTTTAAATGTGTAATAACGGTAGTTTATTAACTGTTTAGTATCTGTGTGAAAGTGCACAAATAAGGGAAAATGAAACAAAACCGGTGAACGTTGCTTCTCAAGATCCTCTAAAAAGTCCACTGAAAAAGTCTCAGTAAACGACCATCATTTTACTGAGATTATATTTCATCCTATATCATTTCATTCACTCCATATTAACATTTTTCAATAAAATAAGAATATAAATTAAAATAAGACATAACCTAAAGGTCTTAGTTACCAGGTCATAAAATCCCTTAAAAAAAATCGCATTCGGGTGTCATCGGGCGCGATCGGAATTCCCGAACGCGCAGCTGTTTACTGACGTCAGTCGACAAGATTCGCGCGCCGATTAAGTTTAACATAAAAATAGTCTATTCGTAATAATATTAATATATTAAATAATTAGTATCGTGTAGTGTGTAGCATCGTTTTCTAAGTTTGCTGTTAAAATTATAATACTGTACAACTACAAAAGTGTGTTTGACTATTCTATTACTGGTGGTAGGACCTCTTCTGAGTCCGCACGGGTGGGTACCATCACCCTGCCTATTTCTGCCGTGAAGCAGTAATACGTTTCGGTTTGAAGGGTGGGGCAGCCGCTGTAACTATACTGAGACCCTTACAACTTATATCTCAAGGTGGGTGGCGCATTTACGTTGTAGATGTCTATGGGCTCCAGAAACCACTTAACACCAGGTGGGCTGTGAGCTCGTCCACCCATCTAAGCAATAAAAAAAAAAGACTTGTTTAATTTGAGTGCAAATTTCTCGCTAATAAGAGACTTAAATAACAAACCACATACTCACATATCTTTTGTCGTTAGGTGACTTTGACGGTTGATTGTATGGTACAAGTCTAGGTGCGCTTCTCGAAGGTTGGTACATCGATCCAATCTAAAGAAAATTAAAATTGGATACTAAATTCATACTGTGAAAATATTCTACAAAAAATATCAAGAACTAGCTGACCCGGCAGACTATGTAGTACCTCAATCGATAAATAAAAGACCTAAACTTATTTATAAAATAAACTTAAAACAAACAAATAAAATCCCTCCGACGGGGGACACATCAAAGGAAAAACAAAATTGTTATTTTTATTTAATTCCAAGCATTTTCATATTTATCTACCTATTAAACGTTCTCTGGACCTTCATAAATAATTCAAGACCAAAATTAGCGAAATCGGTCCAGCCGTTCTCGAGCTTTAACGAGACTAACGAGCAGCAATTCATTTTTATATATATAGATTGAAGATAGATATATCCAACTACAAGATCATGGGTTCAACCTGAGAGAATTGCTAACATTAGCTCTAGCGAGAGCAGTGCTTCGCAGAATCTACCACCGGAACGGAAACGCGACTCAATGGGCAGCTAAAGTACAGAAAGAATAGTAACTTGTATACTCACATTAACATTCTGCCATCCATATTCCACTCTCAACAACAAAATTTTTTCATCCAGAACGTAAGCGAGAGTTCCCACGGGCGTTTTCGACGTTCTCTGAGGCAAATTAGAGAATATCAAATTTTAAAAAGCTCTTTTTAAAAATATTTTCCTATTTAATTAAAAAAAAAGATGTGTGGTGTCGTGGGACTCCGGATAGGAACGAAGTTTCTTATTAACAATTTTAAATTCTATTCGAAGTATAAAGAAAATAATTATTCGGGTATACATTTTTTATTATGATTTTTTTATTGATATAAAAAGCTACTTTATCAACTTTATTTTATTCACAATGATTTATCAAAAATATATAATAATAATATACAAAGAAACAGCTATTTATATGAATAATAATAATAACCGTCATCACGTAGACTATACATTACACACTATATAGCCATCATACTAAGACTATACATAAATAATAAAAGCTTACGTTACGGACGTTTTTTCCCGGCTAGGATACCCCTCCGCATCGTCCCATAAGGAACTTCGTTCCAAAAAGTGTACTATTGGTTATCTTATTGGTTATATGATATCTATGGGTTATGACCCCTTAGGTCGGATGCTTGAGCGAGAACGTAGGAAATTCATTGCCATTTATATCTATCAGATATAAAATTGTAAATGTAAAAATGTTGTTTAAGTGATGAAACTGGGTACCACAGCGTTTTAGCAATTCAAGAAAGGATTCAATCCATTAAAGTCTGACATTCAGAGTATATGTAGTTTAAACAGATGAGTGTATAGAATGTATAGAGTGTATAGATGATTAGAATTATCAATTTTCTTAGTGGAGCATTGTTGGGTTTTATTAGTAAATTCTAATAAATTTGCCAAATAGTTTACCTTCAACAGACCCTTGTACGTCTTGAAAATAATTGTGTATGATTTAAAGAAGGCTTCATCGTCGTTGCTATCGAAATCAACTAGAAATGAACAAATTTACCAATTGTGGTATTTCCAAGAAAACTATGAACAGATCAAATTAAATCGTATAGGTGTTTTAAATACCTGTTTCATCAATATTATTCGATGTCATCGTAAATCCTGGTTCACCTTTCGGACCGATTATGGATGCTCCTGGTTGACCTGCTTCACCGTCTCTCCCAGGTGATCCTGGAGGCCCTGGGGGTCCAGGAGGTCCAGGGATGGGTGGTTGAGGACTTAATTTCTCACAAATTCCTGGAGGACCAACTGGTCCTATAGGGCCAGGCTTACCGGGACTACCTTCTAGCCCTCGATCCCCCTTTTCACCTTTCAGCTGGAATTTGAAGCTCTTAGAGTAACACACGTTATTATTTTTATTTCCAGATAGAGCTATGAATGTTTTCGGTACCAGCACTACAAGGACTTTAGCGCGGTGCACTGGATGAACAATAATCATTAAAGAGCGACTGGTTAGCGGTGTATCGCGTTCTGATCAGGCAGGCTGGTTCAGGTTAAGCGAGGTATTCCGGAACACCAGCGGCACTGCCTTAACCTCATAGACTGTCGTCCCGAGACAGCTGACATAGAGTCATCGATTCACTTCGACGACTCCGCCAGCTCGGTATTCGTAGAATGAGCTGCGATTCTGGTTGCAGTATTGACTGCAAACTTGTTTCAACTTTTATAACCAGTTCAGGATTTTTGCTGAAGTATGGCGCAGCTTTTGAATACTTTTGCCGAGTAACAGTCTTAGCTATAATAAAAAAAACAATGCAATTACCTTTGATACGTCTATTTCCGGGGCTTTATCGCCTTTTTGACCTTTTTCTCCAGTACTTCCTTTTGGTCCTGGAGGTCCTGTAGCACCCTTAAATAATATAGACAGCTGAATAAAAAGTTCAAAATGGTATATGTATATACTTGGATATTCATGATCAGCCTGCAGCAGTTCACTGCTGGACATAGGCCTCCCCCAAAGCTCGCGACTGAACCCAATCTTCAGTTCTACGCATCCAGTCATTGCCAGCTGCCTTGCGCAGGTCGTTGCTCCGTCTAGCAGGAGGGCGTCCTAAACTACGATTGCCGGTTCGCGGTCTCTACTCCAGAACATGTCTACCCCAACGGTTATCGGTTCTGCGACATATGTGACCAGTCCACTGCCACTTCAGCTTACTAACTCTGCGAGCTATATTGGATATATGGAATTTTATTTAGATGAAATCGGTAAAGTTTGTAAATATACAAACTAGTGTCAAATAAATTAATATCTTATATCACCAACCTTTAGTAAAGCTATTTCTGAAGCTGGTACTTTTCCAACTGGTCCTGGTGCACCTCTTGCGCCTTTGTATCCTCTAGGGCCCATAGGACCTTGTTTTCCTCGGAGACCTGTAGGTCCTCGAGGCCCCGTGTTTCCAGTTCTACCATCTTTACCGGGTTCCCCTGCTAGACCAGTATTCCCTTGATCACCTTTGCTGCCCTTGAGTTTTAGAATATCTATTAATATTGGTCGAGGAATAAGTGATTAGCACTTCTCAGTGTGCTTTATATTTTAGACAATTTTACTGCGTCTGTTTTTTTCCTACTTAGCTGGTAGCCTTGAGAGGCTTTGCCAGCGTAATCAAGCGAGTAGGTGAGCTCTCGGGGCTCTAACTTGGGCGCGTTCCTAATACTGGCCCTAGCAAGAGCAGTGCTTTGCAGAATCTACCATCGGATTGGAAACGCGACCCACTGAGAAGATCCGTCGAGAAACTCAGTGGGCTGTGTCTATGGGTATTAGTTTACTTCACAGAACACTTCGTCGCAAGCGACGGGTTCGACGAGAACGGTGACCGGTACGTGAGGTACCTAAACGCACCGTGAATGAACTCACCACCCATTGTATGTTAATTGTTAACAGGAGACTATATACATCACAACATAAATGGCACCATTCATCTGGAGTCACAAGATCGAAGTCTCAATTCTACTGTACAGTGCTTGTCCTACTCTTTAAAATAGAATGCGCCTCTTCTTCGCCAAAAAATTGGCAGGATGGTGTGAAATATTTATCTGGCCTTACAATACACCGTACTACCTACCGGTAACCGAGGTATGTAAGACAATTGACAATTAGTATCCATGTCAATCGACCTCAACCGCATCCAGGTATTTCCAATGAATTTCTTATATCTTTCCATGGCAATTATAATAGCCCTAGTGGCCCTTGCCACTTTTTCGATAACTGATTTTTCTTAAAATTCCCATTACGAATATGAAATATGAATACATTTGAGGCTGTAAATAAAAAAATGCTAGACATTAGATCTCACCTTATCACCCTTGTCGCCGTGTTCCCCTTTGAACCCTCTGAATTTTTCAATGATTGCCGCTTCTAAAAACAAGAACTTATTAATCTTGTTTCATTAAATTTATTTAGTGGTCAAGCGTATTCGATTTCTCACGGGCAAACACCATCCTACTTCTACGGCTAAGGCAGTCAAGGCCTTGGCCCCACGTGTGAAGGTTGATTATTAATTTTCATGCTTCTCAATTCCATTAATCAACAGTTGATCTAGTGCATTCAAAAATAAACCGTCTGTCGCTTTATCTAAACCAATTAAGTAGCATATTTTTGTTTATAATTTTATTTTTATAATTCTATCGATACACTAAAAGCCTGGGAATCGCCGTGCTGCATGCTATTTGCAAATATCGACAGTCACTATATTTTAAACTGGCGTGAAATTTTAAAAGTGTGAAAATTGGATAACTGTTTTAAGGTAATCCAAGGATTACATTTAGGAAGGTCACCGCTGTATATCAATATATTATATTAATTTATCACATACTTATTGTTTATTTATGTATTGAAATGATTGTTTTGTATTTTTGTGGTGGCGAATATTGTATAGTTCATTCTTTTGTAGCAATTGTTGCAGTGAATAAATTAATTATTTGATAGTTTTATAGTCTTCAAATAGCTCGTCATGTTTAGATTAACAGAATCCATTTGTTAATTTATTAATCATGTTTTAGTAATCTCAGAATGTATTAAACACAGAAAATTACTTATTTCTCCTAAATCCCTTTGATATAAAATAATATTTCGAAGAACGAAACATAAGGGAATCAAACAACATTTTTGCACTGAAGTATTCACAAAATCTCTTCTAACAAGATAAAGCAAATAATGCCTTGACCAGTCCCGAAGGACAATGCTCTCAAGCCGGGGATCAAGATCAAAGCCCATACAGCCAATAGTAACGAAAAAATGTTGAGGGCGCAATCTACTTAGCTTATTGCCTCTACGTGACTAAAATGCCATATTTCACATTGAATTTTATTATACGTACTTTAAGAACTGAAATCAAAAATGTTTTACAAACAATGTGATTTTATAACGTGTCTCGAATGAATATAAAGATTAAATTATGTTTAAACTTTTCGCATTCAGCTCTTGCGTGGTGTTTATGTTCATCTCTAAAAATAATTATGATGCTCATTAATCTTACACTTACTTACTCTTTTATTGAGGTTTTATTTTAAATAATGTCCCTAGGGAAATAATTTTATCATCTAAATTAGTCATTAAATATTAGTGCCCGAAATAAAGTACAGCTTTACCATTTGTGTAGTTGAAATTGGTGACTGCAAATATGGGACATTGGTTATTCCAGCAGCCATAAAGATAAGAGAATTGAAGCTACAATAATTTTAAAGAATCACTCTAATGTAAATGAAATAAAGTTCTTTTTGATAACTCAGGCAAAATTATTGTTCATAGGTATTTTGTCAAGAGGCAGTGGCTTGTCAAGAGGCAATGGCATGCAAAAAGTCGTCGCCCTTTCCGCTTTCTTGAGGCATTGACAAAGTGCGTTACTTCATTTTTAATTAATTGAAGAAAATAGCGCTGTAAGAAACGACAATTCTGCTGATACTACATTCATTACTTTCAAGCCATTCCGAGTAAATTACTAAGCAATTAACGAAACCCAGAAAAAACTATTGAAGGAAAAGCAACAAGGATGCTTCTATTCCAATTTTGGCCCACGTTTCGACATAACAATAAATATGCTATAATGTAATAATAATAATAAGCCCATTTTATTTCCAAAAAAAGAAAAAACCTTATAAAATAAAAATTACAAATATAAAACTTATGTTATTGGAACCCCACTTCGGGTATAGGCCTCCTCCAACTTACTACACTCTTCCCTATTCTTGGCTTTGTTTCTCCATTCTTTTCCTGTTGTTGCTATTATTTCGTCGATCCATCTGCTTCTTGGTTGGCCTTTTCTTCTTTTGTCCAGGTCGGCCACAAAACGCTTTAATATATCATAATATAATTCGAAATCGCAAGATATAAGACCTTTAAATACTTACTTGTCGATTCGTCCATTTCTTCGTCCAAAATTGAAGCCAAGCTTGCTGGAAGTCCTGCCAGCCCTGGTGCTCCTTTATCACCTTTATCACCTATAATAGAAGATAAAACGATCAAAATAGGTGAAATAAAAGTTCATAAAACAACACATGCGTGAATTTTAACTTGCATTTTCTATAAACTGTAATTGTAGACACGTAAAAAAATAATGGTACGCAGCGGCTTAGCTCTGCCCCTGGCATTGCTGACGTTTATGAGCGACGGTAACCACTTACCATCAGGTGAGCCGTATGCTCGTCTGCCTACAAAGGCATACAAAAAATACAATTCAACATGCGAGTACAAATTTTCTTATGACAAATGTGATAAAACACCATTCAATGAAGATTTGTTGAACAAATGGGTTACAAGAGAATCAGCAAAAAACGACTGGGTTAATAAAATCAACTTACCTGTTCTCCCGTCTACTCCGTGGTTTCCATGCATACCAGGTCTACCATCTACTCCTGCTTCACCTTTATCACCCTTTTTTCCTTTTTCACCCATTTGACCCATGATACCCTAAAGGAAGTTCCGAGATTGTTATGATTTTTTTTTAAATATGGCCCTTCAATTTTTAATGGATTGAGAGACGACTAACAAGCTTGTATTAAAAAATGCATTAGAAAACCAATTGCAAAATGAAATTGAACGGGTTTTGAATAATTTCACAAGCATGATTATAAATTTAAAAGCAATGTTAACCGATAATGCCGTCAATGATAAACTGTTTTTTACTGTTAATCTAATATTAAATGAAAAGCATATATTAATTGCGTTTCCGTGTGTATTCTATTTTTTATTTATTTATCACAGCATAAGGTGTACCTNCGTACGTATTTAATGACGCGTATACGTCGGCGTATTCCTGCACAACGGCGATAAAGTGTTGTGCAGTGGAGGCAGCGCGAATGGCGTCGCCTAAAGCGTTAACGCGCTCAAAGTTGATCGACTGAAAGAAGTCGATCGCTAAAGCGAGATTGTCGGACGCGGTCGGAGGGCAAGTCGCGGGAGAGGGACGAGTCGCGGGAGAGGGACGAGTCGCGGGGGCGGGACGAATCGCGGAGGAGGGAGTTGTAGCCGTGTTCGTGTACGGCAGCGGTTTCGCCCAGGTCGAGACACTGGGCACCGCCGCCGGAACGAACGCTGGCTTAGCCTGCGACGCAGAGGGTGCCGAGGCTTTGATGTCTGGGCCGGAAGCTCGGAGGCGGTTTTGGCGGGCGACGCGGCGATTTATTTTAGGGGCTCGGGGGCAACCACGGTAATTCGCGGGGTGACCCTGTGTTCGACACGGTTATTATTGTACCGCGGGTGACGTCGCGGGGCGAAGCCAGTTTAAAAAAGAAGCCTAAGTTACTCCTTATATTATTAGCTATCTATCAATGAAAGTCTCGTCAAAATTGGTCCAGGCGTTCCAGAGGTTAGCCGGAACAAACAGACAGATAGACTAACAGACAGACTGACAAAAACTGTAAAAAATGTTATTTTGTTGTTAGTACCGTATATATTATATATTCATATGCATTTAGTAAAAAGCGGTTATTTCAATATTACAAACAGACAATCCAATTTTATTTATATGTACGTATAAGAATAATTATGTTTACTTGCATAGTCAATAAGATAATTATAGACATGATGTTCAAGTATTTTTAAACAATAGTATTCACACTACATTTCCTACTAATTTACTCGCGTACTAATTTACCAGGTCGATAAGCTGATGAGAAAGTAACAGCAATAATCCAATAGTTAAATTCAAATCCATATCTTTGGAGGTTACAGTAAAAAAATTAACTGAAGATGTTGATTCAGATTGGCAACGGTAGCTTGTTTTTGCTAAAGAGTGATTATGCATCCTCAAATAGTCATAGTACCATAAATGTTTTGGGACATTAGCTACATGTGACGGAGCCATCTATATAATTGTAGGTTATAGATTAGTTATATCAGAGAGCGTTTTATGGTTTGATTCTTCAAAAACTGAAGGCTATTATTATTGTTAATCTTTAATAATACGAATGTTTTTGGTTTACGGTGAAAAAACCCTTATTGTTTACTGCTATTAATAAAACGTGACTAACTTCTTCTCCTTTTGCACCTTGTTGTCCAATTTCTCCTTTGTCACCTTTTGATCCGGTTTCACCTTTTGGCCCGGGATACCCTGGTAAGCCAGGTGAGCCTTGCTCACCTTTAGGCCCAGGTATCCGAATTTGTCGAGCCTTCTTTTCTTCCTCTGTTTCCTGTTACATGTCGTAATGTTCAATGTGTGTGTGATTAGCATTTTTAAAATGTCAATTACCTTTTTTATATGTATTTTTTTGGCGTTCGACTATATGAATACAGAACAAGTGTTTTTTTGTCGTATGATGAAAATGTACATGCCGATATTTACAATGAAACAAAATTGTGTTCCACAATGTGCTACCTTGTAAAGACTGCGTTATCAAGATATTTTGCTAAATTTATGTATTATTTATGATAGTTTATATCTCGTGTGTATTTATTTATATGAATATGTGAATGTTGAGTTGGTAAATAATTTAATTATGCGAGAGAAGCTTAACTTCTCATGTATGTACTTAAGAACGCAAATGGGTATTTAATATACATTACTGACGTAAATAGGCAACTAGAGTGTTAGTAAAACTCACGATTGATACGGAATACTTTTTGACTGAGAATTTGATGAGAACAATATAAAATGATCATAGCTTACCATGAATCCAGGACCGGGTGGGCCGGGTGGGCCAGGTGGGCCTCTTAGACCAGGTTCTCCATCTCGACCGGGAGCTCCGTCTTTTCCTGGTGGTCCTGACTCCCCAGGCTTTCCGTCTCGTCCAGGTACACCATCGTGACCTGGCTCCCCTACTCTGCCGTCTAGGCCAGGTTTCCCCGCAGGACCTTCAGGGCCCTTCTCCCCCTAAGCGAGGATTATTTCAAAGAACTTAAGAAGATACAAAAACTCAAACTAAGAACATATTCCTCTTTCTTTCTATTTCATTTAGTTATTATATTGTAGGTTTGTCAGTAGTTTTTTTATGTTTTCGTTTAGCGATTAACTTTGTGTTGAAACTTTTCAGCAATAAGTTTACCTTTGAAATTTAGATAATTTAGTGAAAATTCATGAAACAAAATCCTTTTTTCAGAAATATCATGTAATGTATTTAATATGCCTGAATTGGTAACAAATATGAAGACGATGACAGTATATTGTATAGAAATGAGTATAATGTATAGAAATGAGCTTACATGAAGACCAGGAAGTCCAGGCTCGCCCGTAGGACCAGCTTCACCGGGAGGTCCTCTCATTTCAGGCATTGTTTCCAAAAGAGTCGATACCAAATTAGGCGAGCACTCACACTCCTGAAAATGTACAAATTGTTGCCAAACTATGCGTTAATTGCTTGTTTTTTTTCTATCGATGCTGATAGCCTTGAGAGGCTATTGTATTCAGTTTTGTATTTATATCTTTTAGAACTATCTATTCATAAAAAAAAATATTAATTTATATATATACTTATGGATAAGATATGTAGCTATTTATTTTTGGCTAGTTTAAGTTGATGAGAAATTAGCCAAAGGGTTGATTTTTTCGATTCGATAAAGATCGAACTTTATTAACTATGTAGGTATTTAATATAACTAACTACTAAAAAAACCCAATAACATACGAAAAGACGGCCGAAATCAGGGCCGACCTGGTTTTAAATAATTACCGGACCCCATAGGCATATAGAAGGTAAATGCGGCCACCCACTTCGGGACATGATTTCTAAGGTCTCAGTTTTACACTACAACGGCTGCCCCACTCTTTAAACCGAAACGTAATACCCCTTCACAGCAGAAATAGACAGGGTTGTTGTACCTACTCGTGCGGATTCACAAGAAACCTTACCACCAGTTATTACTCAAATTATAAATTTGCGTGTTTAATTTTTATTACACGATGTTATTCCTTCACCGTCGAATCGTGAACAAATATTCACGATTCACGTTGTTGAAGTATGTATGTACTTCATTAGAATAATTGGTACCTGCCCACGAGATTCGAACACTGTTGCGCTCACTGAGTTTCTCGCCGGATCTTCTCAGTGGGTCGCGAAACCGATCCAGTAGTAGATACAGGAAGCACTGCTCTTGTTAGGGCTAGTGTTAGCAATTCAGGTTGAGTCCGTGAGCTTTCCTACCGATCCGCATTAAGTTGGAATAGCTCCTTAACCTTCCAATGATAAAGTAGAAAAAAAAAAACAAAAAGAAACTGTTGTATCGCTTGACGACCACACCAGGCGTGATATCCTTTGGGCCACGACGACTTATAAATTATATTATCTGTTCTATCAGTAATATAGTGTCTACGAACCCCTTTCGGTCCTCGCTTTCCTACGGGGCCAGGGGGTCCCAGCGGCCCAACAGGTCCTTGTGATCCTTCTGGACCGATGACGGAATTTCCAGGCTCTCCCTGAAATAAAGTACATTCAATCAAACTGTCACTAATGGAGGATACAAATATATTAATTCCAGTAACAATATTAAGGGCATAAAAAATAATTCGTATTTGTACATATATTTTGAAAACATTATTAAAAATAGGATCTCTCAACTCGAACAACCGATTGACTGATGGGAAAAATCAAGAACCTTTACCTTTTTATTACCTTAGTTAGGTTTTTTTCGTGTGAATTTGTTTAGAATTCTAAAAATAGTTGTGCAATACATCAACCATGAAACCATGAATAATTGATGTGAAATTATTATTAGATTTGAACTCACTTTGAGACCTTGGTGTCCTTTTTGTCCTTTTTCACCCTTCTCACCTTTGTCACCTTTCTCACCTTTCTCCGCTGTAATATGAAGAAAGATACGCCATAATAATTTTTGTTTTGAATAGGCTCCGAAACTACTGAACAGATTTGAAAAATTCTTTCACTGTTTGGAAGCTACATTATTCCCGAACAACATAGACAATACTAAACTCCAATAATGTAACCTAAGGTGTAAAAAAATTACCTAAAAGATTCTTTACATCGCGTGCCCTGTGAAAACTGTGGATGATAGAATAAAATAATGTACTACGACTTTGTAGAACACGTTATTATTTACAAAAAGTGTCGCGAGAGCATAATATGTCTAACTATTATAGTTATGCCGCAATAAGTGTTATTTTATTTAAAAAAAATAAAACAACGTTAAATATTGTTGAAAATTTTGTTAAAGATCCGAGCGGAGCCGGAGCGGGCCGCTTGTAGGATATAAGCTGCCTACATTTTTGAGAGAACAAAAACGAAACCTTCAATTTGAATTGGACAACAAGATTTTGATGCATGGCTTTACCATTATAATCCGGTAACGATAAAATAGTCCATAACTTCTAGGAGACCGTCACCTACATTCCGAAGATATTTAACGCGTTTTACGTTGTAGATGTCTATGGGCTCCAGTAACCACTTAACACCAGGTGGGCTGTGAGCTCGTCCACACATCTAAGCAACAACAAAAAAAATATATACACAAAGTATATAGATTTGGAAGGTTGGCGAAAAATATAATAAGATAACATTTAATACGTAACATAAAATGAATGCGTCGAAAAATAAAATAACATTTAATAAAAAATTATAGTGTCATACTCATTATCGCTTTCTATTGAACACTCTTAATATGTGCCAACAATAATATTTCGAAAGTCTTGAAATTTTCTTAACAAACAGAGCTTAGTTGTTAACGATTATCTGTGATAACTTACGGTTTTTAATATATTGAGGTTCTTCTACATTGTCGGTTGATTCTTCGTTTTCTTCATTAAACTACAAAAATATTTTTTTTAATAAAATAAATTTGTTAAGATAAAATCGAAACTGTTGGAAATCTGTATGTTGCGATTATAATTGTTAGACTAGTTATCTTTGTTAAGAGTATCTATGTTGAAAAGTTATACTACATGACTCTACTTTTGCTTGCTAAGTTACTTAGAATCAGCTGAAGTCACATATTTGCATGGCAGCGGAAATTACGTGAAGGTTGTTATTAAATTTATAAAAAGAATTAATACATTTTATAGAATTTTATATCTTTGAACGTTTTATTTATACAGATTTCAAACAGATTTAGTGAGTTACTCGTGTTATTCGAGTTAATGATGTTTGAGTTAAAATTAATAGACATTTGCTCAGTTGTCATACTTCTTTGGAAGGGTCGAAGACAAACTTCTAGAATAGCACTGAATAATTTGAAAAACTTACAAATATTAATAATAGTTCGTAAAGAAAGAAGTAGACAATTGTCAAATTCAATACGACTTGTAGATTATAATATTGAAAATATACAAATAGATTCTATTTCTAAATCTATTTATATACTATTCATATTATAATGTGATGTTGAATATTTTTAGGTATGCTTTCAAATTATGGACCCGTGTTAACAAAGTAAAAAGCTTGGTATGTCGTAAGTAAAGCGCAGTTTTGGAAAGGTCAATTGAAAGCTGTTTAATATTTACATTGCATAAGTACCGGCAAAGCATCTCGGAACCCCACACTGATGTTTGAAAGTCGGTATTTACAACCAGATGGGCTATGGTATGTATGACTGTTTTGTGGCAAAAATAGACAGGATGTTGGGACCTATCCGTGCGGGATTACAATATGTCCTACCGTCAGTAAATGCTGGTTTGTAATCGGAGTATTTTGGTTATTGTTTGTGGGATTACAATATGCTCTACCGTCAGTAAATGCTAGTTTGGAATCGGAGTATATTGTAGCATCTTCTCATCTAAAATCAGCACTTCAGGAACGACTTACTAAACAGCGCTCCATGGTGGCACACGAAATATTAATAAACGGCCCATTCTTTTTCATTAATTTTGCCGATATTTACAACGCAGCGAGACTGGTATTCATTCGTCAGTAAAATAAAAAGAATATTCCATGCGTCAATCAAAAATTTATTCGAAATTTTTGTTAAATATTTCCCATGCGTTGAACGTAAATAATTTTAAATTGTCTTTTTTGCATATTTGGAAGGTGAAATTGTACCTTTCTACTACAGTGTAGACCTGTCAATACAGTTCACGGTATTTCATAATCCACTAAAAATTGCGTTTTAAAAAACATAAGTGAGTACCACAATTTTACAAGCTTAGCACATGTATTTCTTTCAATTATCACTAAATAATTCACTGTGTGAATACTGTTTAAGTAATATGTTGCATGACAAAAATAGTCTTTGTACACAACTTGGAATGTTAAAGCAAACTTTATTTAATCTTTAAATACCTTAGCTGCCATTTTATACGAGAATAACTCATTCAATTCCAGGGAAAACAATAACTTTCATTATAATATTAGAAAGTTACATTATTTTACTGTAATTATTGTTGTTTAGATGATTCGGGATTTAACTTTGTTTTTGTTTTATCAAAATGTCTAAAACTGATTTCATTTATAAAATCAATTAGTTGACGAACAAGACGATACACTGGTATTTTATGGAATAGAAGATAAAACACAGTATCCAAATAGTAAATTATTAAACGTTGTTTCCAAAAACTATTTTTGAGAGAGTCAGAATTGTGTATTTGATACGAGTTAATATTATTGAGATTATGACGAATTTACTTCTGGGGTTGAGAAACAAAAGCGTTATAAATCACATGATAATTATGACCAAAGACCATTTTTTTAATACTTTTTGTTGTAGATTAAAAATAAAATTGTAATTTGCATGACCAAATGTTAGAACAATGACACAGAGAGGTGTTGCTGAAGCATAATGTGCTTTTAATAATGCAATCATACTAACTATACTCGGTAATTTGAAATCCTGTAAAATATTAAAAGAATTAGAAAGAAAAAAAAATGTGAATTTTAGAGTTGTAGTTTGTCAATTATGGAATCCCAAACATATTATGGATTCTGGTCATTAACACAAAAATTTGTTCCGTAATCAGGGTCTAACTAAGCAGATAGCAGTCCCAAAGCTAGTAGACAATTTAAAATTTTTGGTAGGTACATTAAAATTCGTTTTCAATACAAAGTTTTTAAATTTGATTGTATTGATTTTATTCATGCCTATTCATACGCGTTTGGTAAAAACCGCTATGAAAACAAACTAATTGTATCAACCTGTTGATTTGGTGAATATTTTGACAGTGTTTTTCACGGTTTTTCGAATCACTCGTTGCTATCAAAAACTTCAAAGCCTTGGAATCGATTGCTGAGCTTCTCTTAGCTAGAATGACCTAAAGCGATGTTTGACTGAATCTAACTATAATTTTCATTAACGCAGAATCAGATTTACTAGCCATTTCTTCATTCCCCGTTGCATAAGCAGTGGACATTTCTAGTATTCCTTTTTTACTATCTATTGCCGCCACGTAGATAGATTTATCCAAATGCCACCTTAGAAAAGTCGATCTCTAATAAATTTAATGGCTTTCATTCATGGCTCATTTAATTCGTGTTTGACTTGACGCAAAGAAATAATGGGTCTAGGATCTATTCCTTCAATACTAAGACGAGCTCAAGCGTCGTGAATGTGTTTTAATATTGGTATTTGTGTATCCTATGTAATTGCTCTAAATACGTCATTACGGATCCTCCCGATCCATTAACGGTGCTTTTAGATATCTCAAGCACTGGTCACCATCCTTGCCGAACCCGTTGCTTGCGATGAAGGGATCGATGAGTAAATTAACCCATAGACACATCCCACTGAGTTTCTCGCCGGATCTTCTCAGTGGGTTGCGTTTCTGATTCGGTGGTAGATCCTGCGAAGCACTGCTCATGCTAGGGGCAGTGTTAGCAACACGCCCGGTTTGAAATAATAGCCTCTCAAGGCTATCAGCATAGGCAGAAAAAAATGGTGTAACAAACACAATCATGGTGTACCTTTGTTTTGTAGAAGACTTACAATTTACGATTATTTTCATCTTCACAGCTCATTAGGTTTCCTTTTTGCTATTTCACAAGGACTTACACGATCGTCTTTAACATAAACTATAATATGAGTTATCTTACCTCGTTGCAAATATTTTTTATGGTTTCTTCGTTTGAGTCTGGATATATTTTTATTTCCTTTATAGATCCCTGAAAAAATTTAATGAAATTTAAGAGCGATTCAAAAATATAAAAAAATTAACTTAGTGGCGTTTCATTTGCTTTTCTGTACAGGGACAATAATTATAGAACTCAGGGTCTATCCATAAAACTGTGACGTTGATATTCCCGGCCACCATGAGGTCATAGTTGATCGAAGTTGTAGTGGCTTCTCATATACTCTTTGCATTTATTAAAAGAGAATTCTGACCGAAACCCTTCATTGCTTCTCGATTATATTATATTACGAAGTCATTATTATACGAAGTTTATTGCACATTGTATTAAGAATGTAATTGTCTAGAAAAAACAATTTTTACAGTTAAAATTTATGACCAAATTCACTAAAATTTACTTAAATAAAAAATTGGCAACAAATCACGCGCACGCCCCAAATTTCGGCTAATTTGGGATAATCTTAATTTGGCCTAATTGGCAACATAACACAGGCTGACGTACATACTTATATACGTTTAAATACATACATAAAGACATATATAATAAACACCGAGACAAAGAGCACACAAACCTGTTCATCACACGAATGTTTGCCCGACATGGGAACCGAACCCGCGACCCTCAGCGCAGCAGTCAAGAGCGCTAACCACTAAACCATCGAGCCAGTCGAGTTATAATAGTTTCGGAGTTTTGAATAAAAAAGTACATACTGTTTGAAAGGCCAAGAAACCTGTTATAACTATGAACTACATTTATTGCTGTCGCGGCGCCTGACGCGTTTAGCACAGCAAGCTAGCCAAAACATTTACTACTACCGGCACCGCGCGCTGACAGCATTCAACAACAGTCTGAAGATACCTCCCAATAATCATTATTGATACAAGACCTTCCTTTTTTCGAGAAAGGTCACATTCCAAGATTCATCGACGAACAATCACAACCAAACCATTGTATAATTAAAGGAAGTAGCAAGAATGCAATTGGTTTTATTAAAGAAACAATAAGGCCACAGTGTCTCGCGTAGACAATTGCTTTGCGTTAAATCTTTTCAAAGAAAACATCGCAGGAGTTACAAGTGATAGTGAAGTTACAAACAACACGGGTTTGTTGGGATGGATAAAATTTTATTTCAATGGTTGCGTTAACAACTGAACTTTCGCGGAGAACATGATTCAGTTAGACTGTAGTGACGTAGCGCCGTAAAGCTAAAGAAAGTATTAAAACTTAATGCTCGGTTTACAGTCGGCATCTTTGGAGCAACTTTTTTTTTAAATTTATTATAACTCTGCAGACACAATAAAACTTCTTTCAATCACAAATTATGTTCACCCAAGAAAATATTTTGATTCAATATCGACAAAAATCTACCCGCAAAATTATAATTTGCGTAATTACTGGTGGTAGGACCTCTTGTGAATCCGCGCGGGTAGGTACCACCACCCACCTATTTCTGCCGTGAAGCAGTAATGCGTTTCGGTTTGAAGGCTGGGGCAGCCGTTGTAACTATACTTGAGACCTTAGAACTTGTATCTCAAGGTGGCTGGTGTATTTACGTTGTAAATGTCTATGGGCTCCAGTAACCACTTAAAACCAGGTGGGCTGCGAGCTCTTCTACCCATCTAAGCAATAAAAAAAGTTAAATATTAAAATGAAAACAATTGTTCTAACACTTAGGATCCTTGAAATTTAAACTCTTACGTGAATTACACTCATACATAATATTATAAATATACACACACAAATACATTTCAACAACAATTCTATTTTAACGAATCTAGCTGTAGGATTAAAATTAATTTAATAGACCTAGAAATATACTTTTTAGCGCATCGAATATGGTTATTGCCTATCATTTATGTACAGAGCAGTTATTGTCGCTTAGTCACGATTGCCTTTCAAGCGTCGACATTAACACCAGACACGTCTACAGTTATAAAATAAAAAGCAACTTTTTCGCCGAAACGTGTGGATAAGACGTTAAAGCTTACTACGTCTGCTCGGCTCGGTGAGAAGATTAAAAATATGACGTCTAAAGTAGGAACTCTTTGTGAAGGAAGAGACGAAGCGTATTTTAATTTTTACGAAGCTGAAATCCGTGTTGGCTTCTTGTTGGATTTTAAAGGTTTTGTTAGCGTCCTTTGAACGATTTCGATTTTTGTATGAATTTAATTTATTTATTTATTTATTAACAGGGTATTGAAAGTGCAAATTATTGAGACGCTCGTTTTCTTAATCTTTTTGTATGGGGCTGAGACCTGGATCTTGAAAGAGTCTGACAGGCGACGCAGAGACGCGTTTGAAATGTGGTGCTGGCGGCGCATGTTGCGCATCCCTTGGACGGCTTTAAACGGAGTTAAAAGTTGACCAGAGGTTATCCACCAAATGCCTATATCTGGCTATAGCCTAAAACCCTCTGACAACCTGGAGAGATTCATAGTGACGGGTAAAGTGGATGAAAGACGATCCAGAGGTCGGAGCCGAAAAAGATGGAGTGACCAAGTGTCCGAGTATCTGGACATGAGACTGAGCCACGCACTTCACTGTGCCACTGATCGACATACGTGGATATAAAATACAAAAAAATGTCACAGACGGGCGCATCACGATGCTCAGCAATGAGCGATCGACTGAAGGAGGAGGAGGATTGAAAGCCTAACGAGATAATACGATTGTAGGTAGGATTTATTATTATTTTTATCGCTTAGGTGCGTGAACGAGATCACGACCCACCTGATGTTAAGTGGTTATCGGAGCCCATAGACATCTACAACGTAAATATCGCCACCCACCTTGAGATATGAGTTGTAAGGTCTCAGTTTTTACAGTACAGTGGCTGCAAAAGCCTTCAAACCGAAACGCATTACTGCTTCATGGCAGAAATAGGCAGGGTGGTGGTACCTACCCGTGCGGACTCACAAGACGTCCCACCACCAGTATTTAGGTGTCATATTTAATGACAATAGTACTTGAAACTGTATTGCCCATCTAGTTCATAAATATCAATGAATCAATCCCAGGGAAGGAAACGAGCTGTATGTTTTAAGCACCCAATTGTTTGGGGAAGTTTTATTTTATGACGCTACGTTTGATTGTGAAATCATCTTGTGCTATGTGTCATCAATGTAAGTGGTTACTATTTACAAAACGGTTTGATTGCTGTGTGTTTGTTTACAATAAGGTGTGTGCTTATATCATGAATAAATATGAAAGAGAGGTCGAGGAAGATTGCCAACCAGGTGGACGGCCTCAAGGAGGCCACAAACACCAGCGTCCTGGGCGCCATTAAGCAGGCCGAATGCAGGCAACATTGGAGGAAGCTGGTGCAAAAACTGGACCAAGGTGGTCACGACCCTCAGTAATGAAGAAACGATGAAGAAGAAAAATAATTTAAGGAGAGCAGTTAGGATAGGAAAATAGCAAGAAATTTCTGCCACACCAGGGTGATGTAGAAGCATTGGGAATTTAGTTTAAATTGTATCAAATAGCTCGATAACCGGTTACATACTTATAGGGTAAAGGTTTTGTAGAGAAAAAGGAATGTTCTATGGTACTTTACTATTTAAAGAAGAATAGGTACATTAAATTTCTTAACGCACAGCCCTTGATAAAAGAGTTCCTGATGTAACTATCGACAACTGGAGGTCTCTTTAGTTAACGTCCGAGCGGATACAAACACAACTTACCAAGTTTCACCGCAGTTCGATTTCTAGCGAATTCGTGCGCACCTTCCCTGTTCAGGACGGATCAGTGCACGCGGAGTCATGAAAGATTGTGGACATGTCAAAATTACGCTTTAAGCTAAACTTAGATGTGCATCTTTCTATTTTTGACAGGCAGATTAGTTCACGGTCCTCTTGATAATTTCGATACCGGTGCAAATAGATATAATAATGTAAATGTCGCCACCCAGTTTGCAACAAAAAGTTCTGATCTCCATTGTATTTAATGTAATGCTGATGTTTCGGTTAAATTTTGAGTGTTGAATATTTACTATCGGAATCAATATTTTACTGTAGAATTCGTTCACCCAATTTGAGACAAAAAGTTCTTGTCTCCATTGTACTGTAATACTGCTGTTTCGGTTAAATTTTGAGTTTTGAATTTATACTATTGGAATCAATCTTTTACTGTAGAATTCGTTCGTCGACACGAGATCTGTGCTTATTTTAGAATAATTAGATTTTTTTGTATACGATACCACATCCATATTGTCATTATCGAATCCTTGTTGTGGACGGAAGTAGATCGCAACAGCTGTGAAGCTATGACACGGCGGATATTACGTAACCGGAGTCCACAATTCTACTGATTTGTCTTTTGCTACATTTTCATGTTTAACGTTTTCAAAAGGGAACGGAAAATTTAGACTAAGTTTGTGAAATATTAGATAATTCTTTACCAAAAAAAGTGGAACAAATTAATAAAATTACATAAGTATATAAGATAAACATTTTTTAAGTCACTTAATTCCTTTAATCTGTGTGTGTAGTGAGGCTTGGCGAGATCTATTTCCAAGCAGTGGAGGTCTTTAGGCTGAAAGACACAAGAGAGACCTTTTAAGTTTTAATATTTTTATTCCATATTTGAATAGATGAAATTGTACTAAAATTTCAATCTTGTCAATACACTTCCGAACAAAAAAAAAATGTGTGGTGTCGTGGGACACCGGATAGGAACGAAGTTCCGTATTATAAAAATATAAATTTAAAGTTCTATTCGAGGTATAAAGTAAATAAAACTGGAGGTTTCGCAACAACCCACGGTCATTCGGTAACGTGCCAACTTATTGTGGTACACTTCTCGGTTGTTTGCATAGGAGTTAGTGTATTCGCAAGCGAACGCGCTGAGATCGTGGTCAATGAATGATAAAAAATATCTTGTTTTTTGTACGTTAGTACAAAGTTAAGTCTTACACTGTGTGCATTATTAATAAAATCTTACGTTACGGACGTTTTTTCCCGGTTAGGGTACCCCTCCGCATCGTACGTCGTAAGGAACTTCGTTCCAAAAATTCTGACAGTTGTTCAACGAAAGCCCGATTTATGGAAAATCTACATCTGTCATTTACTAAAAGCCTTTTGGAATACGCACGTGATTTCTTTGGCAGAAATAGCGCGGTACCAACCGATGTGGGTTCCAAAAATACATTGTTACTCTTAATTACACAAACAAGGTGCTTAAATTTTATTTTATATACTTTAGACGATAATATTTTGTTGTGTAAAATAATTAAATTTGTTACGTAATGATAAGGCAATTTTCGGATTGCCAAATAGGAACACTGTTGGTGGGTGCACGACCCCACTAAGGCCTTTTTTATCAAAAAGGCGGTAGTCTGAAAAAACGGGACAGAAAGCAGTGTACGGACTTTTTGGCGGGAACGCGAGGAGTGAAGTTGTGTGATTTGTTTTATTTTGTCTATTTAGTGTTTCTTCGAGTTTAAATGTGTAATAATGGTGGTTTATTAACCGTTTAATATCTGTGAAAGTGCACAAATGTGGAAAAATGAAACAAAGCCGCTGGACGTAACTTCTCGGGATCCTCCAAAAAGTCCACTGAAAAATCTTAGTAAATAACCACCATTTTACTGAGATTAGATTTCATCTCATATCATCTCATTTAATTTCATCCTAGTTGATTAATGTCTCAAATTAATCATTTTCATTTCATTTCACTCCATAATATCATTTTTCATAAAATTAAGAATATAGAATAAAATAAGACATGACTTAAAGGTCTCAGTTACCAGGTCATAAAATCTCTTAAAAAAAAAAAAGAAAGCAGTGTACCTATTCAGTAGTGAGCAGATATCTAAAGATTGTATAAGTGGAGTTACAAATAAAGCAATACAGAATTAAGTGAACTACTACAATCTGTGTATTATTTCCTGACTTTTGGAAGCGGAGTCCTACAGAATGTTTAGTAGCACTTGTATTCGGAATATGAATTAATTCGAATAACTTTTTATTTGTCTTATTACGTACAGACTTTAACATGAGATCTATTGTTTTAATATTGCCCTAGCTTAGCACTCTATGCTTGAATACACTGCGGCTTGGTTATGACCCTGGATTTTTTTATATTGCAATTTTGGTAGACGAGGTATCAAGTAGTCACCGTGGCTCATAGACGTCAGCAATGGCAGGAGGATACTCAAGCTACTGCATAGTTGCTGATATCCATGGGCGATAATGAATACTGACCATTAGATTGGTCAAAAGAATAAGTATTTTATGTTTGAATGAATAAATTAATATTGTTGTTGATTTCGTTAAGGTAACACGAGACAAGTCAGTTACAGTTTTAAGTTTTAACTAAACCCAAAACTATTCAACACAAATTTAGTTTTCGCCCAACAAAATTTCGCATGAAACCACCTTCAACACATCCGTCTTATCTAAGAGTTCGACAGGGTCTTCGTTTCGTGGGTTTCGGCTTCACAAAGCCTATAAAAGTTGTGTTAAATTTATGTTTCTTTTGTATTTTAACTGTGACTTCAATGTTCTCTAGAGAGAGATACCAAGGTTTTTGAAGTTATACTTCTTTAGGCGCGTTATGAAAAATTGATGAGAGTGAAATTTTACGATGCGCGCGCACCGTGACACAAAATTAACAGAATGAAGTTGCCCACTAAATCGCTCATCACAATACGACCGACTTAACTTGGCGAGTCTGAATATAGCCGCAGGTGAACTTTCCGAACCGTACCGAGAATTACCGAATTTATACGATGTCAAGAAAAGGGATGTCCAATATGCGTGTTTGAGGATGTTGATTAATCGATTTTTTTTCAAATTGATTAAAATTTAAATAAATAAAAAAATTAACAAAAATAAAGTATAACTTCTTACGCGCGTACATAAGTACACGCACCCTTTTTTTGTACACTAAAATAAACAAAAATGCGAAATTTTAAATACATTTTATTAAAATTTGCGTTAGTAATTTGCTAAGTTACGTTTCTAGCTGATAGCTGAAGTCGTCTTACCGTAACTCCTGATTAATAGCCAATCAGACTATTGTCACTATTAAACCGGCTTAAAGACGGAAAAAGCAATCAACAATTGTGGAGTATTTTATGAAGGCGTCGTGGCCTGAAGGATAAGACGCCCGGTGCATTCGTATCTAGCGATGCGATCGTGACCGTGTTCGAATCACACAGGTAGGTACTGATTATCCTGATGTTCCTGACGGCTGATGTTAAATTGTTTCTATTCACATAAACATTGCTGCTTAAAAGGCGCCATGTTCTTCAGACTCGTGTCGTCGTCGTGGCCTAAAAGATAAATACGTCCGGTGCATTTCGTATCTTCGATCAACAATTTGTTGATCGAAGATTCGTATGTAGCGATGCACCGACGTTCGAATTCCAGGCGGGTACCAATTTTTCTAATGAAATACGTGTGGTGAAGGAATGACATCGTGTAATAAAAATCAAACCCGCAAAATTATAATTTGCGTAATTACAGTGGCAGGACCTCTTGTGAGTCCGCGCGGGTAGGTACCACCACTCTGCCTATTTCTGCCGTGAAGCAGTAATGCGGTTTGAAGGGCGGGGCAGCCGTTGAGATACTACTTGATCATACTAGATCATGCTTGAGATCTTCTAACGTATATCTCAAGGTGGGTGGCGCATTTACGTCGTAGATGTTTATGGGCTTCAGTAAGCACTTAACACCAGGTGGGCTGTGAGCTCGTCCACCCATGTAATCAATAAAAAAAAAGTACTATAGCAAATGTTCACGAAATACTTCCACGGTGAAGGAATAACATCAGGTAATAAAAATTGTAATTTTATTAAATTCTGGGGGTAGTCTGGCGTTTTGTGGGCCACACAGATAGATACCACCACCCTGCCCGTTTCGGCCCTGAAGCAGTAATGCGTTTCATTTAGCAGGTTAGGGCAGCTTTTGTACTGTAAAAACTAAGACTTAAAACTTGTTTCGAGGAGGGATAGCGCCATTTACGTTGTTGATATCTTAATTATCTGGTGTTAGGACCTCTTGGGAGTCCGCACGGGTAGGTACCACCACCTCGTCTATTTCCGCCGTGAAGCAGTAATGCGTTTCGGTTCGAAGGGTGGGGTAGCCGTTGTAACTATATTGAGACCTTAGAACTTATATCTTGAGGTGGGTGGTGCATTTACGTTGTAGACGTCAATGGGCTTCAGTAACCACTTAACATCAGGTGGGCTGTGAGCTCGTCCATCCATCTAAGCAATAAATAAAATAAAATAAACTGGAAATTACTACAATCTGGACAGCGAGCTCTTTTACCCATCTAAACAATAAAATTAAATATCTAATTTTCGGCGTGAAGGGACATCCTTGATAGAACACAGCTGACGTTTCGATCTAAGGGTGGGCAAAGGCATTAAATTTTGTGTTGTGTTGACAATGGGCTACCACTTATCGAATGGACGGTGAGTTCATTTATCAATCTACTTAAAAAAAATACCTACATACACAGTAGTCATAGTTTGAAATCTCGTTTAAATGATTGCCTGGCCGACTTAACCTAATAGGTGTATGGCTCTAATAAAGAATAAAAAAAAAATATATTGCCTGTCACAGAATTGTAAAATCTTGTATTAATTACGCATTAAAACTGTAAGGAGTCTTTAGTGACGTAACCAAAGCTACTTACTATCAAAATAATAGCTTAATAAGGGCTTTCTAAAAATTTCAAACTTTTTAGTTAAAAACGTAAAATTTAAAAAAATACGGTTCTCCGCTAGCTGAAGCTGAAAATTGTAATTTCTTCGCAAAGTAATCGTAATACTTTCGAAAACAATTAAAATGTTCCAATTAAACTTGAAGCCTCAAAGTTATCGTTCTTTGATATCGCAAATGAAAGTTTTAACCAAAAATTATGAGCCAGATTAGGTTTTTTTTTAATTATGCCGTAAAATGAGTAGTTGAATTTTCGATCTAGTAGGACAGCATTGCATTAGTAGGGTATTTTTAGGTTTAACATCAGGTGAACCTATAAATCGGTTTTACAAGTAATTACAATGTACACTATTTAAATAAATATTGTTTTTTTTTTCAGGACACACTCTAACAAGACTTAAAATAGGCACATGGATACCAGCAACGTATAATTAAATTCAAATGTTGTATCGGCCTATTTTCTGTACAGACGTCATTACATATATTAATTTAAAAGCAAAAATATCTAAACTGAGAGTCTGAAAAGCTAAAACGTTTGGAATTCTTTGAAACAATGAGGCAAGAACACGGCACTAACTCAGTGTGAAATATGAGGGACGTGCGAGATTATGATAAGGCTTTAACCCGGTAAATCATTGGATTTTCCGCTTGAGAACTGAAGCAAATTTAAGGAGGATCCCCGTTTGAACCGGTATCCGTGTGATCCGACGCGGTAGGGTTTGCAATATTCTTCTAGTTGCTTTTCGAAGTCTAAGTCCACGCTATATTACTATTTCTCCTGGAAATGTACTATTCTTTCTGTAAATACTTAATTTTTCTATATCTTCAAACCCATATTAATTATATTTAAAAAAAAACATGTGAAGTGAATTTAAAAAAAAAAAAAATTATTAATTGAGATGTGGCGATTACTTGTGACGCGTATAACATCTGCCCACAGTAATTATACTTACTAACTGACAACCACAACCGCTCTGACATGAGTGATACGACAAAGAAAACTATGAAAAATATATATTACATTTTAATTTAATTTAATTTCAAAAAAGCGTACGTTCTTAAGACCTTTGTCTTAAGAACCTTGTCTTACACACATTGTACAGCTCAAATTCATTGTCATAAATCGACTACTTTATTAAAAACGTAATGAGATCACGTAACTTGTTTCACGTGAGTTATTCTAATTGTCTCGCGTTTTCATCAAAACGTCTGTTACCAACGTTTGTTTTATTATGATTTATAGGCTAAGATACATTTAAAATTTATTCATTTTATATTTGTTCGTATCTACATTTGTTCTATTTCGTCAATTGTCAATGTCACGGCCTCTGAAAAAGCTTACGTCATTCTGTGAATTTAAATATCGATTCAGAATTTGTAGGTTATGTGATTACGTAATATGTGATTCGGGACTTTTGGCGGGAACGCGAGGACTGAAGTTGTGTGATTTGTTTTATTTTGTTTGAATGTGTAATAGCGGTGGTTTATTAACTGTTCAGTATCTTTGTAAAAGTGCACAAATGTAGGAAAATGAAACAAAGCCGTTGGACGTAGCTTCTCGGGATGCTCCAAAAAGTCCACTGAAAAAAATCTCAGTAAATGATCACCATTTTACTGAGATTATATTTCATCCCATATCATCTCATCTCATTTCATTTAATTTCATCCCAGTTGATTAATGTCTCAAATTAATCATCTTCATTTTATTTCATTTCACTCCGTATTATCATTTTTCATAAAAATAAGAATAAAAATAAAAATAAGACATGACTTAAAGGTCGTAGTTACCAGGGCATAAAATCCGTAATAAAAAAATGTGATTCTTTAATCGACAGATTTGTTTGTTCGAACAATTCTGATAATACATTGCTACTTATTTATTACTAGCGACCCGCCCTCGCTTCGCTTCGGAAACATTAAGTTTTATTATTGATAGCTGAGTCCCACGGTTGTTGTCGTACCGCGTGAAGCCGCGGGGCGAAGCTAGTCTAAAAAAAGTAGCCTAAGTTATTTCTTATATCATCAGCTACCTATCAGTGAAAGTCCCGTCAAAATCGGTCGAGCCGTTCCAGAGATTAGCCGGAACAAACAGAGCGACAGACCGACAGACAAAAATTGTTAAAAATGTTATTTTGGTGTATGTACCGTATATATATTCATATGCATGTAGTAAAAAGAGTCTATTTCAATATTACAAACAGACACTCCAATTTTATTTATATATATAGCAGTGAAACTAAATTATTTCAAAATTAAATTAATTCCAAACTCTTTGATCTATATTAAGCACGTGTAAGCCACAAAGCCGTGGTAGGTTATTGTTAAGGCTAACCAAAGTATTATTACGAAGTCCATAAAAATGCAGAAGATTTTATTGAAAATTCGAGATTAATCGAATCGTAAACAGCTTTGCTAAACAACAATCAAACGTTTCAAAAATAAAAGAAAAAGGAAAATACAAAGAAAAATCGAAACCCCCTAATACTTTTGTTTTGGTAATACCGTCGAAGCCTTAAATCATAGCTTTTGAACTTTCAATGGCCATTTAAAGGCATCGCGGGAAAGTATATAAAATCAATTGTTCGCTTTGTTTAAAGCTCCTCAAAAAGAAGGTTGGGACGAAACCGACCGCCTCACGATACCGCACTCAAATCCTTCGCGAACCGCCGTTTGGTCCCTCAGTGCTACTTGGATGGTTTAAGTCATAAACTTTTTACTTCAAGACATGTTGCGTTTTCTAGGGGTTCGAAAGATAAAAGAGAAACAAGACATTTATTACAGGAAAAGAGACTTATGGCGTTAGTAAAAAATATTTTATGAATACAAGTAATTTTATAAATTTTAAGAATGCTTGTTTGGATGTTTGACATTTATCACGCACAAAAATAGTACGATATTTATATGAAATTTCGCCTCACGATAGTGTATTATAGCTTGAATTAGAAAATAAGATTACTTCGTATCGTGGTAACGGATATTACTCGCACATCTTCGGCAAATGCGGTATTGTGTATCTGGTTCATGATTTTACCTATTTGTCGAAGTACAAACCGACCAGTCTACGCACTAGAAATTTAACACCAAAGCCAGATAATTAAATACAAAACAAATACAATATGATTTTAAAATACTTTTACTAATACTTTTGGTAATCGCGTAAGCCTACAAACAGTGGGCGAGAGCATAGTAACAAATGTCCAATATTTAGCAGGAATACGATTTTAAATATACCATTTAGCGGTAGGCAGCGGCTTGGCCCAGCCCCTGGCATTGCTGAAGTCCATGGGCGACGGTAACCACTCACCATCAGGTGGGCCGTATGCTCGTCCGCCCACAAGGGCAAAAAAAATAAAAAAAACACAAGGCGTATACATGTCTTGGTTAAGAAATCGTAGATTTTTGAACAACAGAAAATACTGTAGTGAAAATGTAAACAAGGGAAATATTCTATAATTTTCTGTCCATTTTCTAAGATCGACTGTAATATGATTTTTGTATTTATAATATAGGAATATTTTTACGCTTTCATTTCACAACTTGTACCAAGATAAAGCAGTTGAAACTTTGTAGCTGTGCGCTCATTGTTCAGACAGGTACGGCGCCAAGTTTTTGTCTCAACTTCCTTCCTTCCGAGTGCGGGTCGCCTTAATTTCTCTTCTCTGTGAGGTTATGTTGAACGTACGTGACTTTAAACGACTGACAAGTTTTTAACTTTTGCATTGCGTTAGTGCGAGTGTGAGTAGAATATGTGAGGTCCCTTTTACGTGTGGCAGGCGGACACCAAGATTCTGCCTATTTTTGTCGAGATATATTTTGGCTTCTGGTATGTTCCTCTATTTTTGTAGCCGGGTTGAGTTCGCGGCTTCCCTGTTAACAAGTCGTCCGCGTTCTACCGTAAGTGACGAACGTCCGAATAACATTAGTTGTAAATACATCGATCTCATAATTGCAGTATTGAAGATATTCGTCGTCGTGGGTTAAAGGATAAGACGTCCGGTGTATTCATATCTAGCGATGCACCGGTGTTCGAATCTCGCAGGCGTGTACCAATTTTTCTAATGAAATACGTACTTAACAAATGACTTCCACGGTGAAGAAATAACATCGTGTAATAAAAATAAAACACAGAAAATTATAATTTGCGTAATTACTGGTGGTAGGACCTCTTGTGAGTCCGCACGGGTAGGTACCACCGCCTTACCTATTTCTGCCGTGAAGCAGTAATGCGTTTCGGTTTGAAGGGTGAGGCAGCCCTTGTAACTATACTGAGACCTTAGAACTCACATCTTAAGGTGGGTGGCGGCATTTACGTTGTATATGTCTATGGGCTCCAGTAACCATTTAACACATGGTGGGGCTGTGGGCTCTCCAACCATCAAAACAATAAAAAAAAAAACAAAAAAAAATGTTTATGAACCTTCGCATTCTCGTGGTAATTCAGACGCCAAACGATTTTTGAAGGAATCGGTATGTTCTTACATCAAAGCGGGACGCTTCGTAAAAACAACAATTACACGATCTATCGGTTTCAAACTTTGTGTTTTGGATGGGAGAACGAACGAACCGTAACTATGTTGATACAGTTTACAAAGAAAAATCTTTTCTTTTCATACAACAACAGTCAATCGATTTGGACAAACTATGTTTTATTGGCATTTGCAACAAACCACTTTGTATTTTTTTTGCAGTAAGAGCGTTTTTTCTATGATTGAGGGCTTACTGGTGGCCCGGAGGCCTTTTCAGATTCACAAGGGCAGGTGGGCGAGCAAGGGCTCAGCCAGAAGGGGCGGGATTTGCTAACAGCTACCCGAGCGCCTCCAAGGGAGACCTAACAACTCAAGAGTAGCTGCTTCGCGAATGAATCTACTACCGGATCAGAATCGCGACCCGCTGAGAAGATCCGGCGAGAAACTCAACGGGCTGATGCTTAGGTTAAGTTACTTAGAGCGTACTAACACAATGATGTGCCTGTTGTATTTTTGGACATTAATGTCACCTTAGATGCTATAGAGACAAAGTCTAAATTCCATTGCAACTGTGGTCAATCTTTACTCGATATATTACATACTCCATTTGATTTCAGGCGGACATTCAACTCGACTATTTACGCCTATAAAAGGTATTGTTGTTAGCATTTCCTGATGATACTTTTTGTTTATTGAATAGACTGAGCCCAGCTAGTGTTAAGTAGTTATCTGTACGGCTTTGCGAGCGGTTTGAACATAGTAGGCAGCAGCGATTTGACTATGCTCTTGACATTGCTGAGGTCAATGAACGGCAGTGAGTACTTAACATCAATTGGGTACGCATGCTCGTCTGCCTACAGAGGCAACAAAGAAAACCCTTTAGCACAGGAAGTTGAAGTTCAATTCAGATCGAACAACTATTTTGCACAATAATTTAAGGCAATTTGAACTTAGGCAAAATCGCATCGCGCGATTCTAGTACACTGGGAGTCTCTCTCTTTAGGTCATGATGACTTCAATGTATAATGACGTCATCACTATATGCCCATTTACCTCGTGACTTGGTATCACCGATCCTGTGGACCGAATGATAAACGCTAGTCAACCTAAACACGTCATTACGGATCAGGAGATCCATTAATGGGGCTTTTATGTACCTTAAGCATCGGTCACCGTCCACGCCGAACCCGTCGCTTCCAACGAAGGGCTCACCGAGTAAATTAACCCCTATGGGCTTAACTATCCCTATGGGTTGAGTTTCTCGCCGGGTCTTCTCAGTGGATCGTGTTTCCGATTCTGCGAAGCACTGCTTTTGCTAGAGCCAATGTTAGCAACACTTCCGGTTTGAGCCCCGAGAGCTCACCTACACGCTAGGCTGAAGCTGAAATAGCCTCTCAAGGCTATCACCATAGGTAGGAAAAAATTACCCATCTAAAAAATAAATAATAAAAACACCTATTTAGATATAAATCTTCAAATACTCGAAAACATTTTTCGGAATGTTCTAGAAAATTTTAACGTCTGTTCGGCTGCTACTATACTCGTATCCGTCTCAAGCCGGTTTCGATTCTATAAAGTCGTTGGATAAAGGTGAATTCAATTTTGCCTTTCACAAGATCCTTTTCTTATTTGTGGGCGCTTTCGAGGAGCCGATATCACAAATAAAAGCCGACCATTGATATTTAAAAGTTTAGTGACTTTCATGATTATTGAAGATATTAGCGATAAGACTTTTGTATGGATATCTTTTTATTTTCTCTCGCCTTCGGTATTCGCAAGCCTCAATTGCATGTGTCTCAACGATGTTTGAGAAGTGTAATAAAGTTTGACGGTAGGCAGCGCTCTATGTGGTCCAGATATTGCTGAAGTGTCGTCAATGGTCGGTAATGACCATACTCTGTCAAGAGACATCTCCAACTAAGTGCCAACAGTTCAAATGATATAACGACCTTATCATACGCCTCAAGGTGGGTGGCGATATTTGCATTGTGATGATTATGGGCTCTTACCATTTTAACAGCAAGTGTATTGTAGCTCGTCTAGTAATTCGAGGTAAAAGGAGATAGACAGAGACAGGGATATCTACCGTCTATATCTACAGAGCAGGTAGTATGTTACCCGATCCGTTTTCAGGTTTTTGGGATTTTCTAATTGCTGCCTTAACACCTCCGAAGAAGATCTAATAGCTTAAGGGCAGCTGCTTAGGGAATGCATCCGCTGCCGTATCTGGATCCAAGCGCGTCGTTTTTATAATTCCACACATCGCGATCCCCTCGATGGAGCCTAACCTAGTCCAAAACATTCTAAATAAATTTATTAACAAATTATCTGACCCGCAGACTTCGTAGTGCCTCAATCGATAAATAAAAGACCTAAACTTTTGTATAAAATAAACTTAAAACAAACAAAAGGAGTCCATCCGACGGGGGACACATCAAAGGGATAACAAAATTGTTATTTTTATTTAATTCCGCGCATTTTCATATTTATCTACCTTTGAAACCTTCTCTGGACTTCCACAAATAATTCAAGACCAAAATTACTCAAATCGGTCCGGCCATTCTCATGTTTTAGCGAGACTAACGAACAGCAATTCATTTTTATTTATATAGATAATAATAACAATTCAGCCGAAACGCATTTAATCCTAATCTTCATAAATAAATTCAAAGTGAACTAAAACTGCAATTATATTACAATGCAAAATGGCTGTTTGTCTAAACGATAAATTTGGTAACACATGTTATGTTTGTACCGCTGTGCTGCATTAAACGTTCATTAAGTTACAAAGTTAATATTAAGGTGTCTCCGCGGAGTCGTTGGATTACAAACGGGAGAATTTAGATGGCGTAAAAAAGGGATTAAAATTATTTTTTTGTTTAGAACAAAAAGTATTAATTTGTTTTCTCTTATGAGTTATCAAAATCTTGTCGGGTGGGTCTCGGGAAACCAAAATCCGACGGCACGGAAAACATTGTGTAATTTTATAAACAATTTTTACTGGTGGTAGGACCTCTTGTGAGTCCGCGCGGGTAGGTACCAACATCCTGCCTGTTTCTGCCGTGAAGCAGTAATGCGTTTCGGTTTGAAGGGTCGAGCAGCCGTTGTAACTATACTTGAGATCTTAGAACTTGTATCTCAAGGTGGGTGGTGCATTAACGTTGTAGATGTCTATGGGCTCCACTAACCACTTAACACCAGGTGGGCTGTGAGCTCGTCCACCCATCTAAGCAATAAAAAATTAAAAAATAACTGCATATTTAGTAGTGGCCGAATGAATTGTGAGTTCGAACAAAAATATCCTCATTCTCAGTTATTTCTACGCCGAATCAGTAGGTGACGATTCATAATTGAGTCCTAAATAGCCACGGTGTGGTGCTGCGGGGATCAGACCAAGGCCTTATATACGTAGAATGGTAGGAAACTTACACACAGTCTACCAACTCTGTTACCAGTGTAAGAATGCTAAACAAGCACTGGGGAGCAATGATTGATTTGTTGGCGCAGTAGTTAGCGCAATGAAGGCTTGGCTGAAGGTTCTGAGATCCATTTCCATATCGGCCAATCATTCGTGTGACGAACACATTTGTTTGCCCTTTATCTAGATGTTATATATATGTATCTTTTTCTTTAAGCGTCAGTCTTTGGTTTTCATAGTAGAGGGATTCCTAGTTCAAAGAAAAACACATCACCCATTATATAACACTTACCATAAAATTCTTTTCACTGTAAGGCGACTCTCCCAAAACCAACGTCGAATCCGGTTCGAATAAAACATCCATAGTAGGTCTCTCGGTGCTCTGCTTAAATAAGAGTATACAGTCCAAACGAGTGGTCAACGAGGTGCGATCGATTTCAAAAGTGTATTTTGTCCATGAATCTTTGTCTACTTTCACTACGGTTTCTATAGGGCTCGTATCGAGGCCGTTGAAGATAAATCTCACTAGAGACTCGCTGGCGGGCTCCATACACAAACTGAAGTACGTGTCAGCAACGTTATTCTTGAACTGGAATAAGCACGTCGCTGTTAGTTCGTCTAATTTGATCACTGCGTTGATAATAAACGGCGTTGGTAGATAATCCCCGATTTCGATGGTGTCGCTTATTGGTATTGTGACGGATTGATTTGCGAAATTTGGAGCCGGAAAGCCGTCGGGTGCTACGGTTGTCGGTATGTCGGACGGTAATTGGTCCAGCCTCAGTAAGTTGTAACCTGTAAATGAAGTACGTCATCGGCTAAATGAAAATTTTATTGTCTTAGAAAAACTGGCTTTTTTTTTCAACTGATTTGGTTGAAACTGTCTCTAAATATTATGCTCTAAGCTTTTATTGAGTTATTGAAAATTAAATCAAAATTTATTCAAAATTTATGTAGATTGTTCCACAAATACACAGGTCTTCAAGACAAAAACCTTTCATGACTTCAGTGTATTATTGTGTATCAAGTGTAATCCGAAGTTGGCCAGTTACCAGATTACATACTACGTACAAATATAACTGCATGTATGATGCCTTTTATTTCCTTCAGGTCACATAGTAGATAAATATTTTTGAAGATATTTTCGTCGGTTTTTGCGCGTTGTACTATTTTTACGGTCGAGAGTTTTTCTCATACGGGACGAGAAAAAACAAGTTTCCAAATTTACCTTTGCTCAGCATTAAAGTCATTAGATGCTGAACAAACAGATCAGAGAAGAATTGAACCATATAGTTTATTTACAATAATAAAATTACAATACAATACAATACAGTATATAACAATTAAACACAGTAAAAAATTTAAATATATTCTTACCACCAGACAAGTAACTGGAAATTGCTCTTTGGAAGAGTAGTATAGAAAATAAAATGTACCTGAAAAAGAATTAAGAAAATTAGTTGTTGTGATTTCTTTTCATTATCCTTAATCCATAAAAATTAAAAGCAAAGTTGCTGCTGTTAGTATGTACATTCATTGTGTTGAAAATAATTAGTACTTAACCAAATTATTTTGCGCAAATTATCCTTAATATTGAAATTTGGCATGTAGTCCTTTAATAACGTATTTATAAAAACTAGAGGTCCCGCAGTAGTCGAAATTCGACTATAATTAATTGTAATTGTAAGTTTGTACACTATTATGATTGTATTTTATACTTCTATAATCACAAATTTCGCCAAAACTACACTATAAAAATATTAACAAAGACAAACAATATTTCATTTATTCTCAATTTGACAACAGACGTCAAGAGCAAAAGTTTGACAATAAATAGTATGCATGCGTGTGTGCGTCAAATACGTGGTATGTAGTGTGTGTAATGTTTTCTTTAATGATTTAATGTATCTTTTAGAATTATTTAAAAAAAATATTAGTATTGTGCACTTCTTAGTATGATATTTTCCACACTTATAGAGAATATCTCTATATTCTCTATAAGTGTGGAAAATTTCATACTCCTCCGTCCGCGCAATTTTCGTAAAAAGGGATACAAAGTTTTTGCTTCACGTATTAATATATAGATTTTGGCATTTGGTCCACCTGATGTTAAATAAGTGGTCACTGTCACCATGGACATCGACATTGCCATGGGGAGAATGAAGTCGCTTGGCATACAATTTTTTCGAAATAGTTTTAAAATTTAACAGAAAATTATGCTAACGCAATCTATATCGCAATACCTGTTAAAGACAATTTTGAAAACTCCAACACGAATTTTACAACACCTTGAAATCTCCCATGAAAAAAAGCTGTTGAGTAGAGATCCACAGTGCGTTTCCAGAGATCTTTTTTGCCACGTACCATCCGGCTATGGAATGAGCTCCCCTCCACGGTGTTTCCCGAGCGCTATGACATGTCCTTCTTCAAACGAGGCTTGTGGAGAGTATTAAGCGGTAGGCAGCGGCTTGGCTCTGCCCCTGGCTTTGCCGAAGTCCATGGGCGACGGTAACTACTCACCATCAGGTGGGCCGTATGCTCGTCTGCCTACAAGGGCAATGACGCAATCAGAGTCAAAAGTCTCGTTTTAGAAGCAAGTCGACGTGTAGCAAAAATGTCTGCACTACTAAGCGAACGATAAGTAGAGTTAAACCAAACAAAACTGGTATTGCCCAGTGGGTCAGCACGGTTCACGATCGATCAAGTCTTACTCAATATTAACCTTAGAAATGGTTGACACAAAGACGATCCCAGTGGAATGAAAAATGGTGGATGAAACTTTTGAGATTGGAATAGTTTGCGACCCTGATTCCTGAGACCGATCGCCATTTTTCTTACAACCGTTCTTAAATTGTTGTATAAGGTATTCGACACTTTAAATGTTCTTCGTAATATTTAATGGTGATTATTTCTGGACTATTAACAATACATTTTCTGGTATTTTCTTTGTTTTCGTGAGTCGTCGTCCACGCTCGGGACAAATAATAAGTCTGTTTGTGGAAGTGATGTTATATTTTCTTTTAAGTCCGACAATAATAGTTAGGTAAACTTTTTTGAAAATTATAAAAAAGGCGCCAAAGTCGTGATTTTTTTTTAAGGGATTTTATGACCTGGTAACTAAGACCTTTAATTAAAATAAGACATTTATTTTAATTTATATTCATATTTTTATGAAAAATGATAGTGAAATGAAATGAAGATGATTAATTTGAGACATTAATCAACTGGGATGAAATTAAATGAGATGATATGGGATGAAATATAATCTCAGTAAAATGGTGGTCATTTACTAAGATTTTTACAGTGGACTTTTTGGAGGATCCCGAGAAGTTACGTCCAGCGGCTTTGTTTCATTTTCCCACATTTGTGCACTTTCACAGATAAATAATAATAATAAACCAGTATTATTACACATTTAAACCTGAAGAAACACTAAATAGACAAAATAAAACAAATCACACAACTTCACTCCCCGCGTTCCCGCCAAAAAGTCCCAAAATCGTGAGTGAGTGAAAAGTGCACAGATAATATAAAAAATGTGCATAATATATGCATATAATATGCGTTTCGCTTTACGCTGTTTGGATCTTTGAAAGTCGTAAACATAACTAAAACTAACTGAAAATAAACATAATTAGGTAAGGCGATTTAGTTTCACCTTTTTTTTTTCGACTCACCGTTTTCTGTGACCACGAAAACTGTGAAGTATCCGAAGAGTTAAATAATTCATTAAGAATAAAAATAAAACGAGATGAAGCTATAAAAGTAGTTTTCATAGCTTGTTGTTGAAAACACTTATTAATTTCTATAATATTAACTATATTAATAAGCATTTCATTTACAAGTCTTGAAAAGGATTTGTTTTCATTAATATCGCAAATTGATTATGTTTTTTGCAGTCATGCGTTCCGATTTTCAGTTGTATACAACAGAATTGTTTATTTATTTATTTTTATTGCTTAGGTGAGTGGTCGAGTTCACGGCTCACATGGTGTTAAGTGGTTACCGGAGCCCATTTTTTTTGCTTAGATGGGTGGACGAGCTCTCAGCCCACCTGGTGTAAAGTGGTCACTGGAGCCCATAGACATCTACAACGTAAATGCGCCACCCACCTTGAGATATAAGTTCTAAGGTCTCAAGTATAGTTACAACGGCTGCCCCACCCTTCAAACCGAAACGCATTACTACTTCACGGCAGAAATAGGCAGGGTGGTGGTACCCACCCGCGCGGACTCACAAGAGGTCCTACCAAAATCTACAACTTAAATGCCGCTACTCACCTTGAGACATGAGTCTTAGGCCTCAGATTTTACAGTACAACGGCTACCCCACCCTTCAAACTGAATCGCATTAGAGCTTCACGGCAGAAATAAGCAGGGCGGTGGTAGCTACCCTTGCGGACTTAAAAGACGTCTTACCACTAGTAATTACACAAATTATAATTTTGCAAATTAGATTTTTTTTTTCACCATGAGAGTCAATCGTGAACACCAAGCGGTCTGTGAATTTGTCTATCTATAGATCTTTAAAAGATAAAAAATATATATTACATCAACACAAAATTTACGTCAATAAGAAAAAAAACACATACAGAGAAATAAAACGTAATTATAAGTAAACTTTTGAAATTATTCGATGCCAAAATAAATATAGAACTGCCATCGAAATTCACACGAGGCTCCATCGAAAGAGTACACCATCGAATTATAAGAAACGAAAATTAAATATTTGTTTTAAAACGTTTTCAAACGGCTCACAGGGCCCGTTTGCAAGCAGACAGAAATATACACAGTTAAATGATCGAGTTTGTTTACGTTTTGACGCTTTGACGAACCTTTGATGGTAACGAATAGATAAATTAATAATTGACGTCACATTCTTTTGGAGTTCCGCTGATTTTTCGTGGACCACGCAATTTTTGTGTTAGTCTATATATTAATACGTGAAGCAAAAACTTCGTATCCCTTTTTACGAAAATTGCGCGGACGAAGGAGTATGAAAATTTCCACACTTATAGAGAATATAGAGAAGAAGTGCACAATGCCAATATTTTTTAAAATAATACATAAAAGATTTATTAAATCAATAAAAAAAACATTACACACACTACATATCATGTATTTGACGCACACACGCATGCATACTATTTATTGTTAAAATTTTGTTCTTGACGTCTGTGGTCAAATTGAGAATAGATTAAATATTGTTTGTCTTTATTAATATTTTTTATAGTGTAGTCTCGGCGAAATTTGTGATTATAGAAGTAAAAAATACAATCATAATAGTGTACAAACTTACAATTCCAATTAATTATAGTCGAATTTCGACTACTGCGGGACCTCTAGTAATTATAAAGTAGTAACTGCTTTACTATCTCATTCTCGAAGCCAATCGTTCAATATTAATTCGTTCTAATATTTATGAGTTTCGATTCGGTAGGTAGTACAGTCCTTACAGCCGTTAAATATAAATGGGTAATGTTAAATTTCGATCACACGAGCCAAGGTAGTAATTAGGCCGGTGATGTCCATTAACTCCATTAACCATCAAAGACCAGATGGATTGTAAGCTTGTAAAATATGAATTTAGTACGCGATCAATAATAATATTATATATTGAATTAATTATGTCCATTTCTTTTACTAAGGTGCCTGGATTACCTAACATTGACTTTTCTTTCTTTTAGGTTTTCTCTTTAGGTAGTCTCTTAGGTTTCTTAGCAATAGATTCATTCTCAGAAAGATTCTCAGTGACTTCGGGTTCGTCTTTACCAGAGTCAAGTAGATATTCCGGCGCCTTAGTATCAGAAATCGACATAATTACTTCAGTGCGCCACATGTCAGTCAAAAGGTTAATAAATTATAGATTGTATTTGTAGCACACAAATATTGCTAACGCGAATGTTCCGTTTCTTTTTTTTCTTACACCTAAGCTAATAGGCTATGTAAGCGTAGCTTGACAAGTGGGTGAGCTCATGGGGCTCAAACCTGACGACGTTGCTAACGCTAATCCTAGCAAGAGAAGTGCTTCGCAGAATCTACCAGCGGATCGGAAGCGCGACCCACTGAGAAGATCCAGCGAGAAACTCAGTGGGCTGTCTTTGTGGGTTAATTTAATTGCCGAGCTCTTCGTCGCAAGCGACGGCTTCGACGAGAACGGTGACCGGTACTTGGGTTACCTAAAAGCACCGTTAGGGGATCGGGAGGATCCGAAATGACGTGTATTCGTTTGTAGTGTTCACTCCGTGCAAGTCATAAATGTTGTGAGCGGTTTGTGTGAAATTGCTAGTGCAACGGAATAAGTATTCCATTATCACTCGTATTTTTATCTTGTCCATATTTATGAAAAAGATATACCTAAATGTAGTGAAAATTAAACACTAATCAATAAACAAATGAACTGCAAATAGAATTTTAAGAATATATTTTTTATGTACGTTAAAAAATATGGAGACACATATCTCAAAAAAAATAATTGAATTTTAAATATAATACCAGCCTTACATAAATACTTCAGGTAGCTTCATAGGTAAAGACGTAGGTCATCGAAACAAGTTGTAGCGGAGGACTTCCTTCACCGCTTCAAATTGTCCGACGATATTAGGGAACTCCTTAGAGCTAAGAACGCCTCGATACGCGCCTACGACAGGTATCCTACCGCGGAAAATCGTATTCGAATGCGTGCCCTACAACGCGACGTAAAGTCTCGCATCGCCGAAGTCCGAGATGCCAGATGGTCTGATTTNAACTCGACAAAGAGGTCGACGTGCAACCTAACCCATGCATCAGCCCGCTGAGTTTCTCGCCGGATCTTCTCAGCGGGTCGCGATTCCGATCCGGTAGTAGATTCATTCGCGAAACAATTGCTCTTGAGTTGTTAGGTCTCCTTCGGAGGCGCTCGGGCAGTTGTTAGCAAATCCCACCCCTCTTGGCTGAGCCTTTGCTCTCCCACCTGTCCTGGTGAAACTGGAAAGGCCTCCGGGCCACCAGTAAATTTTCATTCATAAAAAAAAAAAAAAAAAAAAGGTAAAGACGTGATATTATTTGCGACATTTCGAATAATTTCCATTTTTCTTTTTCACGGATCATTAAACTGTAGTTTGTCGATATTTGAATATTGTCATAAATACCGTTCATTATTCTAATATTATTGTTTTTCTAAATTTCACACAAAACATTCTTGTCTTGAGTATTGGCAGTTTGTTTGATTTCGCCTTTGATCTTCACGACAAGGATGACGAGAAAAAAATGCGAGATTAAGCCCTACAAAAATGGTTTGAATTATATCTACAACACGCTGAAATCGAAAGCTGTATTAATATTACGACAATGAAACCACCCCGAAACGCCGAGATCTAAGGAAAGCATTGTACAATTGCACCATAGTCGATCCGACGCTCTATATTCAATCGACACGCGTCGTTATCTACAGAGACCTGCTCTTAAGTAATCAATTTCAATCTCGAATCACACAGCAGGAGTTCTAGGAGACGAGGTCTCATGAATACGTAATTGTTCGTACGAAGGATCACTGTTATAAGCTTTCAGGGATCATGGATGTGATTCAGATTTGTGAATTTTTATCTTGTTCTTGGAAGGTTACCATGCAATGGATCGATCAAATCAAGTTTTTTTTTGTTGCTTAGATGGTTGGACAAGCTCACAGCCCACCTGGTGTTCAGTGGTTACTGGAGCCCATGAACATCTAAGACGTAAATGCGCCACCCACCTTTAGTTAAAAGTTCTAAGGTCTCAAATATAGTTACAACGGCTGCCCCACCCTTCAAACTGAAACGCATTACTGCTTCACGGCAGAAATAGGCAGAGTGGTGGTAGGTACCTACCCGCGTGGACTCACAAAAGGTCCTACCACCAGTAAAATCGGCAGTTAGCGGCTGTTTGCATGAGTGTACCAGGATCATCACAAACCGGGAGGAGTGGCGACTGCTCGTGAGGCGCATAACATCTGCCCACAGTAATGATGTTGAATGACGGCCACGACCGTTCTGACAAGCGTGATACGACAAAGGAATCTTGTTGAATAAAATTGGGCAGCGCGGTTGTGTTGTGGTATCGTCGATACTCCAAATGCTACCCCACAGCCCACATGTGGAGTAGTGTTGTCAAACTTAATCCTCCAATCTCCGGAAAGACAGAATATAACCTTAAACCCTCAATAATTTTAAGGTTTATTTTCGAAAATAATTCACGAAAACAAAACGAGTCATCGAATCTGAAACTCAACCCTTCGGATTACGCCCTCCAATTAAGACGTGTTGCGAATGACGAAATCTTATATCTGGCTTAGTTACATGCAATTTGACGAGATTGTCGGGCCCTGACTGTGTTTAGTTTGCGATTACGCTGCGCGATTAGGAAATAGCTCGATTTTAGATTAGAAATTCGGCTCGTGACTCGAAATTATATTAGTCCGAGCCTTCGAAATCGGGCAGTTGTTATATTTTAGACTTCAACCAGCCGACCAGATAGGAACGGTTCCCTGCATCGATACTAAGAGATTACGTGAATTCCTGTCTCCCGCCCAAGTTGAGAATCTGATCGACAAGCGCACTATTAGAGAGAGATTAGAGATTGCCATACTAATACGCTTGTTTTCATAAATTGAGCTTCTAATAATTTTTTGTAGTGTTTTGGAAAATTACGAATTCACACCCCTAATGCTCAGTAGGCAGTGTTACAAGTGAGTGTATAACAATAAACCAGTGCTGTCAACCCTGAAATCTTGAAATACAGCTGCGTAACATGCCATCAGACACAACTAAAAAGAATTATAAATGTTAATAGATATCTTATCCTAATTTTCTGTTAAATAAGAGTTTTTTAAATTTTAAATCACTAAATGAAATCTAAGTATTCTGATGATTTTTGGAACGAAGTTCCTTATGGGACGGTGCGGAGGGGTACTCTAACCGGGAAAAAACATCCGTAACGTAAGATTTTTATTAGTAATGCACAGAGTGTACGACTTAGCTTTGTAATAACGTACAAATTAGTAATGCACACAGTGTACGACTTTACTTTGTAATAACGTACAATAAATAACTTTTTTTTTTAATATGTTTTTTATTAGATTCGTACGTATTATATATAGTATATTGTATGAAACGGAATCTTTAACCGGGATTTGACCCCCTTCAAAACGTTTCAGTAAGTTTGTCAGTTGTATGTATTTATAAGACTGATCGCAACGTTATATGTGGCTTATCATTGTGCTGTAATTCAAATAACGTAGAATTAAGAACGAAAATAAACGACAAGTATTTTGCCCACGGATGACGTCATACGTTTGCGCAGTTTTTTCTTCTCTCTTGCTCACTATTAGAGATGATACATTCATGACATAAATTTTATCCGGTAAACCAAAATTCACTATCAGATTGTTCTTTTTTCACTCTAATTTGTAAACAATAACAATTACAATTACAAAGCGTTTTTTGATTCATATAGGAATATACTACTATTAGTATCGGTATTGCTAAGGCTATCCTTGCGTCTGGATAATAAAGTTTAAATTTGCTTGACAAAAAAAAACAGAGAAACCTTTCGCTAACATTAAAATGCGACACGAAATTGCTTTTAAGTTAGATTTAATTAGAAATTCGTATGAAGGCACGTTACAGATATTAATTAGGTTGAGCGTGCGTTTTCCACGATGACGTCACTCGCTACCTACATGTCACGTGTATGTTAAAGGGCTTCATTGATAAATTAATTGACGTATTCACACAGTAAATCCATTTTCAGTTGTATATCTCATTCAAATTAGAGGTCCCGCAGTAGTCGAAATTCGACTATAATTAATTGGAATTGTATGTTTGTACACTATTATGCTTGTATTTTATACTTCTATAATCACAAATTTCGCCTAGACTACACTATAAAAAATATTAACAAAGACAAACAATATTTAATCTATTCTCAATTTGACAACAGGCGTCAAGAACTAAAGTTTGACTATAAATAGTATGCATGCGTGTGTGCGTCAAATAGATGGTATGTAGTGTGTGTAATGTTTTCTTTATTGATTTAATGTATCTTTTATGCATTATTTAAAAAAAAATATTAGCATTGTGCACTTCTTCTCTATATTCTCTATAAGTGTGGAAAATTTCGTAGTCCTCCGTCCGCGCAATTTTCGTAAAAAGGGATACAAAGTTTTTGCTTCACGTATTAATTTATAGATTTAGATCGAATTATTCATAATGATTTGTTCTAAATGATTCGCTTATCACGCGCTAGGCTGAATCGCTACTAATTGCATTTTAGAATCTCATTTAAAAATGACACATGACAGTCCAAGAAAGGGTACTGTTTTCCTGGAGGCTTTTTATGGTTTGGGTGTATGGGATATCTCCTTAGAAGTTTTACTTCATCTCGAGTGACACTACTAATTTATAATATTCCTGTTTTTAATAGATTTATTATTATTTTTATCTATTTTTTTTTGCGTAACAATATTTCTATAGAGTATTGTATAGATTATGTTTGTGTAATTACTGGTAGTTGTATTTTTTTAGTACGCTCGGGGTGGTACCAGTATCTTGTCTATTTCTTAGTATGAATCAGTGATGCTTTTCGGCTTGAAGGAACAGTCCCACAAGAGAAGGAAGGACGGACTCACAAGAGGTTTTACCACCAGTAAAAATGGACGGGCTTATTATAATTTATAATTTACCCCGGGCTACTTTACATAGAGCTAGTGGCTCCCCGGTAGTCAAAATTCGACTAATTAATAAATTGAAATTATAAGTGTGTACACTATTATGATTCCATTGTCAAAGACTATTATTATACTTCCTATAATCAGATATTTTGCCAAGACTACACTTTAGACAAATATTAATAAAGACAAAACAATATTTAATCTATTTACAATTTGACTACAGATTATAACCAATAAGAAAAGTTTGACAATAAACAAATAGTATGCATGCGTGCGTGTGTCAAGTATATGATAGTGTGTGTAATATTTTTAAAAAAAATTTAATGAATTTTTTATGCATTATTTAAAAAAAATTGCATTCTGCACTTCTTCTCTATATTCTCTATAACTGTGGCAAATTTCATACTCCTCCGTCCGCGTAATTTTCGTAAAAATGGGTACAAAGTTTTTGTTTCACGTATTAATATATAGATGATACAACTGTTTCTGTGTATGGAAGACATATATTAGAGACATTTGGATTAGGAAGATCTTAAATAAACTAAGATCTTAAAACTATTGGTTTATTGCGATATGGTCTTTAATATTAGCCGATTTACTGGTGGTATGACCTCTTGTGAGTCCGCGCGGGTAGGTACTACCGCCCTGCCTATTTCTGCCGTGAAGCAGTAATGCGTTTCGGTCTGAAGGGTAGGGCCGTCGTAGATATTTGAGAACTCCTATAAATTTGTATATATTTTAGCAAGTTCAATCGTGATCTAATTCAAGGAATGCATTAGTTTTTATCGTGTAATGGCATTAAATAAGAAACTAACTTTTGAAAGTAAAAAGTAAGTACATTAAGTACAAAGAATCGAATATTTTCGAACAAATCTCATTTGTTTTAAGTGGCTCTGATGCTCTATAATAAAAGTAAGTTAGTTTTGAACTTTTGAAAATCAATATTAGCTTTAGAAAACATCAAAGACAAATATCATAAAGCATTCGTGTAATATTAAGTTTTGTTTATTGACTTTGAGTGGAGACGAACAAACGACCTCCCTAATGAAATATAGTCAGTGTCGCTCAAGGGCATCAGCAATGCCAGGGGCATAGCTAAGCGTCTGCCCGCATGTAATCAAAACAAGTAATAAGTATTTCTACAATGCTAGTAGTAATGGTATGTTTGCTCGTCAACCAATTTGTCCTATTTTATATTTAATTTATTTGTATAAATATTCCAAAGTATAAAATATAATATATATAATATATATAGGTAGAAGGACCTCTTGTGAGTCCGCGTAGATACTACTACCCTGCCTATTTCTGCCGTGAAGCAGTAATGCGTTTCGGTTTGAAGGGTGGAGCAACTGTTGTAACTACACTGAGACCTCAGAAGTTATATCTCAAGGTGGGTGGGTCCCATTTACGTTGTAGATGTCTATGGTCTCCAGTAACCACTTAACACCAGGTAGGCTGTGAGCTCGTCCACCCATCTGAGCAATAAAAAAAAGATTAACCATTAAGCCCTTGTATTGAATCAAGGAGTGATTGACTTGGTACTCTAGTGTGGTAATATAGTGGAACAAGAAATGTAACATATTATTATTTCCAATTTGAGCTTATTTAGAGAAAAAAAAAAATAGCTTGGATAGTGCTCTGTCTATTTCAAGTCATATCCACTCTTTCCTGTAATATTTAAACTGTCTTAACACTGAATTTAAACCACTAAAATAAACATTGAAAAAATTATAAATACCGCGAATCATGTGTGAAGCAGCACACTTTATAAGTCGTACGTAAATAAACATTCAGATCAACGTTTCCTAGGCGAACTAGGTTTATAGTTTAACACTAAATTCTTAAGTGACGTTTTAAATATATGCATTACATTTTACTACGTCCGTCTGGCTTGTCGATAAAACATCTGTTTTTTTTTTTTTTCAATATTAAATGGAGATATGTGGTGAAAACCTCAGTAACGAAACATACCAAGCTTTCGCAGGTACTTACATAAGAACTGCTGCCGGTCAGTGAGTTTTTGTTTCATGACGCATCTGAGAATTTTGACATAGAACCACGAATTTACTGGTGGTAGGACCTCTTGTCAGTCCGCACGGGTAGGTACCACCACCCTACCTATTTCTGCCGTGAAGAAGTAATGCGTTTCGGTTTGAAGGGTGGGGCAGCCGTTGTAACTATACTGAGACCTACTGATATCTCAAGGTGGGTGGCGCATTTACGTCGTAGATGTCTATGGGCTCCAGTAACCGCTTAATATCAGGTGGGCTGTGAGCTCGTCCACCTACCGAAGCAATAAAAAAAAACCATGAATTTATTAGCAGTAGAAATATATAAAACTGGTGTCGATCTTTTTAAAAACATGTCCATTTGTATTACGAATAGATAATAGTTTTTTTTTTTTAAACAATCACGCCACTTTAACTGGTCCCGTGCTAAGTTCGTAAAGAACTTATGTTACAAGTACCAGATAACTGAAATAAATATAATATTTTTATTATACACATACAAATATTTAATATACACCCATAACCCTGGAAAGACATTTATATTTATCATACAAATATCTTCCCTTGGCGGGATTCGAACCCGCGACCCCCTTGTGCAGTGACCATGTCACTTAACACTACACCAGAATTATATATAAGTATTAAGTGACTTGATATTGACATCTAGTACATTATTTTTTGGATTTCACGATGCGTTTAATAACATAATTAATTGTCAAGTCATATTCAATCGTAAAGGAATGTAACCCTATCAATCATTGAAACCAATTTTTTTTTTGCAAAAATATTTTAAGAGCTGATAATTAGGTATGATCATCGTGAAGTCGTTTTATTAAATACGTACATAATAATATGTATACCCGATACTGATTACGGTAGTGTTATGAGAACAAACATTGCTGAAAAATAAAATGATTTTTTAAATATAAATTCCTCTAAGTTTTTGATCCAAAGTTCGACACATGGGCCCTACAAAACGGACGCGTTAGTGCTTTGCGAGTTCCCATCGACGGTATCCGTAAATTCAATTCTCCAACGCAAAAAAACACCAATTAATTAAGAGGGATAATACCCCATTCAGTCCAATCCAAGGTCAAGACGTGTTACCGTGTGTATCATGCGGATAAGTTATCTTGCGGCCTAATGTGGCCAGCTGAATCGTTAGTGAAGCTTAAACCACAGGCAAGCTTAGTGGTTAGCAGAGTCTAAACCACACCCGAAAGTCACAAGAAGTCGAAACTACAACAATGCCTTTCAATAGTGGGCTCGCATTAAATAGCCTCAAAGAAAATATTGGCCATATATGTATGTCTTCTTGCGTTGTCAGTGTTCATATACACACAAATATATAGGTGACTTTTTGACTCTTTGAGTTTGTTTTATTTCCGTAATTACTGGTGTTAGGAGGAGTCCGCACGGGCAGGTACCACTGCCCTGCCTATTTCTGCCGTGAAGCAGTAATACGTTTCGGTTTGAAGGGTGGGGCAGCCGTTGTAACTATACTGAGACCTTAGAACTTATATCTCAAGGTGGGTGGCGCATTTTACGTTGTAGATGTCTATGGGCTCCAGTAACCACCTAACATCAGGTGGGCTGTGAGCTCGTCCACCAATCTATGCAATAAAAAAAAATTGAGCACATATTTACTCTCATAATAGTTTTTTTTAGTCGCCATAACCAAAATCGGCATAGATAACTTTTTTAGTGTACCTACCTACCGAAAGTTTTCAGTAAAACACAGAGAGCGGCGTTGCTTCTGAAATAGAATCCGTTCATTCATTCCCGTCGGAAAGTCGGGCCGGGCTCTCGACAAATGCTGACAGCGGAAAACTATACAATGTCGCGAATAAAACTGACCCAGTTGCAAATGATCCGAGCCGGGCCACTCTGATGTGGAATAACGAGGTATTACTTCGTTCGATGTGTGGGTTTCGCGGAGCAATACTATCGAATTGCGGGAAGTATTTATTTCTAGTCTTTTTTTTTTTTATTATAATCTTCTTCGTTTACAATTAATAATAAGTGGCGGTTTTAACACGAACGATACTAATTCATTAGCTCTCTGAAATACGTCTAAAAAAACAGAAAAATAAATAGAATAAAAATAGAAAGGGGTCACAAACGAAAAGTAATAGTACTGGCAATTTATAGAATTATTTTAGTTTAATTAATTTATTTGTTGTTTTTTTTCGCGCAATGTCCGGAATTTCTGATGCTAATTATTAATCTGGAGATTTGGGATAATATTACTTTGATATTAATTTGGAGCAGAATGCAAGCTTCTTTTCACTAAAATCGGATATTGCAGAAAAATATATCGAAGTTTAAATATATATTATTTAATTTACTTTTATACTCTTAGATGTTGAGAAATGGACATGTAAGATAATTAAATACGTAAAACGATTAATAAAAAAGTGTTTGTCTATTACGTTTTCACGCTTAAGTCACTAAAACCGATTTTGACGAAATCAGTTATGGAAGTAGTTTGAACCTTATGAATATAGCCATCCTAAAAAGTAAATTAATAGCCGACCTAGAAAATTTTAAGAGAATTACGAGATGAGATCAAACTTTTCGTGGTAAGCGTTGATTCTGAGTTCAATGTTTCTACATGAATTATAATTAAGTTAAAGATATAACTGTGACGTAATTCGCTTCCGTCACAAATTCTATGTTTAAATTCCTAAAAATAACCATTCTTAGGTGTGTATATATCTATATATATAAAAGAAAGTCGTGTTAGTTACACTATTTATAACTCAAGAATGGCTGAACTGATTTGGCTGAAAATTTGGTGAGGAGGTAGCTTAGAACCAGGAGAAGGACATAGGATACTTTTTATCACGTTCCCGTGGGACGTGACGTAAAACGTGATATAACAAAACGCAACTGATAAGGAATAACAAAACGCAACTGACAGCTAAACGTAATATATTCTATGGTTAATTATCGTAGAATTTTGAAGTTGACGTGTTTAAAACAAACCGTGTGGCGGAACAAAGTTCGCCGGGTCCGCTAGTAACTAAATAAATTCTTCATATCACGCACGTGCAGAATAATCTAGTTTAAGAATCATCGTAAACTATTATTGAAGAGTCGACTCTATCATTTCTTTATTAAAACCAGACACACGAACTATTATTAGATCTTTTTTTCTTTTAAATCCGTGTGTAGTAGTTATCTATTACGAGAAGTTACGTTCGTCGCATAATGAACAGCAAAAAGTTCAATGTTTGTAAGACCTAATTTCTGCATGCGCTGTATATTTTTACGCCTTACTAGTTTTTTTGAAGTGAAACTTCCTTATCGGCGTTGGAAAAAAATTTACCGTCACATTTTTCGGTTACGCGTCACATTTTTCCGTTACGCGCCATCTTTTTTGTATTCATGTCTATGATAATAAAATCCTTTTGTTTAAACTTTATCTAATTTAACTTTTTGAAGTGAAACTTCTTTATCGGCGTTGGAAAAAAATTTACCGTCACATTTTTCGGTTACCCGTCACATTTTTCCGTTACGCGCCATCTTTTTTGTATTCATGTCTATGATAATAAAATCCTTTTGTTTAAACTTTATCTAATTTAACTTTTTTGTATTCATGTCTATGATAATAAAATCCTTTTGTTTAAACTTTATCTAATTTAACTTTATTTAACCAATTTCTAGAAAGTTGCATGTAGATCATTTTTCGAAAAATAAGGCCATAAACAAGTTTCACTTCTTACGTGTGTACACTAGTACACGCACACATTTTTTTTGTATTCATGTCTATGATAATAAAATCCTTTTGTTTAAACTTTATCTAATTTAACTTTATTTAACCAATTTCTAGAAAGTTGCATGTAGATCATTTTTCGAAAAATAAGGCCATAAAGAAGTTTCACTTCTTACGTGTGTACACTAGTACACGCACACATTTTTTTATTACGGGAAGAACTGTATTTTGTTGAACTTTGATTATATAAGCGAATTTATGAAGGAAACAGATTGACGTATTAATGTAATAACAATTTTGAACGTAAACTCGAAATTCGTCAGACACGACGTCCAATTAGAAGTAGTTGATTTAAAAACGAGCGTGATCGACCGATTTAACATCACACGCACATTTATTATCTGAGTACTCATCTAATCTATATATTAATACGTGAAGCAAAAACTTTGTATCCCTTTTTACGAAAATTGCGCGGACGGAGGAGTATGAAATTTTCCACACTTATAGAGAACATAGAGAAGAAGTGCACAATGCTAATATTTTTTTAAAATAATGCATAAAAGATACATTAAATCAATAAAGAAAACATTACACACACTACATACCATGTATTTGACGCACACACGCATGCATACTATTTATTGTCAAACTTTTGTTCTTGACGTCTGTGGTCAAATTGAGAATAGATTAATTATTTTTTGTCTTTATTAATATTTTTTATAATGTAGTCTAGGCGAAATTTGTGATTATAGAAGTATAAAATACAATCATAATAGTGTACAAACTTACAATTCTAATTAGTTATAGTTGAATTTCGACTACTGCGGTACCTCTAGTGTACTTAATTTTACAATAGGACGAGCCTAAGCAAAGTTCAATGACTTCAAACTGTGGCATTTAGCCGAGAAAGCAACGCTTCCGCCACTTAAGCTGGAGTAAATTCAATTGTTTATTGTTTGTTATCAAATTATCGTCGATTTCAATCGAGTTCTTAATTTTTTTTGATTTGGCTTTTTTTTTATTGCCATTGTAGGCAGACGGTAATACGGCCCATCTGATGGTGAGTGGTTACCGTCGCCCATGGACTTCAGCAATGCCAGGGGCAGAGCCAAGCCGCTGTCTACCGCTTAATACTCTCCACAAGCCTCGTTTGAAGAAGGACATGTCATAGCGCTCGGGAAACACCGTGGAGGGCAGGGAGCTCATTCCATAGCCGGATGGTACGTGGCTATGTGGTCTTTTTACCAGAGTTGTTATGCACCATGTATAGGCGTCTCATAAGCACTAATGATATTTCGGTTTCACTTTTATTAAACGTTTTCTGATTAATGGTAGGCGAACTATATTTTTAATGATAACGTAGACAAATAAAATCTAGCAAGCTTCTTTGTTGGTATTTTACATGCACACGCTTTTGTTTTGTGTTATTGAGTTAAAACTGTACAAGTTGTTGATAGCAATTCAGGGAGTGGCGCACGAGTTGTTATTGTAAAAATCGTCTCCTTTTTGAAGTTTTTTTATTTTTTTGTCGCAAGCATTTAGTGGCTTTGATGTTAGAGGACAATTTTGGTTTCCAATTTCGGTCAACTCAAAGTGTCATGTGTCAAGTTTAGATATCCGTTTTACTGAAATATCGGTTTCTCAACTGTCAATCAAAGTCAACGTTGTGTAACTGGTGTAAAACCATTCGCTGGTTTCGACTTTTATACGTTTTTATTTTTTGTGACTTTGTTGACATTGAAAATAGAGCAATAGATGGCTTATATACATCTATATATTAAGACGTGAAGCAAAAAAATTGTATCCCTTTTTACGAAAATTGCGCGGACGGAGGAGTTTGAAATTTTCCACACTTATAGAGAATATAGAGAAGAAGTGCACAAGGCTAATATTTTTTTTAAATAATGCATAAAAGATACAATAAATCAATAAAGAAAACATTACACACACTACATACCATGTATTTGACGCACACACGCATGCATACTATTTATTGTCAAACTTTTGTTCTTGACGTCTATGGTCAAATGAGAATAGATTAAATATTGTTTGGCTTTATTAATATTTTTTGATAGCGAAGCCTTGGAGAAATTTGTGATTATAGAAGTATAAAATACAATCATAATAGTCTACAATACAAACTTATTATACAATTCCAATTAATTATAGTCGAATTTCGACTACTGCGGGACCTCTAGTACATACTAAAAGCTGAATTTGGAGTCTCATATATAGGAAACATGTGTTTAAATTGGGCTACATTTTGTCAAGCTTGTTTTATTTAAAAACTAATGAAATATCCAATTTACATTTACTACATTAATGCTTTCTGTTTCAGTAGAATCTTATTATCTAGCAGCTGTTAACTGGTTAGTGAATGCAATTGAATAAGCAACTATTTTATATTATGCACCGAAACAGAACGGTATATACCCTAGTTATAAAAAGTCATTCCATTTCCATACTAAAATCTGTAACCGTACAAAATAGTCTCATTTATATGTTAATCTTTACTAAGTACTGCACGATTACAACCTTAAAGTACTAATAATATCGGTTTTAAATTATAATCAAGATTTCCATAAACGGTTCTAATGAATGGAGTTTACCTCTGCAACTGGTTAACAACAAGTCTTCAGTTAGTGTCTCCAGCCTCATTTGGTTACGTTGATAGGCTATCAAACGAAACATATTATTAAGTATTGTATATTTCCATTAAGTACTGGTTTTGTAGATTGGGTTTTTAATATTCGTGTTACATGGATATTCCAGTTAATATCGCAATGTTATATAGATAAAACTCTATACCAAGCGCAGTAGCAGGTATTTTAATAGATATAATTTAAGCATACGTTTTAGGTGATAAGGTCATGAAGGTATGTAATTACTCGAAGTTATTGGTCTGGTTTCTAGTCTCTTATTACTTCTACTTCTTTCCTTTACCTCTTCGTAATTGTGGTAACCCCATCTTTTTTCGTACCGGATTCCATAATTATCAAAATTCCTATTATGTGTACTAATCATATGACAACATATTGGTATCTTGCCTAAAAAAAGATATTACTTCTGTGTAATAGGAACTGGAAATACAAAAAAACCTACCTAAGCGCCAAATATTTTCAACAAAAATACTGATTCTGATAGAGAGCACAATTCGAATCCCATAGTACTTACAATATCAGTGTCGCAAACCCAACCAAAAGTCCTACTAACACAAGAACCAACGTAGCGAGACTTTAAAAAGGCTTTTGAAGGAAATTGATGTTCAGATCATTGATATTATTAAATTTACCTAAAAGGTATAATATAAACACTGGCTCAGAGGTTTGTATAGGAGTTATCTATAAAATCGAGACCTCGGCATTAAATGTTAAGGCATTAATGTTATTATGTCTATGACCCACTTGACATCTGGGCTGTGGACTCACTACAGCAACTAGACAAACTAAAGCAATTAAAAAGTACAAAGTAACCTCTTGATTGGCTCGTTATGAGCACTGATTTACGGATAAAGCAACTGCATTGGTCTTTATCTATATATTAATACGTGAAGCAAAAACTTTGTATCCCTTTTTACGAAAATTGCGCGGACGGAGGAGTATGAAATTTTCCACACTTATAGAGAATATAGAGAAGCAGTGCACAATGCTAATATTTTTTTAAAATAATACATAAAAGATACATTACATCAATAAAGAAAACATTACACACACTACATACCATGTATTTGACGCACACACGCATGCATATATTGTCAAAATTTTGTTCTTGACGTCTGTGGTCAAATTGAGAATAGATTAAATATTGTTTGTCTTTTATTATTTTAAATATTTTTTTATAGAGTAGCCTTGGCGAAATTTGTGGTTATAGAAGTATAAAATGCAAGCATAATAGTGTACAAACTTACAATTCCAATTAATTATAGTCGAATTTCGACTACTGCCGGACCTCTAGTAAACATAAATTACCTTGCGTCATCAAACCTCCTTACCTATTCCACAAATGGTTCGTGGATATCGATAATATCTTCAACAGTTCTCAGTTACCCTTTTACGGTATACATAAAACCCGGAGTACATTCGAGAAATGAAATGCACTTTAAAATATAAGGATATCGGAAAAACATTAGTCTTGGATGGAAGGAAAGATATGACAATAGACCGAGGGATTTCAATGCACCTCTGAGATTGTTCTAGTGAGGTGCTTCACTTTGAACGTAATTTAGTATCTAGATTCTGATCTACGATACGTCACTTTACTAATTAGGAACTAGCTGTCTATCTATTAGTTAATTAGATGTATCCATTTTATTTTAATGTCAACAGATATAAATCAACAAAGAACAGATATTATATTACAATTAACATTAATTGTTATGGCGTGGACATGACCTATCAGCCAGCTAAATCAAAGCGATGAAATATGTTGTACTTAAATATTTAGTGAAGAGGGTTTAAGTGTTTTTTTTTATTGCCCTTGTAGGCAGACGAACATACGGCCCACCTGATGGTGAGTGGTTGCCGTCGCCCATGGACATCAGCAATGCCAGGGGCAGAGCCAAGCCGCTGCCTACTGCATAGCACCGCATTCAAAAACTAGTTTCGAACTGCGAATTGAGCTGCTTCATTTATGTTTAATGTCCATGAATGCGACCTAACAACGATAGTATGTAATAATACAGTAAATATCCTGTAATACTTGCTCGTATCGTCAATGTTATTGACAATTATCGATAACGGTTCAAGTTCGAGGATGCGGTAAGGAAAATCGATTTTATCACTGCACATCCTTATTCCGACATAGTTTTATATCGATTCCTCTCGGTCCAGTTCCTGTATTGTATACGCTGAAGGCCAACCAGATACTTGTTTTATTATGTAAGCGGGTAGTATTGTAAGTACCTAGAGTATTCAAAGTGAACTGTTAGAATGTGTCTTTCTTTCTTATTTTGTATAACTGTAGTTGCAATTTGAACGATTGTGAGAAAAAATTGAAATTTTATTAAAAAATATGCTAGTAGATTTTGGGATGATACGCAGTCACGTACGTCACGTGAATGATACCAGCCGTATTGAAGCATATGGGCGAATTCGGATTCATGACGGTGTTAAAATGATAAATAAAATTTATTATAAACCAAGATTGACAAAGAAAAAAATAAAAACATCGCTCAAAATATTTTTAGCTTAAAATATTGGATATTTAGTTACTTTAACTGCATCCTGTATCTAAAACATTTAATGAGACTAACACACAGATTGAGAATTGAATTATTTATCCACATCTTTATTTCTTGGAAATTGACATAGTCAATGCCACTAGGTCCGCTACTAATTTTGTGAATAAGTTACCGTTTATCCTAGAATTGATTAGTGTCGATATAATTGGATGTAATGAAGTGACAAGAATGGACAACATAAAGAATGAGTATATCAGAGGAAGTGTGAAAGTGGCCTCGGTAAGCAACAAATTAAGGAGCGGACGGTTAGCGTGGTATGGACATGTGATGCGTAGAGAGAAGATGCATGTGACTAGGAGATGTATGGAAATGGTAGTGTAAGGTAGAGGGGGAAGAGGTCGACCGAAGAAGACATGGATGGAGTGTGTGAATGACGATATGAGAGAGAGAGGAGTGAATGTTGAGATGACGGCTGATAGAAGAGAATGGAAGAGAAAAATTAGCTGTGCCGACCCCACCTAGTGGGATGAGTGGAGAAAATGAAGAAGATAATTGGATGTGATTTATGGAAGAGTTTCTCTACAATCATTTTGTAGATAATTAAATACCTTCAGTGAGATATTGCAACTTCGTAATTCTAAGATCTAATTTAAATCTTCATTATCACTAGAATTTATAGTAATGCATTCAACTTCAGTGTGCGAATTGATGACGTCAGTAATTAGCAAGAGGGTAGCTCGTTGGAATCCCTAAGCCTAGCTTTACCTAAATTATTGGTATTTTTTTAAGGTTGGTAAGATTGCATTAGACAATAATACATCCATATTCCGTAACCAAGATTAAATCAAAATGGTTAAATCGTTAGAAATTATACAACGAAAGAAACAAGTGAGAGGTTAAAATGTTCTAGGTCTAAAAGGTTTAGGTCTAAAATAGGTCTAAAAGATTCTATTATCATCAGTCTATTATGAGGTTATATTAATTCAATTATGGGCACCATTTATACCAAATCTAATAGTTGATAAGTCGCCCAACACATTACTAACGTTAAGATCCTCAGATTCTGGTTTTATTATTGTTTTTATCACAGCATTTTACAAGGTTTTGAATTAATGTTGTATTTTAATGAATATATGTTTTGATAACTAAGAAAAGAATAAATACATTTCTTCATTACTTTTCTATGACCTCCTTTTAATTTCTATCATCTCTGTTTTTTAAAAATACCTTTCAAGTCCAAAACTATTGTCTACTTTGTCAACATAACAGTGATATAAGGATATTTTTGACAAAAAATACGCTTGTCTTATAATATATGCACTAAGTAGTCTTATTTATAAAAATGGAACATATTTCTAATCTTGCGAGCTTAACTTACAACTTGATAATGAATTCGTGGTCAATTAAGACACAGAAATTCAGACTATTCTGCTTATATATTAGACCTATTTGCGTATGTGTGTCTATGTCAGTCTTAGATTTATAGGTCTGTGTGTTTTAGGAATAAATTAATGTGGTGTTTCTAACGCCAATGCGGTGTTTTAATAGCATTTATTTAGTTTACTTATCAAACTGTAGCATTGACGTTCCTGTTTTGATCAATACTTTTGAAACAACTTAAGGAACAAGTTACTATTTGGCGTGAAAGTGGTTTTTTAAACGACAACATCCTTCACGGCGTTCAGTATAATTTGGCCATGTGTCTGTCATCCATTTTGGGCATTATCAGGTTTTCTTTATCGATTACTCAGCAAGGCCTACAGCCGTTTAGGGGTTTTAGTGTCGTTAACCAATATCTACTTTATCTTAAAGAATAAACAGACACAAATAAAACTTGTCATCAAACGAGGTTCCATTCGATTGGTGAGTAAGCTTCCCCTTAAGCTCGTGTTTGGTAACAAGTAAGTGCAGTTTACGACTGTCACGTATTGTTGTCAGATTATCCAATTATTGACGGCCGTTAAGATTATGATTGATTAATATCAAAACATCTGTTATATATCTCTTCAAAGCTTAAGCGAAATGTGTATTCGAGATATTTAAAGAATAGTTAATAATCCTCCTCCTTGCGTCGTATTCCTCATTGCTGAGAGTCGTGACCACCCTTTTGTATCACCTTCGCACACACGATCTTTCTCCATCCATTTTTGTCTCTGGCGGTGTGGAGGGCGTTGTGAAACGTGGAATCAAGAGCGGTGCGGATCTGGTCGGACCAACGTATTGGGCTGCGTCCCCGAGGTCTTTTCCCATCTACCTTACCAGTCACGATGAGCCTCTCGAGATTGCTACCATCCTTCCGTGCGATGTGACCAAAGTATTCAAGGACTCTGCGAAGACACTCGGATGACAGCCGCGAGGAGATTTTGAGTTCTTGCAAGATTGATACGTTGGTCCGAAATGCTGTCCACGGAATACGTAGCATCTTTCTCCAGCTCACTACATCTCAAAAGCGTCAACGCGTCTGCGGTCTGCAGATTTCAGTGACCAGGTCTCAGCGCCATACGAAAAAATCGAGAAAACAAGAGTCCGTACCAGTTTGGTTTTGGTCTTTACGGATATGTTGCGATCTCTCCAGATTTTTCCGAACTGAGTCATGGCACTCTTAGCTATACCAATTCTCCGGCGCACTTCCTTCTCGCACGAGCCGTTGTCACTAATGTTGGAACCCAGGTAGTTAAAATTGTCCACTATTTCTAGGTCTAATGCGCCAGTGAGTTCCAATTTTCCAGACCTATCCACCACCATGACTTTGGTTTTGGACCTGTTTATGGAAAGTCCCATCTCCTTGCTTATCCGCTCCATTCGGTCTAGAAGCGCAACCATTTCCGACTCATTCGCTGCAAGAAGAGTAGTGTCATCGGCGTATCGGAGGTTGGTGATTTTCACGCCACCAACTATAATGCCACCATCCTAATTCTCGCAGGTCCGTCTCATTATGTGCTCCCCATAGGCGTTGAAAAGAATGGGCGATAAAATACAACCTTGGTGTACTCTTTTGTGAAATTTAAAAGGTTTCGTGGTTGTTCTATCGACTCTTATGACTGCCTGACTTGAGCCATACAAGTTGCGAAGTAAGGCGATGAGATGATTTGGTACCCCAAGTTCTTGTAGCACCTTCCATAAACAACTCCAGTTGACACAGTCGAACGCCTTGCTATAGTCGACGAAACACATTATCACTGGCGTATCAAACTCATATGCTTTCTCAACAATCTGCCTGATGTTGAGAATCTGTGCACGAGTACCCTTGCCCTTCACGAAACCCGCTTGCTCTTGCGGAATTTGTTAATAATAACCTGACTTTAATATTGTGGTCTCTTTGAAATATTTCGAATTGAATCGATTACTGAAATTTGTAGCATACGAATGTGAAGATATAAGTCTTAAGTAATTCAACATCGATATTTCGTATTATAATTTTCTCGTCACGCACTAGTTATTTGTTTTGAAAAATAACTTAAAATTTTGGTTTTCATTTTATTTGCTCTATATTGGCTGAATATCTTAAAACCAAGTTGGAGTACTTACAAAAAAAATCGTATAGAAAAATACAAGTTAAAGTTAGATAACTGCTCAAAATATTTTCTCTGGGTTCGTTATCCAAAAACGGGAGAGCACTTTGGTAGGTACAAAACGTAAGCCGTTTTTCTTCTCAATAAAGCACGCTCGAGAACGATTTAATGTACTTTCTACACTTTATGAAGATTTAAACTAATTTGGCCAGACTATTAATGTTCATAAATGCAAACCAAAGGAGGGTGCAAGCTCCATTTAGCGATAGCGGGCCTTTCAAATATATGAGCATCTTCAATTTACTTTCATACCATGAGGTACGATGACCATACTTTTTTATTAAGTCACTATCAATTCTACGATTTTAATTATTTTAGGTTTCAATGAATTTAAATAACTGGCATTAGTTTCAATTTACTGTTTCATTATTATTACTATTAATAATAATACTCCTAAAACAATTTATTCATCAATTAAATTCAAAAGAAATTTGTAAGGAATTTTAATAATTAATTAATGTAATATTTTAAATTTTAAATTCCTTTATTTTTATTATTTTTATTTATTTTAGTTATTATTATATATTTTAATTATTATTTAATATGTACAGAAATATTTCAACGGGAAACAGTAACAGTACAACTGAAACAGTACAACATATGAATTAAACTAACATGACACGCTACTTTTCTTCCAGCGTACAATATGTAGAATATGTGTACAAATATTTCATATCGTAAATAAAAGAAATAAACACACCTATAATAATTTTATTGATTAAAATTCCAAAATCATGGCTACCATACATTAGGGCATTAGCCCGAGGACAAGCCTATCTCAGTAATTATCGTGTTCAGCTTGACTTGCTTCACTCCGATAATGTTCCTCGCGTATAAAGGACTTGTCGACTTAACAATAATTATATTCAGATTTATGAAATTACAAAATATCTATGACTTTAACTACTTCGAAATCCAAATTCAATGTCCATGTGACGCATCGCGGCAAATATACTTTTATGATTAAAAATTGTGAACACTACACTCTAGGAAGTTCGACGCTACGAATCAATCGTGTTAATTATTTAAACAAATTCGATGTTTTTTTTTTCTGCGACTGTCCTCCCTGTCATGCTTCCGCAGTAGAAGGTACCAATCTAATTCCCTAAATCAAAATACCCTAATATCACATCTTAAAATAAGTTCTATAGCATTTTTTTTTATTGCTTAGATGGTTGGACGAGCTCACAGCCCACCTGGTGTTAAGTGGTTACTGGAGCCCATAGACATCCACAACGTAAATGCGCCACCCACCTTGAGATATAAGTTCTAAGGTCTCAAGTATAGTTCAACGGCTGCCTCACCCTTCAAACCGAAACGCATTACTGCTGCAAGGCAGAAATAGGCAGGGTAGTGGTACCCACCCGCGCGGACTCACAAGAGGTCCTACCACCAGTAATTACGCAAATTATAATTTTGCGGGTTTCATTTTTATTACACGATGTTATTCCTTCACCGTAGAAATCAATCGTGAACATTTGTTGAGTACGTATTTTATTAGAAAAATTGGTACCCGCCTGAGATTTGAACACCGGTGCATCGCTCAACACGAATGCACCGAACGTCTTATCCGTTAGGCCACGACGACTATCTATACTAATTGATTTGTGACCTTACTGTATAGCCAAGGAATCTATGAACAAATAGGCAAACATAAAACAGGTTAGTACCATATTCACCTCTGTTTGTGAACCGGTAATTTTATTTAGTAGATGGTCTTGATGAGTTTTGTGTTATCGACAATTTTTTTTGGAAATTCCGAATTAAATCTGTCAATAACAAAAGACGAGAGAAAATCCGATACAGTATATAAACAGAATCTTGAGGTGTTAGTCATTATGGTCGAATTTCGATAGGTACACAAGTAAACTAGAACACAACTATTATACCACCGCCCTGCCTATTTCTGACGTGAAGCAGTAATGCGTTTCGGTTTGAAGGGTGGGGCAGCCCTTGTAACTATACTTGAGACCTTAGAACTTATATCTCAAGGTGGGTGGCGCATTTACGTTGTAGATGTCTATGGGCTCCAGTAACCACTTAACACCAGGTGGGCTGTGAGCTCGTCCACCCATCAAAGCAATAAAAAAAAAAAAAGTTTTCAAAACAATCTATAAAAATATATTTATTATAACTTGCCAACGTAACATTGGCTGTATAGCCTTTGTTAATAACAGGAACAGAGCCCAGAGCCAGCAATCAATACTTAGTGCTTAGGTAACCGATACATGAGTTTCATTAGTTTGCTAATTACTTCGTTAATAACAAACTAAGTTTATGGCTTCACAATTAATTAAGTTTCCCTATAGACCTTTATTGCACGTGGCAGATGGTTTGCTAAATGTGAAGTCACGAGCCTAACGTGTGTATAGGATCAGCAATACGTAAGTATATTAAAATTTGTTTTAATATACGGCCCTTTTTGCGCTAATTGTAGTCAAATTGAGAAATTTTGGATTTGACGAAAAGTTCAAAATATTTAATTACAATCTAGCTAAAACCTTATGAGATTCTAAATATATTATTTTATAAAATAAATTTGCAAAAAGTCACATTAGTTAAGTTAATTATCCGCAAAATAAACAAAACGAAGAATCAACATGACTATAGCTGTCAGTGTGATATATTATCATATCTCAAATCAATATTTAATGTTAAATCGAATTAATTCAGTTAACAGATTTCGGAATTCGATTAATTTTAAAAATTGATGATACGAGTATTCATTGACTATTTCGACAAAAGCATTTTAATTACCTTGATAATGAAAATCTGAATATCACATTTGGGTACGAACAAGGCTCATTTATGATGTCTTTGTTACTTTTACTTCACTTTTAATTTCAGAGATTTTATAGAGAATAATTGTAATTTCTAATATCTCAAATACCACCAGCTTTCATTTGGCTGTATAAAGACTAAGGAAGAGGGCTGTTCAGACTGTGGATGATGCCATTCTCCTGTAGGAATAAATTCCTCTTCTTTTTGTTTCCTGAGCGCTATAATAACCTTCTTCGAATTATGTTTGTGGAGAGTACTCCGCAGTAGACAGCTTCTTGTCTGTGCCTTTGGCTTACTGACGTCCATGAGCGACGGTTACCACTCACCATCAGGTGTACCGTATGCTCATCTGCCTACAAGAGCAATAAAAAAGATGTTTGGTGTCGTGGAACACCGGATAGGAACGAAGCTCCTTATTACAAAAATATTAATTTTAAGTTCTATTCGAGGTATAAAGAAAATAAAACTGGAGGTTTCGCAACAACCCACGGTCGTTCGGTAACGCGCGAACTTATTGTGGTACACTTCATTCGCGGTTGTTTGCATAAGAGTTAGTGTATTGCGCAAACGAACGCTCTGAGATCGTGGTCAATGAGTGATAAAATAATATGTTATTTTTTGTACGTTATGACAAAGTTAAGTCGTACACTGTGTGCATTACTAATAAAAATCTTACGTTACGGACGTTTTTTCCCGGTTAGGGTACCCCTCCGCATCGTCCCATAAGGAACTTCGTTCCAAAAAGGTACTAGTTTTTATTTTGTAAATTACTAAATTCAAGGTCAATCTTAATGTGAAAGATTGAAACGTCTGTAATTATGTTTACTTCATAGTTCTAGGAATGTAATTGAGCAACCAGAGCCATTCTTAGTACTGGATAATATTTCATGTGAATATTTTGATAATAAAGGGATCAATTTAGATATACTATGTGTAAGTTAGGACAAAAAGAAGACAGTCGAAGAGACTCTTATTATAAAATATGTCTTTTGAAAGGCCGTTTCTTTGTGGTTTTTGTTAATTTAGAAACACTCGCGAAATTACGATTAATTTATTGAATGTGTGCATTTAAAGAAGTAAGCACCCAAGTTTTGTTTGGGTACATCAAACGTTATATTTCTCACGAAACATACAGTTTTAACAAACACTCGCGGAAGCCTAATCAAATCTTTGTATTTTATTTGTAAATAATCGAAGTTGCCAAATTGTATGCATTAGCTTTTTTCGTTAATTTGGTGTTACATCCATGTTAATATTGAAATTCGTCGCTTTAGAAGGCGATGGAGGCTAGCCAAAATTTTTGCAAAATGGTGTTCAGGAAAAGTCAGTTTATGTTTATCAATAAAATGAATGGCTATGCTGACAAGCATCTCTTGATGCTGTTATTACCCTGGATTTCGCTAATCATGGTCAGATGGTCAAAGTAACTCGGCGAAGGCATGCTGGGAAGAGGTTTTGAGAGCATTGTTATTAGAGATTGAATAATAAATGAAAATATAAAAAGAAAAAACAAAAGAAAAAACACTGGAGTATGTAAAATTTTATTTCAAAAATTATTTTTATTGCTTAGATGAGTGGAAGAGCTCACGGCTCACTTGGTGTTAAGTGGTTATCGAAGCCCATAGACGTCTACAACATAAATACCACCACCCAATCTAAGACAAGATTTTTAATATCTTCGTTTTCACAGTACAGCGGCTGCCCTACCCTTCAAACTGAAACGCAATACCGCTTCATGGCAGAATAGTCAGGGTGGTGGTATCTACTCGTGCGGACTCACATGACGTTCTACCACTAGTGCCAATCAAAGTCCCGTCAATTCCATAGTTCAGGACTATCCCTAATAAACAATAAAACAAATACAACCAAAAAGTAATAAAGTACAGATAACAATAATGTGAGTTAAAAATAAAAAAATATTAAAATAAAAATTTTACAGCAAATAAACGTATCTATTAAACATGGATATTACTTTTAGTTGGTAATACATTATTACGTATTTGACATTGCTTGTTAATCTAACCAATAAAAATACCTTGAGTGATCTAACTAACAAGTTTCGTATTGACATCATGCGATGACAAATGACACAAACATCTTGTTGTTTTTACAAACCATTATATATATTTTAAGGCAAGCCGGTGCATTACTTTGTGACCTTTTTAAGTCCTTATAGCGTATGAGTATGAGAAACATTCAATTGTTCCAATTTGAAGACTTATTTTTTTATAGCATTGATGAGCGAACTAACAGCTCTAAATCTATATAATATACATCTTAATGCGAATACTGCCCCTACCTTGAGCCTTAAGGAAGACCGTTTAAAAAAATATTTTCTTTTCTCATTGTATAAAATGAATTCAAAATGAAAAATCACAATTTATGAGATTTGATTTTTATAACACGACGTTATTCCTATATCGTGAAAGTCGTTTTTGAACATGAACTCAGTACAGTTTTTACTGTTTGCCTGAGGGATTAGAAAATCGGTATAGTCGCATCACTAGATACGAGCACACCGGGGATCTTATCTATTAGACCACGACGGCTAGCGGTTGTGTGTCGCAGGAAAAGACAGCGGTACTCGATGCGAGTTCAGGATATGTCTTATATATTGTTTCACTCAGTTTTGCCTAGTCAGTTTCTCGCCGGATCTTCTCAATGGGTCGCGATTCCGATCCGGTGGTAGATTTTGCGAAGCACCACTCTTGCTAGGGCTAGTGTTAGCAAATTCTCCCAAGAATGAGCACGAGAGCTCACTAACTGGAATAGCCCCTTAGGCTACTAGCGATTAGGCAGGGAAAAAAACTCAGTCTTGGATTTGTTTTGAAAGGAAAATAACCCGTATTCCAGTATAATTAAAATTTTAATTCCATTTCAATACGAATGTCTTGGACTATATACTCTAGTGACTTTAGTAACAAGTGATGCCCGTGTGCTCTTTTACCTTTACACAGCTTTAAAAATGTATATATTCAGGTTCATACAGGCAGGTTTGAGCTTACATTGAAATTTATTTTAAATTTAAAAAATACACCACTTTTGCATTTGCATCACGCTAAGTTTATTTTCGTTTCGCACTCTTTTAATAGATCTAATAATTCTGGCACTGAATCCTATTTCAATAGAATTTTAAAATGATTTTTGTGTTTTTTCTTTGATATGTTGTCTTGTCACACGATTCAAGTGCATCTCATGTCTAGAATATTTTTGTTGCAAGGCCAGATTTCTCGTTTTATTTCTTTTAAGCTTCACACCACAAAGGTCAGTCTACATCATTGCTCATACTAGATATGCTTTTAGATTTTGAGTTGAGGTGAATAGAGAGAATTTATTAGTTTAAGAATTTAAAGAGATTATTTTTCGTTACATTCGTTCAGCTCTACAGCTCTTGGCCGAAAGTTAATTTCTGCCACAGTTTCCGCAGACACTATCCAGCAAAGAGTTGGCGAAAGGGATCCAGCAGATTGTATTAGAATGCACATTATCATCTATCTATATATATAAAATGAATTGCTGTTCGTTAGTCTCTCTAAAACTCAAGAACGGCTGGATCGATTTGGTTAATTTTGGTCTCGAATTATTTGTGGAAGTCCAGAGAAGATTTAAAAGGTGGATAAATATGAAAATGCTCGGATTAAATAAAAATAACAATTTTGTTTTCCATTTGATGTGTCTCCCGTCGGACGGATTCCTTTTGTTTGTTTTAAGTTTATTTCATACAAAAGTTTAGGTATTTTATTTACCGATTGAGGCACTACAAAGTCTGCCGGGTCAGCTAGTTTAAAATAGATCGGTGGTTTTAACTGAGCGGCCTTAGAAAGTCCCCTAAGAAAGGCATTACAGGGTAGAATTGAGGAAAAGACGGAATTTTTATCACTAGTTACGGAAGTTCGGGGTCGCATACCAGTATTTTATAACTGGCAAACGGTACAAACCATGCATATCAATATTTTATGACCGGAAAGCGGTACAAACTATGATTACATAATAATTGAATACAATATAAAAGTCGCACATGTCAATTTTATCAGGCGTAACTTGGAAGGCATTAATTATTAGTGCAAATTGACATAATTTAACTTACCGTCGTTTTAAAGTCACGACACGACCATTAAGATGTTTTTGCGTCTGGGACATTCCATTTAGCTACACTGCATTAACGTAACGATGAAGATTAAAATCTATTTTTGGGAGCAGCCAGACCCTTGTCAAAATGGCACGGATTTGCCGAGCACTGTACTATGTCAGGCAAAACATTAATAAGGCACTTTAAATCTTATTTTATGAGTGATAAGGTATTAAATGGATTTTAGGTTTGGTGGTACAGGGGTATGAAAAAATAACATATTAGACGTTTATGTAATCCCGTATAATGAAGGCAACGATATATTTTTTTTGTGCTCATCATTTAAATATGAATTTATAATAAATTTTAAAGACTAAATTTAATTTTATTTTGGTTAGTCAAACTCGGCTATTGGTCCTATATTTAATACAACTATACCATCCCTATTTGCTACGTTAACAACCTTTATCCCTTAATATAAGTATATATTATAGACTGATGAACAGCATCAGTGTACTGTAAATCTTAAAGTATTGATAAATAATAAATACTATTAAAGATATAGCTCAGATGTGCCTTTCAGGTTTAACTCTTAAATTCAATGATTAACCGCTAAAGAGTAAATAAATTTGTCACAAAAAATCTTCATAAATGATATTTATTGTGGAAAAAGAAACGTGATAAAATTCAAATTAGCTCAATTTTAGTGGATTGCCACACTGTTTTAGTTATAAGTAACCATTACTGTTGTAATCAAGTTTGGTTCTCGCTTGGAGGCTATACCTTTGTTGAAAAATTAGACAACGGCTACCCGAACCAAGATAAGCCGGTGCAAGGCGTGTTTGGAGATGAAGGGTAGAGAGAAATGACACTATAAATTCCAAAGATGAAGTGTCCGGGTATCTTGTGCCCAGCTTCTAATGGTTCTATATAATACAATATTTTTGCTGAAGCTAATGGGTCGTGGGTATATGCATATTTCGGAAAATACAGAAGCTCCTAGCTTCGGAGCTTCCACTTCAGGTCGAAAGTGAAGTGAAGACGCATATCGTCTACTAGATACTAAATATCAGGCCGTGAGCTTTGCCCATTGAAATATCCACCATAAAAATATTCGTAGATAGCTTGAGTGCGTGTATCATATGAAAATGGAACTTTGCCAAGTGTATTTGAAAATTCTAAATAACTGATTCATCTACTGTTCAATGAATGAAAATATTTTAGTATCTAAGAAAAATGGGTTTTGTTACTTCCCAAATTTTATTTATGAATCTTTTTAATATTAAGAAAATATACAGTATACTCGTGTATCATAGACGTTTTCGTGACTATTTCTTTCAAGCAGTCATGCATACTGGCTATTAGTGTAGGACATATTTTATACAATTCAATGGAGATTTTGACCTCATGTCTCAGGACGGGTAATAGTATTCGTGTTGTGATGTTTTTGGACTTTCCTAACTTCCTAATACCCGGTGGGTAGCGAACTAATTCATCGACAATACGAAATAAAAACCTATGAAGCAATTAAGGATATCGAATTTGGTTTATTGAATATATTGATTACCATTTATATGACTATATTGATCTAACAGCTTATAAAACAAAATTTCGTCTCTCATTAGAAATATTGATGTATGCCCACGGAACTTAAAAACAGTCGCATCGCTGAACACGCTTACACTTGGTACTTAACGTGGTATTATACTAAGTATTACTTAATCCTTTAGTTCACAATGTCTTATAGTCTAAGCAAGCGCCAAAACAAATTTTATCAACACAACATTTCACTAACATTTTATTTCATTCATTGATTTTCCAGCAAAACCCTACAGTTTATTTAGAGTCCGATCAGCCGTCCTAATCTAGGCTGTTACCGGAATTGGATTGAATTGTGCTCAAACCCTTATTCGGAACGCATGGCTTATGTATTTTACCTCCACGAATTCATTCCGTGCAGCCTACTTCAGACTGAATTCAATTTCGACAGGGGCAGGTATAAAACAGAGTTTATGGATATGACTAAGAATATCCCGGGAAGTTATGAAGTTTCAAAGCAAGATTTTGAAATTCCGAAATTAGCAGGCTCTGTTGAAAAAGCCCTCAATGACCAGGCAATATCAATTAGCGATTAGTTCTAGCATCGGCTTATAGGATCTGAAGTGAGTAAGGATCTTAAAACATGCATTTCCTCCAAAATCGATTAAAACGGAAAGATATTTTCAGTTCCGAATTAAAAGGAGACATTATACATATTATATCATGAATGCGGTAAAAAACATTATTGTAGTAGTAGTAGTAGTAGACTTTACGGTCTGCAGATGTTGGGAGCTGACCGCGGGCCTAAGGATGTTTTAGGGCCTTACCCACCAAACGACTACCTTTGCACTCTCTCACCCGATGTCTGGTCTCCACCTGGTCAAAACCTAAGTAGAGTAGAGGGGTTCCCGCAAATATCGAACTATTTTTGAAATTTAATAACGGTAAATTGTCACTTATCTTGATTTGTTTTAGTTTTACAAGTCTTAAATTTGCATGATGCTTGCTTTTATTCTAACTCAATATTTTTTGTTCAGGGCGTTCAGGATATGTGGCCTTTCTAGGGTTAAACGTTTATCGAAGCCGAACGAAGCCAACTACTTACTGTACAGTTTGGCAATCATTCTTTTTTATTTTTATTGCTTAGATGGGTGGACGAACTCACAGCCCATCTGGTGTTAAGTGGTTACTGGAGGCCATAGACATCCACAGCGTAAATGCGCCACCCACCTTGAGATACAAGTTCTAAAGTCTCAAGTATAGTTACAACGGCTGCCCCACCCTTCAAACCGAAACGCATTAACACGGCATCTTCATGGCAGAAATAGGCAGGGTTCAATCATTCGTTCTTATTGCCGCGATTCTTATCATTATTCTACAATCGCAGCACAACGATGTTGTGTTAACTTTTTGTTGTTCGATTAACATAAAGCACCGAAGCCGTGCATATTTATGGGCGACTATTCAGACCCGCGGCTTTACCTGAATTACGTTCGAATTTTAACCCTTGATAAAAAAAAATGAATTGTTTAAGTATAAAGTTTTTTTGGGGACCTTCTCAATATATTATAATTTCTCGATATAAATCAGTGCAACCTTTTTGAGAGATTAGGAGCTCTCAACACGACGAAGCGATACTTCAGGTGTGAATAAAAACTTAATTGTGGAATTCTTCTCTAATCTTTGGACCAAGCCCAGTAACTAGCAACTAGTTTCATTTTGCTTCTTAAAAAGTTCTTCGGAAAGGTCTCTCCGGATTATCTATAATCCGTAAGCTATCGTTTGGAGCCTTTGGGTCTACGGAGAAACTTTAGTAACTCCCCCGTGTTTTGTAGTTTATGTTACATGAGAATTCTTCGAGTGATTTGTTTGAGATGTTCCTATCGTCACCTTTTTACTATTGCGCTACATAGAACTGATCTATTCATCAACACTACATTTTCAAATTTCATTTTTGCTACTCATTTGCCATCCGACTTTGAAATTCAAAAGGCTCCTGTTAGGCTAACGTTAATTGTATTACTGTATTAATTGTATTTACTGGTGGTAGGACCTCGCGTGAGTCCGCAGGTACCACCACCCTGCCTATTTTTGCCGTGAAGCAGTTGTGCGTTTCGGTTTAAAGGGTGGGGCAGCCGTTGTAACTATACTGAGACCTTAGAACTCATACCTCAAAGTGGGTGGCGGTATTTACGTTGTAGATGTCTATGGGCTACAGTAACTACTTAACACCAGGTGGGCTGTGTTCGTCTACCCATAATTTAAAAAAAAAAAAAAAATCTTCTTCAAGCGGGATTTCATATAACTTTTTTATTGGCTTTTGTATATTTCGCTTTGCTGAAATCCAATAAGTGACACTATCTACCTACAAATATAACGTAATTTATTTACTTTCGAAAGAAATAAACGCGTTTCTGTAAACGCTAAATTGTATTAGTAAAATCGTTTTTTCCTCGGAACTACAGACAGACAATTTATTTCATTCATTTGTAGATACTTAGGATTCAGGTCACAATCATAAATGGCTAAGTTACTGTCGTATACAATTCAATCGAATAGTATACAACTATACACTTAAGTTACTATGAGAAAACTTTATTGATATATTTATGACTTTGTATCTTCTATGTATTAAATTTAATAAAATATAATGGAAGTTTTTTTTCTTTATAATACATGAATAAACAAACTAATTGTCTAATTGGTGATAATGATCTCTTGGACAATATTCAGAATAATTTATTGCTCTCAATATAATATCTATAATAAATATTTTGTAAATTATGTCAAATAAAATCAATTTCTTGCAGTTAAATAGATTAGACCTCTTCCGGGAGAGCTGGTTTACTTATTTAATATTTATGGTGCGGCTTGCGATTTTGTTTGCTGGTTGAGATGCTTGGTGAATTTGGTTTCCGAGAAATAAAACTGTTTTGTCTGTGGCGTATTTTTCTAGTTATAATGTTACGTGTTTATTGTTCAAACTTTTTCGCATGAATAAAAATGGTGTGTGTTACACGAATCGAGGATTGGGGGGTAAGGGGAACAATATGGACGACCAATCGCATTACTGAAAATTTGCATATCATCGTCCTCTACTCGTCCATCAGTAATACGAGTACGATCTCGAACAATGTAAATTAAGATTAAAAAGGCAATTAAATAGCCTTCGGACCTTATAGAGATCGTCACGACGTGAGTCCTTACTGAGCCCAAGAAAAGTAAGTCATCACAATTTGTCGTATAATGGATGTCTTAGTTTTCAAATCGACACTTGTGTAACTACATGCCTTTCTCTGAACCAAGCTGAGCATTACGTCCATATCTATAGGTATATTATTATCTAATAGCTAAATCTTCAGTGATACTGTTTTATTTATCGTAGGCTTTTTTTTTAAATTTAGTTTAGAAATAATCAAAATACATAAACAAAGTAATGTCAGGGACTCTTTGGAGGCGAACTAGGCCTATAAAAATAATAATCAACATACTTGTTTTAGTTACGACCGCGAATTCGTGTGACATAAAATTGAGAACAAACTTTTGAAGTCCGTTAAAAAAAATGTAACATTGTTTTTTTATTTTTGTATACACTCAAATATTATTGTATTTTTTTGTTGTTCAATTGATTAAGATCCTGTACAATAAGCTGATGGAATATCAGAAGTTTCTAGAATGCCTCAACGTAGGATAGGCGCCGCGAGTCATTTTGACAAATTTATTTCCAATAGTATTACACGATTAGTCGTAGGTTTTCAGGAATTGCCTTTTAGAACATTTTATTACATGTGAATGTGGTGTGATGAAAATTGGAACCGTTTTCCCTTTTTATTACATTGAAGTTTCAATTCCATTGAAAAATTGAAAACAAAAACGAATTATATAACTTAATTGTAATTACTTTATTCCAAAATCGAGTTGAATTTCATTAATTCCCCGTAGCAACATAATGAACTATAAAATATGCACTTTTTTAAATTAAGTCGGCAGTGCTTTTTGATAAGTCTAGTAGACACGTCACCTTCTTAAATTGGATCCTCGTTGGACTTCCAGTGAATTAAGTGAGTTTACATATTATGTTATTAATTTTATGACTTGGCGCGATACCAACAATATCCACGCTGCGGTCATTTATCTGTTATATTCTATTAAGTATTCACGCTTGTCTTTATGTGCCCCGTCTAACAAATTCTTCAATTACATTCGCCTTTGTTGTTTATTACGAATGGGCGTTTGTGAATAATTATATAATAATAGCTTTAAATATCGTCGGTTGGGTGTTTAGCGAATAATAAATTTTTTTTATTGCTTATATGGGTGGACGAGCTCACAGCCCACCTGGTGTTAAGTGATTACTGGAGCCCATGCACATCTACAACGTAAATGCGCCACACACCTTGAGATATAGTTCTAAGGTCTCAGTATAGTTACAACGGCTGCCCCACCCTTCAAACGAAACGCATTACTGCTTTACGGTAGAAATAGGCAGGGTGGTGGTACCTACCCGCGCGGACTCACAAGAGGTCCTACCACCAGTAAAAATCTCTCTTAAATCTCTTTTAAATAGTCCCTTAATTTTCACTGACTTAAAAGTTAACACAAGCTGATATCAAAATTACAATCGAGAGCCTTATTCAAAATGAATTGCTTACTGTGGATATATCGGTCTACACAAATGGAACAAACACTATATGCATTCGTAACAGCACCACAATAAATACATTTATCTGTCCGTTCACTGAAGTCGCGTTGTCAGCAAGTTGATTTATAAAGTAAACATTGTTCGTTGCAATGCTAAATGACCACCTGGCTGGTTTAAATTACGGATCAATTTATGCTCATGGGAATCTGTTTTTGATATTAAAAGCGTGTTCACCTTGCTCACTCGAGATCCACTCGAAGGCAGAAGTCATCGGTTTGGAGTTATTAAAATATTTTCGATCCACATAAATACAGTTTGGTTCTGCAGAGATTCACATTATGATCGACTGGTCTGATAAAATTAAAACAAATGAATAATATTATAATAAATAGAAAAACTATCTACAATGGACCGTTTTATTTCTAAGAGACAAACAATCATCAGGTAGACAAATATAATTTAAGAAAATAATTTAGCTGCGATATAATTATGTATACTGAGCGACTAAAACAGAATATTTATATAAATATCACTTATATAAAGTTGACATTACTATTTTGGTAAAACATTACGAACATTAAATTCCTAAGAATGAAATCGGTTGGAGTGTAAAAGAAACATATATTTTGTAGGCAGTGACTTGGGTCTGCCCCTGGCATTGCTGAAGTCCATGGGCGACGGTAACCACTCACCATCAGGTGGGCCGTATGCTCGTCTGCCTACAAGGGCAATAAAAAAAATGATTTGAATTAAATGTTTAAACATTGACTTGTTTTATTAATTTTCTTTTATCGCTTACTAGCGACCCGCCCTCGCTTCGCTTCGGAAACTGTAATTTATTATTGATTTCTCCACTATTTGATGAATGTTATTATACATATAAACCTTCTTCTTCAATCACACTATCTATTAAAATAAACCGCATCAAAATCCGTTGCGTAGTTATAAAGATTTAAGCATACATAGGGGTATAGGGAGAGAGAAAGCGACTTTGTTTTATACTATGTAGTGATATTCATGACATCACGGCCTCTTAGTGTGAATTGGTTGCCTTACATTATAACGCAAGTGACACCACTCACCTTGAGAAAAGAAACACGAAAAAATCGCATTTTTTTTTTATTGCCGTATAGGCAGACGATCATACGGCCCACCTGATGGTCAGTGGTTACCGTCGCTCATGGACGTCAGCAATGCCAGGGGCAGAGCCAAGCCGCTGCCTACCGCTTAATACTCTCCACAAGCCTCGTTTGAAGAAGGATATGTCATAGCGCTCGGGAAACACCGTGGAGGGGAGCTCATTCCATAGCCGGATGGTACGTGGCAAAAAAGATCTCTGGAAACGCACTGTGGATGAACGTAGTGGCTCCAGGTAGTATTTACGGTGTGAATAGAGTGTGTTAATTAAAGCGATTTTTACAACAACATAGGCCAGATGTAAAGTCATTCTAATTATGTGAATAAACTATATATAATATTTTCCTCCGCTTTCGGGAGTCGTAATCATCGTTAAAAAAATAGACGATAGTAAATAAAATATTGAAATGCTCTCTAGTAACCCCTAAATGGTAAGTGGCTACGTAATAGTGGAAAGTATCCCGAGGGAACGTCAAAAAAAAAAATGATAAAGAAAAAAAAAACCTGAGAAAAAGTTGTTACAAAGTGCTTGGTAAACATTTCGGTTTTTTTAGATTTTTTTTTATTGAATTTTCTTTCTTCACATGTGTTAACAATATAGATAACATTTAATCTAGTACTTAAAACTAAGCTCCATATAAAAGCAACCTACCTATAACGGTACCTATACAGAAAAAAACTGTTGTTTCAATATTATTGTAAAGTTAAAATAAATATACCTAGTCAGGTCATAAATTCTGTCACATGTTTAATGTAAAATAATTGAAACAAGTTTATTCATTATGTAACTATTCATATACCAAAATGAACTTAACAAAACATAGATTCTTATGACACTAAAGTTTATTCAAAATGACCTCCGTGATTTTGAATACAGGCCTTCAATCTGCGCGGCCAGTCGTCTATCGCAGCACGAACGAGGTCCATGTCAATATCGGCGGCTGCCTTAATCAAGGATGTCTTGAGTGACTCCAAATTGGGATGAGGCTTTNGCACCGCCCGCCACCGGAGTAGAGTTCATCCATACTACCTGGAGCCACTGCGGTCATCCACAGTGCGTTTCCAGAGATCTTTTTTGCCACGTACCATCCGGCTATGGAATGAGCTCCCCTCCACGGTGTTTCCCGAGCGCTATGACATGTCCTTCTTCAAACGAGGCTTATGGAGAGTATTAAGCGGTAGGCAGCGGCTTGGCTCTGCCCCTGGCATTGCTGAAGTCCATGGGCGACGGTAACCACTCACCATCAGGTGGGCCGTATGCCCGTCTGCCTACAAAGGCAATAAAAAAAAAAAAAAAAAAAAAAACCTTGTCTTGCGCTTGTTTCTTGATATCACTCCAGGTCATGCCAGCAATCCTCATCAAGCTCTCCACGGTGCGTCGCCAAGCGTATACAAGGCGACCAGGTTGCCAGTCAAACGCGATTGATGCTGCTTTGACTCCGCTGAATAGTAGCCGTATAATTCATTCTAATTATGTGAATAAACTATTTTCCTCCGCTTTCGGGAATCGTAACTATCGTTTAAAAAAAAAGTCGGCAGTAAATAAAATATTGAAATGTTCTCTAATAACACCTTAACGTTAAGTGGTTACGTAAAAGTGGAAATATGTCAAAGGAAGGTCAAAAAAAATTAATGACAAAAAAACATGAGATAAATATTAATTAATAAAAATTAGACTTTCGATTAAAGTTATTACAAAGTGTTTTTTTAGTTTTTTTTTATTGAATTTTCTTTCTTCACTTGTGTTAAGAAGATAGATTAAATTTAATCTAGTACTTAAAGCTAAGCTACATACAAAAGCAACCTACCTATACAGAAAAAACTGTTGATTGTTTCAGTATTATTCTAAAGTAAAAATAAATATATATTATCTTTTATCTATTAATACAAGAATTATTAGCAAGTTTTTCTCACAGGCTCATAAGCCCTCCAAAATTCAAGGAAGCACGGCCACCGTTACAAATCTTCATTCGGGAAAACATTCCTTATCGTAAAGACTAAAGGATTAGAATAGAATGTACCTCTTTGGAATACTATTTGTTTTTCAAGTTGACGCAGCAAGATTGATAGACGTCCCGGAAATAAACTTACCTAGTGTATATATAATACAGCGAATTTGTCTTGTGATTGATTCTTTGGAAATGTTGGTGTGACGTTTTTGTTCATTCAACTGTTCACGTTGATTTTTTTTATCATGGCACGTACGTACACAGCTCAAACTCGATGCCGTCATCCAACTTGAGAAATAGCTTTAAATCCGATTGGCGTCTAATATATATTTTACTACGTGTGCTTGCAACTTCATTTGCATCGACTTAAGTAGTCGCTGAGAAAGGCAGTTTTAATGAAACTTTTTTTTTACAATTTTATATGTAAGCGAGCTTTCGGACCGCCTGATGTAAAAAGATTCAAGGAGTCCATAGACATCGCAACGTGAAAGGGGCAAAATCTCAATTGTATTGTAAAACGGCTATCCCACCCTATTAAGTAGAACGCATGACGGCAGAAATAGGCAGGATGGTGGTACTTTCCCCTATAGGCTTACAATAGCGCGTTTCCGAAAACTAATTACGCCATCTATCCGTGGGGTCGTCGCGTCCCATTGCAGGGGCGCGGAGCGGGCCTCGAGGACACCCCTCTGCCCGGGCTAAATATCCCTGTCTATTGAGGCAGGGGTGATGAACTTCTTTTTTCTTTTTTCTTTCTTCGTCTCTTCTCTTATCTATCGAGTAAGTGGCGTAATTTATTAACACTAATTTTATATTAAATGAAGATATCATGTTGATTTATATAGATCAATTGTCCAAGAAATAAAAGAAAAATATTTAATTTGAATATTTGTCTGAATATGATTTTGTTTATAAAAATACAAAGGTAAGCCCGTAGTTCGACTTCTGGTTGTCTTTAGGACTGTGGCTCACAAAATTTAAGTTGTTTTTATTCACTTGACTTCCCGTCATTTATCATCAATAATATACACATATTACAGTTTAAAATAGTCTAATACGTGCCGAGGTCAAATTTGTAACCTCTTTTCGTATATATAAATTAGATCCTGGTCTTTTCTGGAACAAAACAACCTAAATTTCTCTAGAAGTACTGCTTAGTACTCGCTCTCGCACGGAAATCTCGACTTTCACTTTACCAAAGTTCACTGACCCAAATTTTTAAAGACATTAATCAAATTTTTAGATCGAGTTGATAATACAAGTGACCGATAAGCGCTGACTACTTCAGAACTAGTCTTGATAAAGAAACGCGATGACATTCTTTTGTCGTTTTTGTCGGTCTAATAATTTAGAAGGTATGCTTGTAGATACGATAATGGGTGCAGTTTTGTTCAGGTCAATTCGATAATGGGCACGCGGTATCTGTTCTTATTAAGTATACTATACGAAACTGTTGAATTAAGTTGTTTGATTCTGCTTATTATATTTGTTTTTTTTCGTGATACTCAGTACTAGTTTGGTAAGGCTTTTGTAAACTTTTTTTTTGTAAGCAACAGAGAAATAAAAGAAATGTTATCTTGACTACCGACTTTTATTTATTGGAAAAATGTAATAGGCTTTTGGGCACTACAAATCAATCATTGTTTCTACGTATTCATTTAAGTGATATTCGAAAACAACAAATGTAGACAAACTAAACAAAAACATCGCTTTGATCTTCAATATAAAAATACACATTACTGATAGTATTATACTAATTAATAATTATAAAAATGATGTGAAACATCGACATTATTTTGTAAAAGTAATATGCAGAAAAGAACAAATTGTGATAGGAACTAAATGCGTCATAATGTTAAAATAAAATATTACGAAAAAATAATTTGTTTTCAAGTAAAACACAGGTTATGTGTACTGTAGTAAGCAACACTGTATACACTACGGAGTATACACTATAGGTATCCGAGCTCAGTGCAGCGAGAGAGATGGCTTAATGCCGGATCGTGTGGGAGAGAATAGCACAGTCGATTGCGCAAGGCGACGCGTCGCCACACCGTACACACCACTGCATATAAACTGTATATATACCATCATATAGCGACGCGTCGCCACGGCATGCGTCGCCACGCCAGAAATCGGTTTTACGTGCGGCTATAGATGTTTCATATCAATAAAATCAAAAATTCGTTACGTTTTAATGTAGTTGGACAAACGGGCTTATAGTCCATTGACATCATAAAGCAAACATCGACACTAACCTTGACAAAAGCTCATAGTGATTTGAAATTAAGCGTTATACAGAGATGAGCTTCCAAAGTACGTGCTGATGCCTTTGGGCTTCTTAATACCAACTAGACTGGTGAGCGTGTTAACCCAATCAAAAAATTAGGTAAAGTCACACACGGGACCTGTCTAAATCAACGCACACATACAAAACAGTAAGCCGTAAAGGATATCGCAGAGCGATTAAAATTGTTCACATCTCTGTTAATAATGCAACAGGATGTTACTAATAATAACAACGACATGATAGTGAAATGAGTAATAAATCACGCTGGGAAACAGAAGATTAGTTTCACTCTAGATTGCAATACGTTAAACTTATCAACCACAATAATGATTGCAACTTGTGCGTCCGTGAAAAATACATATAGGTTCTCATACCGCTTTGGATTAAAGAGTTGAACAAGAGATTTGGTTTACTTAAAGGTGAGGGTCTACAAATAAATGTGATCCTGTCTATATGTATATATATTTTTTTTTGCTTAGATATGTGGACGAGCTCACAGCTCACCTTGCGTCAAGTGGTTACTGGAGCCCATAGACATCTACAACGTAAATGCGCCACTCACCTTGAGATATGAGTTCCAAGGTCTCAAGTATAGTTACAACGGCTGCCCCACCCTTCAAACCGAAATGCATTACTGCTTCACGGCAGAAATAGGCAGGGTGGTGGTACCTACCCGCGCGGACTCACAAGAGGTCCTACCACCAGTAAAGTTTTCCGATCTACTGGGAAATATATTTATAATTTAAATGGTAGGACATTTGTTGTTACAGCGCAATTTAGACTAGGCCTCCTGTCTCTTGGGTACTGTTCACGTCATGATATTTATATGGGCAAATAAAATCACATGTATATACTTACATATATGTATGCGTATTTACAGACCATAATACCATTGAAGCTGTGAAGTTATGACTACTACTCGGCAGTGAATTATAAAAATCGAAACTCTAGAAAATTACTTAACCCTTTGTGGACGTTAAGCTGACTAATTCGGCAGATAAGATCGTTGTCATTCGGTTTAAAATACCATTGAAGGTGTGAAGTCATGTTTCGTTGCTTCTGGCACACCTTATTAAGTACGATATGCGTCGGATCTTAAAATGATAAAATCACAAGGTTCACGGTCTGGGCAGATCAAAGATTGGGTTCATGCTTTTGTGGTTTATAATTCGTGAAAAGAGGTTTATGACCCCGGCAACTATGAGCAAATAGCTCATTCTCCATGATTCGTCAGTATCAATAACTAATAATAAACCAACTAATATCTGTTTGCAGCAAATATTATTTTACAATAGTCCTAAGCCATCATTTAATTGCAAATTCTGTATTGCATCTTGCATGCACTGCATTGCTATGCTTACAAATTTTTCATTAACTATGTTTGATTGATTTAATTATAGGGTCTTTTGAGTCGTGGGCCGAACCTCCTCCGGGTCTCCGGTGCGAAGGTCTGGAAGGGGTATATTGGACTGCGAAGATGTTGGCGATATGAGCCAATAAACAACTCCACTCTCACCCAAACGTATTTTCCTCCGAAATAGAATCCGTAGGGGTTACCGTTACCAAATCCTTATTGAAGAACAAATCCTTATTGAAGAACTCAAATCCTTGAACTCAAATCGTTATTGAAGAACTCAAATCCTTATTGAAGAACTCAAATCCTTATTGAAGAACCCAAATCCTTATTGAAGAACTACAGGCCCATAACACTGCTGAGCCATGTCTATAAGCTGTTCTCGAGAGTCATCACGAACCGTCTCGAACGCAGGCTCGATGACTTTCAGCCTATCGAACAAGCCGGTTTCCTAAAAGGCTTTAGCACCATAGACCACATACATACGCTGCGGCAGATTATACAAAAGACCGAAGAGTATAATCGGCCTCTATGCTTGGCGTTTGTGGACTATGAAAAGGCCTTTGATTCTGTCGAAACTTGGGCGGTCCTTAGATCTCTCCAGCGATGCCGTATTGACTATCGGTATATCGAGGTGTTGAAGTACTTGTATAATAACGCCACAATGTCAGTCCGAGTACAGGAGCATTGCACGAAGGAAATCACGCTTAAAAGAGTTAGACAGGGAGATGTCATATCCCCGAAACTGTTTACCGCTGCCTTAGAGGATTCCTTCAAGCTTCTGGAATGGCAAGGATTTGGCATCAATATAAACGGCGAATACATCACACACCTTCGATTTGCTGACGATATAGTAGTCATGGCTGAGTCGCTGGAATATTTGGGACAGATGCTCGGAGACCTCAATAGAGTTTCTCAACGAGTGGGCCTTAAAATGAATATGGATAAAACGAAAATCATGTTCAATGTCCATATTAAGCCCACCGCAGTTACCGTTGGGAACTCTACTCTTGAAGTTGTAGACGACTATATATGCCTAGGACAGGTAGTCCGATTAGGTAAGTCCAACTTTGAGAGAGAGGTCAGTAGGCGGATCCAACTCGGCTGGGCAGCGTTCGGTAAATTAAGAAATGTGTTCTCGTCCAAAATCCCTCAGTGCCTAAAGACAAAGGTGTACAACCAATGTGTGTTGCCAGTGATGACTTACGGTTCCGAGACGTGGTGCTTCACTAGGGATCTTTTCAGGAAGCTTAGTGTCGCGCAGCGAGCTATGGAGAGGGCTATGCTTGGTATTTCTCTACGAGATCGAATCAGAAATGAGGAGATCCGTAGAAGAACCAAAGTTGCTGACATAGCCCGTAGGATTAGCAAGCTGAAGTGGCAGTGGGCTGGCCACATAGCGCGAAGATCGGACGGCCGATGGGTCAGAAAGATCCTCGAGTGGAGACCACGTACTGGCAAACGCAGTGTGGGACGGCCACCTACCAGATGGACCGACGACCTGGTGAAAATTGCTGGGTCACGTTGGATGCAGGTGGCAACGGACCGGCCGCACTGGACATCAGTTGGAGAGGCCTATGTTCAGCAGTGGACAGCAGACAGGCTGAGATGATGATGATGATGATNTGGGTCAGAAAGATCCTCGAGTGGAGACCACGTACTGGCAAACGCAGTGTGGGACGGCCACCTACCAGATGGACCGACGACCTGGTGAAAATTGCTGGGTCACGTTGGATGCAGGTGGCAACGGACCGGCCGCACTGGACATCAGTTGGAGAGGCCTATGTTCAGCAGTGGACAGCAGACAGGCTGAGATGATGATGATGATGATGAGGGGTTACCGTGGTCAATACTGCATCCGGACTCACACATCACCCCAAGGGCGTCCAGACTTGTCCAGTGCCATCCATCCATCCATCAACCACTGGGGGGTTTTGTAATATAGCGAATCAGATTTCTTGAAATGATACCGTAATCCTGGCGGGAGACGTCTGTGGACGTCCTTGATCCTATTTACTGTTCTTCAAATAATTAAACAGTATGTATACTTGTACATTTAAGAATCATCCCGTATTTAGAGTGGCAGCTTACACAGAACTCTGAATAGGTCTTTAAAAACGTTAAGACCAATTTATAACGTAGTAACGATGACATCATACCACAGCTGTATATAGTTTAGGGCCATTAAAGTAAAACTTAATCACATATTGTGTGCGTATCAAACACAGATGCGGATTCTTACTTTAACTTTTTAAGTAACCTTTTTATGGGGGGAATTAAATGATAGTACTAAAACATTACAAATGTGTAAATAGCTACGTAGTTTGGACGGAGATAATTTTGGTACTTTGGTTATAATTCTAAAAATAGCACATGCTTATTATAAAATAGCATTATAAAATGGTATTATTATCACTCTGTAATTACGTGTACTGTTAATTACTTCACTACTGTTTTCCTTAAATTTTGAATATGCAGTCCAACCAGTTCAGGCAATGCGTTATTTTTGATTCGATATTTTTGTCCTAAGTACGGGTTTGGTCTTCAGAAAGCTGTGGAAATGGGTTTTTGCATGTCCAGTCTTGAACGATTGTATAAATATGTACACGCCACACGGACACCTGATCTTAAATTGTTTCCGTTCTTAACATTGCTGCTTAAAAGGCGCCATGTTCTTCAGACTCGTGTCGTCGTCGTGGCCTAAAGGATAAGACGTCCGGTGCATTCGTATCGAGCGATGCAACGGTGTTCGAATCCCGCAGGCGGGTACCAAATTTTCTAATGAAACAGATGTAGGTCCCGCCCTACTTGTTTCTGTAATGAAGCAGTAATGCGTGTCAATTTGAAGGGTGGGACTGTCATCTATACTAATATATAAATCTACAGTGGTTTTTACGGATGTTCCGTTATAACTACTGAGCCATGCATCCGATTGACTTGAAAGTTAGTATCCATGTAGAAAATACATGTACTTACTTAATGGATAGGCTAATACATATTTATATGAGTGTTGGACTCCCTAATAATAATAACAATAAATAATAATGTTAAATTTAAATGCGCAGCGAAGCGGGCGAGTACGGCTAGTTCTACTACATATAATGTTGAGACTTAGAACTGATGTCTCCAGGTGGGTGGCTGTATTTACGTTCTAGATGTCTATGGGCTTCGGTTGCTATTTAACATTAGGCGGGCGATGGAATTTTCATCTTACATGACGATGTATATTAATTTTAACTGCAACATATTTTTGTTTGCCATATACTACCGACTGAGTTTCACAAGTTCAGTAACCTTTGAAGTATGTAAATTGCTTGAATGTCATGCACACGAAGTCACGTCAAACAACATTCTTCTGCACAACCGATACATTTATATTGACAATTTTAATAATATAAAAAAAAACTTGCATCCTTCATACACTCGAATTTCAAGAACGGTCAATCGTATGCAGATGTATTTCGAATTTACTTGTTCTGAGCGCGCTTAAAAAGGAAGTTTACCAAGAACCAGAAAAATCTGAATTCTTTTTTTATTTATTTTTATTGCTTAGATATGTGGACGAGCTTACAGCCCACCTGGTGTTAAGTGGTTACTGGAGCCCATAGACATCTACAACGTACATGCGCCACACACCATGAGATATAGTTCTAAGGTCTCAGTATAGTCACAACGGCTGCCCCACCCTTCAAACCGAAACGCATTATTGCTTCACGGCAGAAATAGGCAGGGCGGTGGTACCTACCTGTGTAGACTCACAAGAGGTCCTGCCACCTGTAGTACTACCATTCCATGATATTCCAAAACCTCTTTAAAAATAAAACAACAACAAGTCAGAAAAGCGATCACGAATATGTATTTCCTCTTACAACAACAACTTGATAACTATTTTGTGAACTAATGTCAGATTATTCCGAAATTGCCGAAACATATCGGTATGACTTTTTGAGGATATGCACATATTATGTATATGTAGATCACAGAGAAATTAGTACAAGCTTCTTGGCGTAAAGTAAATAATATTAAATATATATTTCTTTATTTATTATATTTCGTTTGATTCTTGTAAAATGGTGTCCAATATAGGTACTAGTTACCTGCAAAATTTTTTATAGATCCGAAAAATAGATAAATAGAATTCCAACGATTATTCAGCCGTAAATATTCTCATGATATTATGATATTGGTAGATTTGATTCCATAATAAGACGCTGACGTGTTCATCTATACTAATATTATAAAGCTGAAGAGTTTGTTTGTTTGTTTGGACGCGCTAATCTCAGGAACTACTAGTTCGATTTGAAAAATTCTTTCAGTGTTAGATAGCCCATTTATTGAGAAAGGCTATATGCGAACGCTAACATTACGCTAAGACCAATATAAGCGGAGCACCAATAAAGAATGTTTCAAAATCGGTGTTTTTTCCTTTTTGAGAGCTTCCGCTGCGTGCGCTACAGAAATGGTTAAAGTTTCGCTAAAATAATGTATGACAGAATTGTTCCCTTTTAAAAGATCTAAAAAAAAGTCCGCAACAGAATATGTCTATATGTTAAGGTTGGCTCACTATAATGTTTTTTATGCTAACCAAATTTGATCTAAAATAAAGCATTATTTGGAAAATATTTCACGCGGACGAAGTCGTGGGCTAACGCTAGTTTTTATTAAAGTGGAAAGAGCAAACAAAGGCTTGTTACACTATTCTGATGGCCCAAGCAACAAATAATATAAATTGTGAATGACAAACGAACTAAGTCACGCGCACAATTTAGTTTACCATATTTTAATTTCAGACCGACGGCGGCAACGATATTTATTTTAAATATTTTGTGCAAATGTTACACACGGACACCGAGGGTGTTCATTAAAAATAATAAATTCCTTCAAGATATCTCTTGGGTTTTCATGTTTAAGACTTCACTATTGCTATCAATTCAGATTATTGGTTGAACTTACTTTCGTATTAATTATATTAGCGACCATCAATTTTTAAAACGCGTTTCAATTAGTATTTATTATTAAATTTGCATTTTATTTCCCCTAACAACATATACACATACATAAGTTACATCAAAAGAATAGGCAGGAAATATAAAAAAAATACACTTGACCAGAAAACGGAAAAAAAGTATCATTTGCTATTTTAGACCATATTTTATAGGACTAATGAACGCTGGAATTGAAATATAAGGAATTAAATTCCATTTTTGAAATTTAAAAATTGAATATTTATTTTATGTTTGGTAAGTCGTTTGTTTTATTTATTTTTATTATTTATTAACTTTGTTTTATTTATTTTTAATTCAGGAAATCTAAACAGCTAGACTAGGTTAAAAAAATTTAACCTTATGCTTCGACAACTTCAAAAAATGATACAAAAAAGAACTTAAGATAGATTGGTCCTTTAGTTGGCCGCACGCGGCGATCGTGTGTAGCGAAACTTTGCGACCTGTTATTGCGTCTTGTCACGTAACTTCATAAATTTTTAGCGAAAACCAAACAGCTTTTAGCTTCTTGTGTGGCCAACGACGGGCTTCGGAGAGAAATATTAAAATATTTACAGTACAATCTTTAATATATATTGTATCGATTTATATATTTTGTTGGGCTATATTTATTTTGGGGTGATCTTACTGTTTCACTGTTTCAAATGCGGTACCGTGTTGACTATAAGTTAAACAACGGCCTCATAACTCATAGTGTACAATGTCATAAAATTCTCATGTCAATAGCAATGAAATCGCTATAATTTGATTCCCTGCCTAACTAAATAGGTGTTGGAGACGCTTTCTAAAGATCTCGTTGACGGGAAGATCCTCAAAGAACTCGGTATGAAAGACCGACTTTCGTCATTTGCACGATTACAGATTTTAAAGTTGGTCACAGGTCCAGAAAAGAAGATTCGATTGGGACACCAGTGGCTTAAATCCAGATGGAAGGCAAGAGATCAAGCGGCTACTTACCAACCCGCTGTACTGATTAAATAACGAAAGCAACTGAGTTTTTTTTTGTCAGGAGTAAATCACCGGACTTCCGTCCTCCACTGGGGATGGAGGGCGGGGCATGTCGGAGTTGAACCGACTAAAGCCTCCTGTCGCTCAACAACCAGCATCCAAACTTCGCATGAGACAGAACTCATGAAAAGGCAAAGGGGGAAAGTGAAGCGTTTAGTGCGGAGCACATCTCTCCCATCACCCTCCCCCTCAGGACGCCGAACTGGCGGTCGTCGGCGCCACGACCACCAGCCCTCTCGGTCGGCAGACTATCCGAAGCCCGCCTAGATGACGCCGGTTAGAGTGAGCTATCCTACGGATATATCTCCCATCACCCTCCTCCAAGCAACTGAGTTTACCATGGTCCAGTGTACGCGAAATGCTTCAGACCGCCTGATCTGGAAGAGTATCACCAGGGGGGTAATCCTCAAAAACCTTGGGGGCCTAACTAATGTTCCTGTGGCTCATCAGCACAACTACGACCACTTCAACAAGAGCCGCTCGACTAAGAAAAGGAAGACCTAAATAAATGTTAAAGATATGACGAATGTTTACATGTCTAACAAACGTGTACCTGGTACTGTATACGGACAATATGTAGGGTCATAAAATTGTCGTCTATGACCACGGAAACTGTAAAGTATTTGAAACGTCGGGAATAACACAATGACAATAAAAAATACTTTTAAAGTCTTAAGAAAGTTTTAATTATGTTTACGACTCGCTAATATCGAAGAAAATAACGTATTCAATCCGATATTTTTATTGTATAGATAAGTTGGCAAGGTCTTCTTGATGTTAATAGATGACCCTCCCGGATCGACTCTCGGTATTTTTAGGCCCTTGAAGCACCGTCCTCGTAATCGACGAGCGAACTAACCCATAGAATGCCACAGCCCACCTGGTTGTTAAGAGGTTACTGGAGCCCATAGACATCTACAACGTAAATGCGCCACCCATCTGAGATCTAAGTTCTAAGGTCTCAAGTATAGTTACAACGGCCGCCCCACCCTTCAAACCGAAACGCATTACTGCTTCACGGCAGAAATAGGCGGGGTGGTGGTACCTACCTACCCGTGTGGACTCCGAACCCTGAGAAAATCCGACGAGAAACTCAGCGGGCTGATGTTTAGATTAGGTTACACGATAGGTTAAATAAAAACATAGATGAGCCTATATATATTATGTGATTTGCTGCCATCCAAATTAAGACATAAGTTATCCCCACGAACCGGAAAGCAAGATTGCTTCGCGACGGAAACATAATAACGCATCTACATAATATTTTATTTTATTCAACAGTTGAGGTTTTGATGACAAATTTTTATTATAAGAAAACCTTTTTGGTAAATTATATTCGTTCCGTCAGACTGTATTTATGGTGTTTTAATTAATTTCGAACCGTAAAACTGAATCGGCTAATGGAAAAATGACGTAAAGATTAATAATGAATATATTAATTGTTCCAAGAATATGTGTCAAGTTCACGCAAGTGAACTAAACGCTTACTGGAAAAGGAAAAACAAAATTAATTAATTAACAAAAACGAATTTATTCAATCTTCAATGAATTCGTTAATATAAAGATTCAATAAATCTTAATTTTTATTCAAAGATAATTCAAATTTGAATTGATTATCATTAACGAATTTATTGCAGATTTAATAAATTTGTGAATGATAATGTATTTATTTTGTTTTTTTTGAAGATTCAATAAATTTGACAAATTAAGCTAGTTAACAACAAAAACGATAGCTTTATTATTGTATTTTCTCCGGTTCGTTCTTAAATTGTTAACTATGTAAAAAATTTAGTAAATAATGAAATGATAATAACATGTACTTTTAACAATGATTTTTTTAATTTTGAATTTATTGAATTCTTGCCACAACATTGTTGGGAAAAGACTAGCTTCCTTAGCACAGTTGTTTATTAACGCGAGAGCCTGGGCTTAGTTTTAGTATATTGTTTAGGATATATCAATAAAAAAATATTATTGTTATATACGAATATGTTATAGGCGAAAGATGAATAACCGGTAAATACCAGACAGCTGTCTTTTTCAACTATTTGTCTGACATAATAAGCTTATGATCGATTACTTCGTTGGTAAACGTGAATTATTACATACTTTAAAAAACTGAAATAGCACGATTTAGCTTTACCATTTAAATAGAATACCGAAATAACAATTATTAATTTTATATTTTTTAATCTTGTTGATAGTAGTCAGGATATCAGGGTGAAGTTCAGAAATAATTTTAATATCCTTGTCCTTGATGCGTGCGAAAATTTTCAACTTAATCAGACGTTTTTAAAGTCGGTAAAAATGACGGTCAAATATTTTGGTTACATGCAAACAATCATAAATACCTATCAAGGTAACTAAAACATGTTAATATTATTTATTATACGGAAACATCTCTAAAATTCCTTAGAGCATTTGCCGACGAACCGACGTAATATTTATTTGTTTTATTCCTTTCATACCATTTACTGGTGGTAGGATCTCTTGTGAGTCCGCGCGGGTAGGTACCACCACCCTGCCTATTTCTGCCGTGAAGCAGTAATGCGTTTGGGTTTGAAGGGCGGGGCAGCCGTTGTAACTATACTGAGACCTTAGAACTTAAATCTCAAGGTGGGTGGCGCATTTGCGTTGTGGATGTCTATGGGCTCCAGTAACCATTTAACACCAGGTGGACTGTGAGCTCGTCCACTCATATAAGCAATAAAAATATATATAAAAAAATACAGATTTCATTACTGACCACACAGGAGGCTGTTTCGTACATTTAAAAGTTTAATGTAATCTCTACGATGATTGTTATATTACAGTTTTATCAACAATTAAAGGTGGAATGGGTGGTTAAAAAGCATTGTTAATAAAAAGCAGCATAAAAATATTTTTTTTATTCCGATGTAAATACTTGACATTTGTTTTTCATTACATCTTATCTTTATGCCGTAATACTGTAAATATTTAAATATAATTTAAGTTATTGATTCAAAAATTAAAATACATAATAAATAATAAGACTTATTTTCAAATTATTAGTTAAATGAATTGATTGTACATGAAACACTCGTCATGTATAAGTTATTATTTATTTATTCATTTAGACACAATTATCTAAAATTAATCCAATGGCTTACACGACCCTCTAATACTTTTTCTTGTGGTAGGGAGTCCTTTGAGCCCTCTGAGCCAACCCTGCCTATTTCTACTGTGAAGCAGTAATGTGTTTCAGTTTCAAGGGAGGTGCACCATTGTACTATAAAAGCAGAGATCTAGAACTCATGTTTCACCGACAGACACAGCCCACTGAGTTTTTCATCGGATCTTCTCAGTGGGTCGCGTTTGCGATCCGGTGGTAGATTCTGCAATGCATTGCTGTTGCTAGGGCTAGTGTTACTAATTTCAATAGGTTAGAGCATTGTGAACTCACCTACACACCACGTGAATCTAGTATGACCCTTCGAGGTCACTAGAATAGGTAGGAAAAAATATATTTCAAGAGGGAATTCCCGATGGTTTATGAGCTCGTCCACTCATGTAAACCATAAACAAATATTTGTTACGCCACTATAGTGATACAACTACATACCTATCCAGATCTCCAGAATTTATTATATTATTTATAGTTAAAATAATTGAAACTGCATAATTTATCTACGTAATCTGACATTTTGAGGAAGTTAACGTTTGTGGCTTGGCTGAATATTTTACTTATGTTTCTAAACTTTTCAGTATATTATCTGTAGGTTGGTAATTAATTAGTAGTACTAAAAATTAGATAAAGACTGATTATAGAACAAAATATTTAAGATATGATTAAATTGAGGTCCGTTTATTTTATGAATTTTATGAACATGACGGCGATCGTTATCACGAAAAAGCTGCGTCAAATCTGCTGATTTAAGCTGAACATGTTCGAAAAAGGTAAATAATAAAAAATAAAAAATAACTCTTATGTGTTTACATTATAGACCAGTTTGGTAGGTAACAACACATTTGCATAACTCCTTAGTCGAAATAGAATCATTTAAGAAATATTATCTAAATTGAATTAAGAAAAGAAAACATTACGACTTATTCAAATATGGAAAAAAAAAAACTTACAAAATTCCCGCCATACTGCCGTTCCGAATTCAAAATCTACACGCCACGCTAAATACAATTATTCAAAACCACAGCACCAAAAACGTTCAATCAGTACACTCATATTTATCACATTATCGCTCAGCAAATATTTTTTTATTGTATCGAAGTTTCGCTTCTGGGCACGCGAGGCGCCGGCGCATGTGTTACTAACGAGAGCGTGATTTCAACTGGCCGAACTGCGAATTCTGGCTTGATGCTAACTAGAGATCTAATTAATTACGCGCGACACGTTATTGCTCACACGTTTTTTAAAGATTTTTTTTCTGTGGCGCTTGTTATTCTTTCGCGCGCTTTTATTTATAGCTGTGCTATCATGTCATCGGTCGTTTAGTTCTTTTTTTTGTGATTTTTTAAATTGTTTTCTCTTTCTTTCGGGTAGGAAATAATTGGAAATAGGAAATAATTGTTTTATAAGGTTTTTTGTCGGGAACTGTTTTTTTGTTTTTTTTTCCCTACCTATAGCCTTGAGAGGCTATTTCAGCGTAACCTCAACTAGTAGGTGAGCTCACGGGGCTCAAACCTGACGACGTTGCTAACACGAACCCTAGCAAGAGCCGTGCTTCGCAGAATCTTCCGCCGGATCGGAAACGCGACCCACTGAGAAGATCCGGCGAGAAATTCAGTGAGCTGTGTCTGTGGGTTAATTTACTCATCGAGCCCTTCGTCGCAAGCGACGGGTTCGACGAGAACGATGACCAGTGCTTGAGGTACCTAAAAGCACCGTTAGTGGATCGGGAGGATCCGAAATGACGTGTTTTGGGCGACGTCGACTGCTTTCCATTCTGTCCGTAAGATCGAGAATGATCGGGAGCGCGATGAGTGGACAATTTGAATTGTTTGGTTTTGGTAATTTAGTATTTCTTCAGCTTTAAAGGTGTAATAATTGTGACTTATTATCCGCTTAGTATCTGTATAAGGGCACGTCCGTGTGTCAAGAATAATCACGTGGTTCTTCAGATTGTACCAAAAAATTCCACGGAATTCTCAATAGGTAAATGTCCACCATTTTACTGGTACTAGAACATTATTTCATTCCAATTAATTACAATTTCTAATAAATTAAGTTCATCGTAATTTCGCTCTATTTTTTTTTTTCAATTACAACAATGAACGACTTATAAATTCGACACTGGTAACAATGGCATTGTAAGAAGCCAATAATCATATTGAAAGAAAAAAATTCAAAAAAGTACTTAAATTATTAGGTTGTTATCACAGATGAGCAGAGAAGCTGCTGCCTAAAAAGAAAGGAAATCGTACCGTAATTTAAAAAAATCTTAAAGAAAGCACCGAGTATGTAAATGAGTTTGCATAACATCGGTCGGATCATTAGTGGACTTCGCGGCATGAACGAGATTTATTGTTCACAATTAACTGAGCGGAGACTCTATTAGTGGGCTGGATAATTTTCTTTTCATTACCAAGCTTTTAGTTCGCGAATTAGAATTCGTAAAGTTAGGCTTGAAATACTACTAATTTGTCGGGGCGAGTTCAAGATTGATAGACGAAATATGTAAGACAAGGGTTTCGTCAAGAAAACCCAAATATTACGTCCAATTAAAAAAAGTTTTTTTTAATGCTTAGATGGGTGGACGAGCTCACAGCCCACCTGGTGTTAAGTGGTTATTGGAGCTCATAGACATCTACAGCGTAAATGCGCCACATACCTTGAGATATAATTTCTAAGGTCTCAAGTATAGTTACAATAACGGCTGCTCTACCCTTCAAACCGATATTACTGCTTCACGGCAGAAATAGGCAGGGCGGTGGTACCTATCCGCGCGGACTCACAAGTGGCCCTACCACCAGCAAAAAGGTTATAAGGTTAAAGGTTATAAGCTAACTTATATTCTTATTGCGTGATTTCGCCTAACTTATAATAAAAATGGATTCGGTCGAACGTTCGTTGGATCGTATCAGAAGTCGTGATTAATTTCCTGTTACATAATTAGTTTTGTGTGTTTTGCGACCTAGTGATTATTAAGTGACTGTTGTAGGTCATCTGTCTCGTATTTTATACGATATCATTGGCATATATGGCATATATATGCGTTTCGGTTTGAAGGGTGGGGCAGCCGTTGTAACTATACTTGACACCTTAGAACTTATATCTCAAGGTGGGTTGCGCATTTACGTCGTAGATGTCTATAGGCTCCAGTAACCACTTAACACCAGGTGGGCTGTGAGCTCGTCCACCCATCTAAGTAATAAAAAAAAACTAGAAAATTTTGTGATCCCACAGCTGGTGCTATAGTCTCATTACATCCACGGAATTACGGCCTGTGTAGTATAAGATCCGGTATAAGCTTCATGTCAGTTGGGCCGTGTGCTAGTCCACCAATCAAGAGCATTTTCAAGCGTATAGAATTTAAAAGCATTATACAAACTAATTAATTAAAATTTGGTATCCGAAATAAAAAGTCTGTCTCACAGACAATAATGGTAAGTTCATTTTGGGTCACTTCTATAGAGGTTGTTACAGGGCCATACCCGATCCGCTGGACCGAATGGTAAAGTCGACGTCGCCCTAAACACGTCATTTCGGATCCTCCCGATCCACTAACGGTGCTTTTAGGTACCTCAAGCACCGGTCACGGCACTCGCGGAACTCGTCGCTTGCGACGAAGAGCTCGACGAGGAAATTAGCCTATAGACACAGCCCACTGAGTCGCCGGATCTTCTCAGAGGGTCGCGTTTCTGATCCGGTGGTAGATTCTGCTAAGCGCTGCTTTTGCTAGGGCCAGTGTTAGCAACACTCCCGGCTTGAACCTCGTGAGCTCACCTTTTAGTTCGGTGAATCTAGAATAACACTTCAAAGTTACTAGAATAGGTAGGAAAAAAAAATTACCGCTATTGTGACGTCAATAATAAAATATTAATATTAATACCAATGATAACATCGCTTATTGCATAAGACGATTCATGTGTTTACATGTAGACAGGCCGGACAACTGGCGTACCGTAATGCAATAATTGCATGGGTATCGTTAACACAATGCTTAAGTGTTGCTACAGTTAAAATTTTTCAATCAACTTAAATCAAGTAACCCGTATCTCGATTGAATATAAGCGCCAAATAATCGCCATATGATAGAATTGTTAATAGATTTATGCTGCATCCTATGAAGCGCTTTTACCTATATGATAACTTGTTGAAAAATCTTACTTGTCCACATACTTAGATAGGGTGAAGTGTTAAAACCAGAGACCAACACTTTACTCTGCACTACCTTTGGTTGACTGGTAGAGAATGCCTTAGGCATGAAATCCGCCAATGTAAATTTTACATGAAGTGTAATAAATAAATAAATAAATAAAACATGTAAACTCCAAAGAGTACAATCTGCAACTTACCATAAAAATAAATCTGCTTTATTAGTACTTTTGCATAGAGATACAACCGGACAAATAATGCAATTTAATTACTATACATATTTATTTATCAAAAACAATAATATACACAGAAACAATTGAGGAAAAATAAGAGAAACAAAAAAAAAACAATTTAAAACCAAGTTCTGTTTCCTGCATCGATTGAAATCGTAAAACTATTTAAAATTAATTAACATTTTAAATTTGTTAACATTAAATAAATAGATGGACTCATTTAACATCTTAATTATACGAGAAAAACATAGTTTTGAATTTTTTATCGTCATCATGTCATAAAATCGGGTGTTCCTCATTCGCAGTTATTTTTCTTTTTTTTATTGCTTAGATGTGTGGACGAGCTCACAGCCCAACCGGTGTTAAGTGGTTACTGGAGTCCATAGACATCTACAACGTAAATGCGCCATACACCTTGAGATATAAGTTCTAAGATCTCAGTATAGTTACAACGGCTGCCCCATCCTTTAAACCGAAACGCATTACTGCTTCACGGCAGAAATAGGCAGGGCGGTGGCACCTACCCGTGCGGTCTCACAAGAGGTTCTATCACCAGTAATTACGCAAATTAAAAATTTTCGGGTTTGTTGTTTTTATTACACGATGTTATTCCCTCACTATGGAAGTCAATCGTGAACATTTGTTAAGCACGTATTTCATTAGAAAAATTGGTACCCGCCTGCGGGATTCGAACACCGTTGCATCGCTACATACCAATGCACCGGACATCTTATCCTTTAGGCCACGACGACTTCGTGGTAACGACGTAATATCGATATTACTCAAAATAGAGTGTGGACTACCTTGTACCGGTGCGGTGACTGAAGCTTTGGCTTGTTCCTTAGAGTAGTAAAAACGTTGTTCAATTAAGCACCCACGCGGCATTTTACCGAATACGGAACAATCGCTTTGTTCGACAATTTATTGCCAGCCCGGATAACTGGTAGTTAATGATCCTTGCATCCGTTGAACATTGTTTTATAGATTGCGAGAACTATGACCATAGATTTTAAATAAATATTTAATATATTATTTTGTCGGAAATATACTTTTTATACTAGATTATGGTACATAGTATCCTGTATATCGATTGACCACAACAATCTGATTTCTACATATTATTCATTATATTAATTTAGAAGAGTGCCAGTTTAGGTTTAAAATTTTTATTCATTATCATCATCATCATCAACACCCCCAGTCGTTCACTGCTGGACATAGGTCTCTCCTAATCCACACCACTGAGCCCGTTATTCGGCACTTCTCATCCACTTCTTGCCGGCCACCGTTCGGAGGTCATCGCACCACCTAGCCAGGGGGCGTCCCACGTTACGTCTTCTGCTGCGCGGTCTCCACTCGGGAACCCGTCTGCTCAAGCGATCGTCAGTTCTACGGCATATATGGCCAGCCCACTGCCACTTTAGCTTGCTGACTCTTTGAGCTATGTCGATGACTTTAATTATCTGTCGAATAACCTCATCCCGGATTTTATCCTTCAGAGAAACTTCGAGTATGGCTCTTTCAATGGCTCGCTGAGTGACCTTGAGCTGACGGACCAACCGTACTGTGAGTGTCCAAATTTAATTGGAATCATAAAATAGAAACAAACTTAAAATTTGAGGGAAACATTAATTGTATGTATGTATTGCATTCGAGTTACTCTATGTACTCTGCGGTCACAATGATATATTTCTCCGTACTGATTCTAAAATCGATTTTTATCTGAGAGGTGCTTATTAGTATGTATTAGTCGAAAACTTTATGTCCCAACTGCGGGGTTAGTGTTAATTAAATCGCATTAATAAGTACGTAATGAATTTAGCGACCAATCCGAAGTGTTATGACATTTGCAAAGGGATAACGCGTACCACGCTCTCCAAGTCTACATATATGGATGGTCTTGAAGGGACCTGAATTAAGATGTCAAACCAGTTGTCTATATTTTTTTAAGAAATCTAACGCTGCACATCTGGAAATGTCTGAATGAAGTCTATGTTTTGCGACTATGCGACTGTGTCATTTCATAATGACAATGAGGAGTTTTATTTTTTATTGAAATGAGCTAGTGCTTCAAGTCTCAAGTATTAATAAATTGGTAGTTTCATTTTTGTGACTTTTCTTAAATACCCATTTTATTTAATTACCTTTATTGAACAGAACTGGGAGAGCGGCACTTTAAAACAATAAATATTTGTGATAGAGTCTGTAAATCTAAAAATACGGCAGGATACGATAATAGTTAGATGCGAAAAATCGTTTGATAACGGCCCGTGACGTCATAGCAGATGACACCCGAAGCCCGTGTGCAAAGAACATTAATGAAGACGTGTCACTCAAAATAGAGTCGTTCCATTTTTTTTGACGTCCGATCACAACGTTTAATTAATCAAGTTCTCATTTTTTCCAATGTGGAAATCAGGTCATGGCCTACGAATCCGTTGGGAATTAGCGCTGTTGATTTTTCTATAAGGATCATATGGTATTCGTTTTGTCGGTATGCTTAAGAAGAAAAGTGTTTAGACTTTAGAATTTATTTTACTGGTTGTAGGACCTCTTGTGAGTCCGCGCGGGTAGGTACCACCGCCCTGCCTATTTCTGCCGTGGAGCAGTAATGCGTTTCGGTTTGAAGGGTGGAGCAACTTAGAACTTATATCTCAAGGTGGGTGGCGCAATTACGCTGTAGATGTTCTATGGGCTCCAGTAACCACTTAACACCAGGTGGGCTGTGAACTAGTCCACCCATCTCAGCAATAAAAAAAAAAGAATTATCAGATATTTTAAATTTACTTTAAATTCGCAATGCACTTAAAGACAGGCGTCAAAGTCTAAAATGTATTCTATAGTGGTTGCATCTTAATTAAAATTGAAAGGCAAGATTGGTTTGCAGTATCCTGCGTCATGATAGAGATAGACCTTAGGAATTAATAACAACGTGAATGCTATAAGCTTAAAGCACGGGATCTATTACTCAGTAAGTAGGCAGCGGTTTGGTAGTGCCCCTGGCATTGCTGTAGTCCATAGGCGACGTTAACCACTCACCATCAGGTGGGCCGTGTGCTCCTCTGCCTACAAGGGCAATATATATATATATATATATAAATCAGGACGTTTTGGATAATGTACAGTGAAGGGTTTCATTGTAGCAATGGATGTCGAAGATAAAATCTACTTTAATACCTTTAAATTTTTTCATTTTGTGTACACCATCTTATGGAGACTTATGGCACACGTTTTTGTCGCTTTAAATAGGCAGCCGAATTGACGGCTAACTTTTTGTTATTTTGTTACCGGAACCCATGTTTATTACAACAACGATATTACCCGTGTACTATATTGTATAACGGATGTCTCACGCTCCAAACAAGACATGACTGCTTCTGACATTACGTCCGACGACTAAAAATAATCCACGCGATAGTAAAGTTTGTTTTACAAAGATTTTTTTTATTGCTTCGATGTGTGGACGAACTCACGGCCTACCTGGTGTTAAGTGGTTACCGGAGCCCACCAACCTTGAGACATGAGTTCTAAGTCTCAGTTTTTACAGTACAGCGGCTGCTCCACCCTTCAAACCGAAAGAAATTATTGCTTCACGGCAGAAATAGGTAGGGTAGTGGTACTTACCCGTGCGTACTCACAAGACGTCCTACCACCAGTAATTACGCAAATTATAATTTTGCGGGTTTGATTTTTATGACACGATGCTATCCCTACAATTATACCCCTAGAATATTATTCCCGTATAATTGTAAACATTTGTTAAGTACGTATTTCATTGTAAAAATTGGTACCTGTCGGCGGGATTCGAACACCGATGCATCGTTACATATGAATACACCGGGCGCCTTATCCTTTAGGCCATGACGGCTTAAAAGAGCAGCAATCTTTTATTAGTTATTCCTTTTTTTGAAATTAAATTAAAATCATTCTAAGACAGAATTTTCCTGTGCGATGTTACTTAACACAGCACGTAAACACTTCGGATCATTCAATTGTTAATCGTCATCGCCTTAATTGTTCGTGTGTGCTAAGTCTTACTTGATAACAGTTGGCGCCTGGCGGTGTTCTCAGAAGTTGAGTAAGATTGGCAGCTACCGTTAAGTTTCATTTAATAATTAACCAGTGTTTTTGAGCTTTCGACTCATTACTCAAGCGTGGGCATTGACGTTAATAATGCCGACTGTGGGTATCATGTGAATTGGTCGACAACGATCTCTTCTAATATTATAAATGGTATATATATAATATTAGAAGAGATGTTTTGAAATACGATTTATTTCAAAATTGTTGTGGCAGGGAGATGATCGATGTATGTGAATTTTTTTAAATTGGTTTCTTCAGTCCCGATTTTTTAACAGATGAGAGTGTTCATATTAAAAAAAATGTTTTATTAATGTCACTTCGTAAATCGTAATCATGCGACAACGTTTCCAAATACCGTAGCGTCTTATAACGAAAACCTTTGATCAGTGTATGTTACCAGTTTTTTTTTATCCTTGAGAGGCTATTTCAGCTTCACCCTAACGTGCTCACGGGGCTCAAACCGGAAGTGTTGCCAACACTGAGCCTAGGAAGAGTACCTAGTGCTTCGCAGAATCTACCACCGGATCGGAAATGCGACCTACTGAGAAGATCTGGTGAGAAACTCAGTGGGATGTGTCTATGGGGTAATTTACTCGTCAAGCCCTTCCGCCGCATGCTCGTCTGCTTACAAGGGCAATAAAAAAAAAATCCTCAATCTTGATTTTTCAATGAAAGATAATCATCCAATTGAAATGAATCGATTTAAAATCAACGCCGGCATTAATATCGAAGCAATTTGTAACCGAATTAACTTAAAGTTCGTTGGCAATGCGATTTATTATTATGCTATCGTCTCGTTTAAGAAACTGTAGCTGTATATCAGTGATTCTCAACCACTGTTCCGCGGCACTTTTGTGTGCCGCGAAATTTCAAAAGTGTGCCGCCATATTTTGCCAATATATAATGATGATAATATTATTAAATTATATCAAATATTTTTTTTTAATTATTAGCTTGTAATTAATCCCTTTTTAAACGTTTAAATATTATTAATTATTATTAAAGCATATATTAGTTTATCTCGTATATTTAATGGTTTTTATAAACGTTTTATGCAGTGTTTTAGAAAGTAAATAGTTTAAATCTTTTTCTTTGTGTGCCGCCAAATTTTAAAATCGTTTAATGTGTGCCGCCAAATTTTAAAATCGTTAAATATGTGCCGCAACAAATAAAAGGTTGAGAATCACTGCTGTAGATATTATCACACCGTTTCTCGGTACTGTTGCGAATTACAGTCCAATGTAAATACCGAGATGGCCGATCGTAAAAACACCGTTGTCATTCAAAATAGCTCCCTGAGTATTTGTGTTTTGATGATCTAAGCGTACTAAGCTCTGTCTGTGGTGGAATTTGTTAACGTTTACTGATAGGTCTGGCATTATGTGATATTCGAACACGCCAGTTCCGAAATAAATAAAAAATTATCTAAAAAAATAAGTAATTAATCCGTGTATTAGATTTATTATATTCAGCAATCTATACTAATATTATAAAGAGGAAAGATTTGTTTGTTTGTTTGTTTCGAATAGGCTCCGAAACTACTGGACCGATTTGAAAAATTCTTTTTCCATTAGAAGCCGACATTGTCCATGATGAACATAGGCTACTTTTTTTTGTTTTTTTTTTTTTTTTTTTTTTTTTTTTTTTGTTTCATGTGTTTTAATGTTTCCGAAGCGAAGCGAGGGCGGGTCGCTAGTTATTCAATAAATTTGAAAATGTATATAATATGTATGCACATGTAGATTGCGAATTTCGAATTCCTGTGTATATTAATTTCATATAATAAATTTATATATATTTAGTTTTTTTTCAACTTATTTAATATAGACTAGTCTCTTTGGAAATTGTAAGTATTCATTATTATGTAATTTCTAATGACTTTAAACTCTTCGGAACTTAAATATCGGTGTAATATCTAAAAATAGAATGCGTAGGTGAAATAGTTTTAGGTTATGTTGCATTTTGTTATCTTTGCACGTAATTATTGAAACGCCAATTACGCCTATCAGAGGACAGGATAATGTATCTTGTTTTATCGACATAATTAAACTTGTATTACTAATAAGTTAGCCAACTTTTAACTTAGAGGCAAACTAAAGGGTATCCACGATTTCAATAATTTGTTCTAATGAAATAAAGGTTACTAAGCATTAGTCTAACGATGTCGAGAAGCCGAGAAAATACATGTAAAAATTTTAATTAATAAAATGTGTAATAAGAATAGGGATTGATTCTGGCTGTTCACTGGTGCTGTTGATGTCCATGATCTTATTGCCGCTGAGTATATGGTTACACTATTGCCTCTCTATAATGAAGATAATATGTAATTATTTGGGAATCAATCCGGAAGGAGCAACGTCTACTTTTTCTCCACCTTATACCACCAGGTCGGCACAGCGAATTTTTCTTTTCCATTCTCTTGTTTCAGCCATTATCTCAACACTCACTCCGTTCTCTCTCTCATATCGTCATTCACACACTCTATCCATATCTTCTTCGGTCGGCCTCTTTCCCCTCTACGGAGGGAGCATTATTCTGTTTTACGACGCGCTAGGTATTAAATCGCTTAGCCGTCTTGACTATGACTCTATCTTGCCAGTCGACACACGTATCTCACGCCGAATGCACGTTTCTTTGGCTTTCTAGAAATTACTCATAAATTCTTGCGTATCGTAATAAAGCTTGCGAATATTTTGAATATTTGAAGTCGTTTTGGCCTAAAGGATGAAATGCTCTTATCAAGATCGATTCCGCTATGCCGTTGTATGCAAATGTTGCCCGTGTCAACCCAATTTTTTTTTATTGCTCTTGTAGGCAGACGAGTTTATGGCCCACCTGATGGTGAGTGGTTACCGTCGCCCATGGACTTCAGCAATGCCAGGGGCAGAGCCAAGCCGCTGTCTACCGCTTAATACTCTCCAATACTTTTACTCGTTTAATACTTTTAGGATTGGAGGATTACTGGTGGCCCGGAGGGCCTTTCCAGTTGCTCCAAGACAGGTGGGTGAGCAAAAACTCAGCCAGGAGGGGTGGGATTTGCTAACAGCTGCCCGAGGAGACCTAACAACTCAAGAGCAACTGTACTAATTTTTCTGTTTATTACTTATTTGAATTCGAATCTTCGCTTATAATATATTATGATACATTGTGTACATAACTGTGTCACAAATGTAACAGCGATGTCATGTATTCCTCTTTACAGGAACGATAGGAATGTCGATAAAGATATTTTGTTTCCGTTTATTTTTTCATAATATTATGCTGGAACTATCTAATTCAACTAGGTAACCTAGATCGCGATTGATAAGTAGAAAAAAGTAGCATATCATTAACTTAAAAAAAATGTAGTAACTAATACTTAGAAATAAAATTAGCTTTCCGCTCGCAGTTTCAATTGCCTGAACTACACTTTATATCGCCTGGGCAAGATCCGAGCTTAGCCGTGAGATGAAAGAAAGCTTATGTTCAGTCTTAACGTTAAAACGACTACAATAATCGGTTTCGTGAAAAAATCGACCTAGTGATTTGTGAATTAATTCATAACACAGAGCTACTTTTGTATTAACGATATTAATTGTCACACAACTTCTAACATTTAACAGTATAAAAGGAAATTTCATATTTTTAACCAAGATAACCACAACTTTATTGATTCCATGTTTCTGCTCCAAATTAATTTGTTTACCTGTAAAAAATACGTTTCGTAATTTCGGAGATTTACACAAATAAACAAACACATAAAAATATAGACATAAAACAATTTTCGTTATAAAAAAAGTCGCTGGAGTAAAATTCATTTTTTATAATAATCTCTCTGTATTTTTCAGAATTTTCTTTAATCTATAGATACACAGGATACTACGGTTTTGTTGTATGTATACATGGTGTAATTAATAAGAATGAATTTTGAGTAATTAATTTAGTAATTTTTTCAAACAAATGCTTGGAGTAAGTTCTTCTCCTTGAATAATAGATGGCGTTGATTTCAAACATTTGTTCCGCTGCTTACGTTGTACTTTGGAATGATCTATCGTTCCCCTCGCAATCTGGTAAAAGGACTCCCACTTCGCTTCAAGCATTCGTTATATTTATAAAGCTTTTGTGTTTTGTACGTAAGAATGTTTCGAGATGAATAATTTTGGAGTTCTCTAAGACGTTTTTATTAATTGGCTCTTCTTTTGGTTCGTGATTTAGTGTTCCTTGATTTGTGGTTGCGGACGATCGTTTTATTATAGTCCAAGAAAAGAATTATCATGGGTACATTAAAATCTCAGATGAAAATTCTCCCCTGTCTTTAATCACTTTTCACTGTTTTAAAGATTCTTTTTCTTGATGATTAAATTCTACGCTACTTAGTAGGAAAGAGTTTGGGTAGCTATTTTTAGATTGATATCAATCACTGTATCGATTATAAAAAAAAAAAAACTTTTATCAACTAGGTGTCCTATTTAATTTCGAAACTCCGTAATAAATTTTAGTTTTTACAAGCATTTTCTGACATTTAAATTGATTCTTACGCGGAAGTAGGGGACAACTTGTCATATTAAGAATCAGTGCCTGCAGTTCCTGCGATTGCAAATTGTTGCGGGTCTTTTCATAATAAATCTCTACTTATATCTGCTTAACTTATACGTGTCGTTCGAAAGCACCTTTTTGGAACGAAGTTCCTTATGGGACGATGCCGAGGGGTACCCTAACCGGGAAAAAACGTCCGTAACGTAAGATTTTTATTAGTAATGCACACAGTGTACGACTTAACTTTGTAATCACGTACAAAAAATAACATATTTTTTTATTATATGCTTTTTATAAATCATTCTGAATGAAATAAAGTTGATAACTTTGTAAAGTAGTTTTTTATTAGTAATGCACAGTGCACACAGTGAACGACTTAACTTTGTAATAACGTACAAAAAATAACATATTTCTTTATTATATATTTTTTATTAATCATTGTGAATAAAATAAAGTTGATAACTTTGTAAAGTAGTTTTTATTTATTTTTATCAATAAAAAAGTCATAATGAAAAATGTATACTCGAATAATTATTTTCTTTATACCTCGAATAGAACTTACCATTAATATTTTTATAATAAGGAACTTCGTTCCTATTCGGTGTCCGACGACATCACACATCTTTTTTGTTTTAAATGCGGTGCACAGAAAAACATTTGATTTTTAAAGGGATGGGATTTAGGTGTTCGGGTTATTTCACCCTTGAAAACATTAACCTGCGGTCCAGATTCACGAGGGTGCAACTCAACGGAAGTGTTTATTTATTAACGACGGCCTCTGTTTGCAGATGTGGAATTATGTACGTAGTCGTACAATTTGAGAAACTCTGGCCGAGACCATGTTATTTTGGTCGCGTGAGTTTGGTATAGAGCTTCATATCATTTTATCTGTACTACTTAACGAAAATGTACGAATGAAAAGCTTACAAAGAGTTAATTTGGTCATATATATTTTAACTTCGAGTTTAGTTTCAGCGTTAGGTACATGTCGGCGTTAAGCCAGGGTTTTCACACATAAGTTCTTTTAGAATGAAAATACAATACAATTCTATAAAACTTTAACATTCCTTTTTTACAACAAAAAGCCACGCCTTAGTTATTCAGTGGTTCTTACACAATTAGCCATTTTGTGATGGTTATAGCAACTACAACTTCTTTTATACAAACAAATGTAATTACTGCGGTACAATTCACAAAATATAGCTTAATATTTACAATACATATTTTAGTGATTTTTACATGACTGACATTTAATTTATTTTACATGAATTACTTTTAAGTAATATTAACTAACGTTCTTATTATCCAGCCTAATCATAGATGGCGCCAACAACACCATTGCATAACAATTACAATACTTAATTAAATTATTAGTACTGTTAATTATAATATAAATTATTATTAATATTTATGCTTTATTCATATTTAATCATTTATACAGTCATTTGTGTTTTTAAACAATAATATAAACATTAAACATATTCTTAACATTTTCACATAAAAACAGTGTCTGCTAATTATTAAATATGATAGAATAACAATTTTGTTGCTAATAATAAATAAATATTAACATAGAATAAACTAAACTATTTATTATTATGTTATTATGTTACGAATGGTGGCGTTTGCGCCCATATACACTATAATTGAGGATATTAAACTAAAAGTGTTATTAGTTGAAATCCTTAATTAATTCTGTCGTGAAGCAGTAATGCCTTTGTGGCAGCCGTTGTACAGTAAAAGCGAGACGTAGAACTCATGTCCCAAGATAGGTATTGGCGTTGTGATATCAGGGTACTTGTTCACGTGTAAAAGCACTATAAATAAAACAATGGAAAATCAACTCAGACAAAGTTCGTTATGAATGTGATGTCATTTATTCATATTGTGTTGAGTTCATTGCAATGACTCATTATAATGATATGTCGCGTTTTAATAATGGATATGCTGTAAGAATGTCTATAATTTAGTGAATCAAGAATCGACATGATATAAAATATGTTTTACCTTAAATTTTGTGTGTACATTGTGGCGTGTGCGTAAGTGTATGTGTGTTGATTAGTGTGAAATTATTTTATTAAGTACTTTTTTTTACCCTGTAGGCAGACGACCATACGGTCCGCCTAATGGTGAGGGTTACCGTGGCCCATGGACTTCAGCAATGCTAGAAGCAGAGCCAAGTCGCGTACGTATATTATCATTGACATTGACTGCTGCACTGCCTGCCATTTTCGGGCGGAAAAGACTACTACTCGTTTCCTTCCATAAAGGCAGGTTGAAAGTGAACTGGCACTAAAGCTACAATCCCTCATGGCCTTAGATGTTAGCTCATCATATTTGACTTTGGTGAAATCATATTGGGTTATAAACGGACACTCATGTTTCTCTGATCTAAAAATTGTAGAGCAATTCTCTTCTGTCATCATTAGATTGAGAATCGATAATTTTGCATGGATTGTCCAATTAAAAAAAAATCATGCTAAGGATTCCTCGTTATGTGAGTTTAGATGAGAACGCTATACCGCACATACTCTATGCTTAACCTTTAAGCTCTCCCCTTTCCTTATAAAATCCATTAGTTTCGTATGATGCCCTCCATTGATGGCAATGCCCTACTGTGCTAAACAAACAAAACCACCGCCCACCTATTTCTGCCGTGAAGCAGTAATGCGTTTCGGTTCGAAGGGTGGGGTAGCCGTAATAACTATACTGAGACCTTAGAACTTATATCTCAAGGTGGGTGGCGCATTTACGTTGTAGATGTCTATGGGCTCCAGTAACCACTTAACACCAGGTGGGCTGTGAGCTCGTCCACCCATCTAAGCAATAAAAAAAAAAAAAAAAAAAAAAAAAATGTGCTAAAACTCTCCTGAAGTTTCGTATGTAGCTAATATTAGAATCTAGATTATATTTTATATGTTTCAGTAGTCGTAGGTTTAATTTAGTTGTTTTAGCAGACGCGTTCTGGACTGGAGATCACATACCAGTAAGCGCAGAATTGGGCGATATGCTGGAAAATATTGAATGCAGAAGGCGGAGGATCGCTCATTGTGGCAGACTATGGGAGAGACCTACATTCAGCAGTGGATAGATACAGGCTGATGACGATGATGAGTTTTAGTTTGATTTAATTCAAGAACTATTCAACCCTGCACTTTTTGGATGTTACTTTGACTTTCACTAGCTTGCTAGTAAATTATGTAATTATTATTGGAAATTAGCACAACATGCTTGATTTCGTACCTCGTGGCACTGGCATAAGTTACGGACAACAACAGCAGATCGCCAAGGATTCAAAAAGAGCTATGGACACAAATGAGATAGTGCCTATGAATATGTTCTATCATTTAATTTTGTAACGGTCATTATTGTGGTCATTGGTCATATTTTTTAGCAAGAGGACATATTGACTATAAAGAAGCAACTGATTTTTGCATTTGATATTTGAAGTCGTCGTCATCTATATTTACATATAATATTTTGTAAAAGTCATATTTGTATAGCCAATATTTGTCTATACATATCATATTATGTATGCAAGAAAATATGCTACTCCCACGCAAAAAACGTGTTTAAAACAATAGCTCATGTGCGTAGCAGATGACTTGACCTTTAAAACAACAATATACAAAGCGCCACCTTTTAAGTATTAATGGAATGTACATGTTCTTTTTTATTTGCATGGGAATTATATTAGGTCACAGTAGAGGAAAATCGCAGTGAGTACAATTAGTTCAGTGTTTGGTTTCAAGCTAACACAATATACAGGGTGTTCCAGAAGGAATGGATAATCGTGAAACACCTCATAGTAGAGCTATTGGGGACTCAAAATAAAAAATAACAATAAAAATTCTTGGGTAGTACCATACCAATTTTCATGATTAAAATTTAAGTTCAGATTAACGTTTCTAAAAAAATACACTAGCTACTCATACGATTTCCTGCATATTCCTTAGTATATATAGTCCATGTACAATATTATAACACCAAAAAGCCTATGGATTTAATTTATTTATAGTTGTTATATCCAGAAATGCATAGCAGTATGAAAAATATCAACTTTTTATTTTAAATACGTAATTTGGGTACTACCTGAGAATTTTTATTTTTTATTTTGTGTCCCCAATAGTTCTACTATGAGGTGTTTCAGGATTATCCATTCTTTCTGAGACACCCTGTATACAATGATAATATGAATCGTATTTTTTTCGCGTAAATGTACGCCTCCATTTCGGTCAAAATTTCTTGTGCTGGAAATAGAATAATAAAAGACTGCATGCACCTAAGCCCTAATACCAAATATTTTTTAACAAAGGTATACAAAGTTTAGATCGGAAATCGGAAACTAGTCACTAACCAAGCAACAAACTAACGAGGTGACCTAAGTTCATTAACTTTGACTTTCAACGCTAAAACTTATCTGAACTGTAAAATTCAATTACGCATAATCAAACGAATGGCGCAAAGAAAAAAATTGATACGTGTCCAACAACTTGATCTGTTGTATGTTAATATTGTTGTTTTTTTTTATTACTCTATTTGGGTGATCGAGCTCACGGTTTGTCTGGTTTTAAGTGATTACCATAGCTCTTGGACACGACGTCAATACCACCAGTGTTCATTTTTATTTTCTAACGACTGTCTTACCTTTCAGACTAGGTACACAGAGAGAGAGAGAGAGAGAGAGAGAGAATACACTTAACATTTAAAAACAGTCAAAAAGCAGATACATTTGTACAACAGGCGGTCTTATCCCTAAAAGCGATCTCTTCCAGACAACCGTTTAATTTACAGAAATTCTGGAAAATATAAAAATATAGCAGGTATGTTGCGGTGTAACATTGAGAATGCATTATTTAAACAAATAAATAAAATTGGAGTGTCTGTTTGTAATAATAAAATAATCACTTTATACTGAAGGCGTAAGTATGTATACACAGTATGTATACCAAAATAACCTTTTTTGTTTTATTATGTCTGTCTGTCTGTCAGTCTGATTTTTCCGGCTAATCTCTGGAACGGTTACAGCGATTTTGTCGGGACTTTACTGATAGGTAGCTGATGATATAAAGAGTAACTTAGGCTACTTTTTTCGCCCCGCGGTGTCCCCCGCGGTCCAACAATAACCGCGGGCAAAATCACGGGACTCAGCTAGTATAAAATATACATACAATAAATAGGTATATATATAGGTAGGTGCTTAAAATGTCTTTTTCTTTTTCTACCTAAGCTGATAGCCTTGAGAGGCTATTCAGCTATTATTTCAGCGTAACCTTAACTAGTAGGTGAGTTCACGGGGCTCAAACCGGAGTGATGCTAACACTGACCCTAGCAAGAGCAGTGCTTCGCAGAATCTACCACCAGATCGGAAAGGCGACCCAGTGGATCAGAAACACAGTGGGCTGAGTCTATGGGTTAATTCGCTCGTCGAGCCCTTCGTCGCAAGCGACGGGTTCGACGAGAACGGTGACCGGTGCTTGTGGTACCTAAAAGCACCGTTAATGAATCGGGATGATCCGTAATGATGTGTTTTGGGCGACGTCGACTGTTTACCATTCGGCCTACAGGATCGGGTATGGCGATATCACTGATGGTAGAGCGTATTGCGTGGCCTTAAACACGTCCTTACGGATTCCCCCGATCTATTAACGGTGTTTTTAGGTACTACAAGCACCGGTCACCGTCCTCGTCGAACCCGTCGCTTGCTGTATATGGTAAGTCATTATTATTGTATTTCTTGTATTCTAAAAGGTAAGGTTTCTTTGGATCAGGAAAACACTGCAAAGCTGAGTAAGTAATAATATAATTCAGTGTATTCAGTCCGATTATCGTTCGCGGTGGGTGCGCGAGGCGAGCTCGTGAAAGGGATCCGTATAAAGTTTTATTGCTTATGCTAATTCCTGGCTCGGACCGTATAGCCACTGTATGTCTTTAGTACAATGGGACTGCTATTTAGTTTTAGAACTCGCACATCGTGCAGTTTGATATTTGTTTAAATAACTTTAACGGAAAAACTGTGGTTATGGCAGGCAGAGCTCACTGATCGGTGCTAGAAAAATATCGAACTTGATAGTGGATTGTGGTTTTTTTTTTTAATTGGCTTAGATGGGTGGACGAGCTCACAGCCCACCTGGTGTTAAGTGGTTACTGGAGCCCATAGACATCTACAACGTAAATGCGCCACCCACCTTGAGATATAAGTTCCAAGGTCTCAGTATAGTTACAACGGCTGCCCCACCCTTCAAACCGAAACGCATTACTGCTTCACGGCAGAAATAGACAGAGCGGTGGTACCTACCCGTACCGACTCCCAAGAGGTCCTTCCACCAGTTTACGAAGAGACATATGATTGAAGTTTCATTTGTGTTTGCTTCTTTGTCAGACCTATATTTTACTCTCTGATGTCTCTCTCATTCTTTAAAGAGTAACACAGAACTGTTCGGTGTCAGAATTGTAGGGCGTTTCACTAAGATGTTCATTCTGAATTGCCATTTCACACCTATAGAGTTTTTCTTTGGGTCTACATGAAAACTAAAGGCCCACAATCGATTTAATACTTTAAAGATAGCATTCGCGAAGTTATCAAGGAGCTTAAATATGAGAATTGGTGTGGAAAATTTAATAAAAAAAAGTGTTCTTGCAAGCATAGCCGTGGCAGTCGTTTGGCTGATATTGTTTTTCATTATTAATGACATACCCTTTTCTTTACAATTATTCGATGATTTGGGTTAAAATCCTTTTTTTTGTTACATATTAAAATAAAACCTCTTGTTATTGGGAGACACGGTATATTAGACACTTACCCGTTTGTACAGGTGGTAGTACCTTTACCCGCTGTGGACCAAGGTTTTTTTTAATGCCCTTGCAGGCCCATGGAGTTCAGCAATGCCAGGGGCAGAGCCAAGCCGGTTCTTACCGCTAAGTCCTCTCCACAAGCCTCGTTTGAAGAAGGATATGTCATAGCGCTCGAAAAACACTATATAGGTGGGGTCTCATTCTAAAGCCGTATGGTACGTGGCAAAATAGATCTTTGGAAGCTCAATGTCGATGAACGCAGCGGTTCCAGATAATATGGATAAACTCTGCTCCAAAGCAAACCGTCTTTTTACTGTTTGTGATCATCACCCTAGCAGGTCTCTTTCCATTGCGGCTTTGTTTAAATGAAAATAAATGCGCGTAAAATTCAAACCAAAAATACCTACAAAGGTTTACAGGGCTCCTTAGAGACGATTAAATTTAAAACCCGACTGCGCTAGAATTCTAAGATCATCTAAGTAGTCTCTCAGGACTGAACAACCTGTGATTTATATTGGCGGAATAAACTGTAGAACAACACCAGAAAAGATTTCAATGCACAAGGGGAAACTCAGACTGGAATGATCTGTAGACAGGACTTAGATCCTGAAGTTTGTCCTGCTCGCACGTATTGAATATGTATAGAGTTGGAACGTGACGGAATGACGAAGTACTCTTTAAATATCATGTATAGATCGATAACTATGTATGGCTCAGTGATGTATGTTGAATATTCAAGTGGAGTAGCGCATTTTGGGAATTCTAAAGTTGCCTATCTAGAATATATCGGGAATATTTTAGATGCATATTTTTCGAAAACTGTTTGAATTTTTTGAATAGTAATATACCTTATTATTTTTAATTGTTCGTCCACTTTATATGTAACTACTTTAGTTGACTGTAAACCCCTCGAAATTTTATTCCAACAAGCGTTACACCAAGTTAGTTGAAGTTCAAAGTAATAAACGTCAGGCCTCCCTGTAACTCGTTATGTTTGTGAATAATAATATTTTGATTTTGATAATCGAATTCGGGTGTCACCTATTGCTAACAGACATATGCTAGATACCTGTGCATGTTCTGAAGTGTACAATGTTTGGGCTCTACTCATAAATTACACGAATGTGCAAACGAAGTATGGCTTACGAAGGCTGGTCGGCAAGAAATGGTTGGGGAGAGCCGAAGTGGTGTAAATGCATGTTAATATGCATAATATATAAGAATATATCTTTTGAAAATGTAACCTTCGCTGTAGAAGAAATTTTGAATAAACTGTTTGCAGAGAAAACTATTAAAAATCCATCAGTGGAAGGACATTGCTCCTCTCTATTGCACTATCTCTTAGAATAGATAACTGTGAACTAGTACTTGCAATTGGAGTCAGTTAGTTACCTATCATTTTATAAATAATATAATTAGATATTGCTAGCGTCAGTCACCAATATTTAATTATTATACCAACATATTTTGCATTGAAAATATATTATGTATGTTTTCAACTGTTTATTTTTTAATCGATGATTAAAAAAAAATTGCCCTTGTAAGCATACGAGCATACGGCTCTTCTGATGGTGAGTGGTTACCGTCGCCCATGGACTTCAGCAATGCCAGGGGCAAAGCCAAGCCGCTGCCTACCGAAAATAAACTTCACGAGCCACTCAATGATAAAAACGTACCGGAGCAAGTTGAGATATATATTTTTGCATTTATGAGGTAGACGAGCATGCGAACTACCTGATGATGAGTAGCAGACTTTCAAGGACGTCAGGTAAGGGCACAGCCAAGCCACTAACACCGCTCATCTGAATATGTAGGGTAGTTTTCATAAAGTGGAATTTAGAAACAAGGAGCAGAAAGAACTTGAGAGGGAGAAGTTCATTGAGGGATGGATACTGTTAATATGAATTAGTTAAAGGAATATAGCTGCATTAGTTAAAGTCCGTGTCACCCTGTACCCTCATTAATATGCGGGTAGAGTGCTATAATTACAGAACCTGGTCTCTGATCTTACTAATATGACGTTCAATGTTTTTGCGCCATAATCAAACCAATAAACTACTAAATACGTTTTTGTTCCACCTACAATTTCTATTTCACTTTAAAATAAAATTCCGACCGGCTTATCGAAAAATATAGTTGGATAAATCTTGTCGAAAAACCGAGTTTGACGATCGACCTTCGATCAAAATTTATTTCGAAATTTTCGATACATACATCGATAACGTTTAGTGTTATCGATAAAACAAAATCCTGGTAGTTGAGCCATAAAATAATTTTATATCTAAAGGGGTGGGTTTGTCTCGATTTAATGCGAGGCGAACTATCGTCGTGCCGTTTTATTACCATAGACTTGAATTCACAGAGAGATATGGGCACGTATAAAATTGATCAATAAAATACGCGTATCTGTGCAATTTCGAATACAGGATTCGAATTGCAAAACGATGCTATCGACATAAAACGAACTGGTTCACTGGTTGAATACCTAATAGATATTAGAAGTTTTAAGTTAAGTTTTGTGTTTTATCACAAGGCACATGCATTCTTCTATTATTTTATATTCAAGAGAGTTTATTGGAACGAAACTCCTTATGGAACGATGCGGAGAGGTACCCTAACCGGGAAAAAACGTCCGTAACGTAAGATTTTTATTAGTAATGCACATAGTGTACGACTTAACTTTGTAATAACGTATAAAAAGTAACATATTTTTTTATCATTCATTGACCACGATCTCAGAGCGTTCGTTTGCGCAATACACGAACTCTTATGCAAACAACCGTGAATGAAGTGTACCACAATAAGTTCGCACGTTACCGAATGACCGTGGGTTGTTGCGAAACCTCGAGTTTTATTTTCTTTATACCTTGAATAGAACTTAAAATTAATATTTTTATAATAAAGAGCTTAATTCCTATCCGGTGTCCCACTACATCACACATCTTTTTTATTAAGGTAAATGAACCATAAAAATGAAATAAATGAATGAAATCTCCAAACGCTTGAAGGAAGCTACACGTGATGCTAAGGCTGGCTAGTACTTTGCATAGAGAGTGAGTCTGGCTGTCCAACGAGCTAACGCAGCCAGTATCTTGGGAACTGTGTCTCCTTCAAGCGCATTTGAAGATTTGTTCGACTGTATCAATTGATTTATGTTAAATTATTTTGATTTGTTAAGATTATTGACATAAATAAAAAGTTGTATTACATTTTGATTATATTGCAAAGCATTATTGAGGTTGATTTTATATTTGAACGAAGCTTAAGTTGAAGTCTATTCATTGCAGAATTTTAGCCTTTTTGTGAAAGCTAGATAGATTCGTTCTGGGTTATTTCATAGTTTGAAAAATTAGGAAGTTTAAAGATGCGTAGTGGGACATCACTATTTTCGTGACTTTCTTGCGTTCTAGTGACGTCATGAATAATCCCCTTAATCTTTATTCTGATAATTGACAGACCACCTATTTATTTTAATTTGGAGTTCGGCCCTTTTGTTTCCTATTCTTGTAGCCTTGAGAAGCTATATCAGCTTCTTCTTGACGTGTAGGTGAGCTCACAGGGCTCAAACCAGGAGTGAAAAAAAAACGGCCTGATGTGAGTAGTACTCTTATCTTAGGTATTAAAAACAAAAAAGTACACAAAAACGAACTTTCATGGGTATGGTTTCTCAAGAACTTCCGGATCGTGAAAAAATTATAATTGAATTATTTTCGATCGAACTAATATTCAAATCGAAAATTTGAATCAATCAAAATTCGTCATTTGACATTACTTTACCAAGTCTATCAACTGTTTAGCACTAATTTACAACAACGGCGTGCAAAGATTAACAGCAGAATTTCGTTGCGGTTTTTTATGTTATGTGTTGTTTGTGTAAGAAAGAAAATTGACAATCCACCATTTTATTTTCTAAATATATCTTTATATAAATTAATTCTTAAAATTTAAAATTTTGAATGAGTAGTATGTATCATACATGACACTTCGAAAAGTTCGACGATAACAGTATGACTGGTGCTTTGAAACACTGTAGTGGACTGCAAAGAATTCTCTTCTCGCGTGAAGATATAAAAGTCATGTCGTAATGCACTGCCCTAATTCCAGTGAATACAAAATTAACCATATTAATGAAATTCATTGGTCTGTAGTTTAGTTTGTATCAACAAACTTCGAGACACCGTTCGCTATCGGTGAGTTTGAGAACAGTCTTATTGCTTGCTCGAGGCGTAAGTTTGCACCTCCGCATCGCAAAGTTGACGTACTGTAAGTTTGTCTCGTAATAGTTGATGCGCACGTAATTTCATAAGCACTTCTACAGCCTTGTATAGTCGACTTGACTTTATAATAAGTCAATAGTGATGGCTGTCGAATGTGAGTGAGCACACGGATGTTCATATACCCGATCGTCTATAGGCACAGTGCGTTTTATTAGTTTAATGGAAGTTATTGTTCTTCTTTTGAATGTCAAACAATCATTCATAGCGATCTGCACAAAAATTAGTTGGAATAAAATGAATACCGTTACCAGTAGCCATCAAAGGATACTATTTGCATAGCATACATTTTTTGAATCGGTCCAAGGGAAATGATTATTTTATCTATACTTCTATACTAATATTATAAAGAGAAAAGATTTGTTTGGTTGTTTGTATTGAATAGGCTCCGAAAGTACTGAGCCGATTTGAAAAATTATTTCACTGTTTGGAAGCTACACTATCCCCAAGTGACATAGACTATAATCTTTTTTGAAATTTTTTTTAAAATAATTACCTAAAATATTCTTTACATCGTGTGCGCTGCGAAAACTATTGATGATAGAATAAAATAATGTATTACGACTTTGTAGAACACATTATTATTTACAAAAAGTGTCGCGATAGCATATGTTTAACTATTATAGTTGTGCCACAATAAGTTTTCTTTTATTTAATAAAATAAAACAACGTTAAATATCGTAGAAATTTTTGTTAAAGACCCGAGCGGAGCCGGAGCGGGCCGCTAGTCTACGATAAAAAAAAACACGTGTGGCACTCGGAGACTACCGCGGTAAAGCTATTGCATAGCATTTTTTATCAACTTATGCAATTATAAATCGACAATAATAATTTAATATTAAAACAACAATAAAATAAAATAAGACCACGCTATATTTATAAACATTAACAAAAGCAAAACATTAACTGTCCTCTTCACACTCATAACCTAGACCGCGCGAGGGAGAGATGGGCAGACTTTTCATGATGTACATGCGGCNCGGTAAAGCTATTGCATAGCATTTTTTATCAACTTATGCAATTATAAATCGACAATAATAATTTAATATTAAAACAACAATAAAATAAAATAAGACCACGCTATATTTATAAACATTAACAAAAGCAAAACATTAACTGTCCTCTTCACACTCATAACCTAGACCGCGCGAGGGAGAGATGGGCAGACTTTTCATGATGTACATGCGGCAGTGCGACATTACGCCCCGCGCTTATTCACAAATACTACACAAGCGCAACGTGTGAATGTGTTGTACGCGAGCTACATAGTAGGCGTAGTGGGGTGTCAGGCTATTTTCGTTACGGAATTTCTCGATTCAGTTGCCGCGCTCAATGCCCGCGATAAAATCTATGCAATAGCTTAAAAATACCTTATGTTACGAGAAACACTGAAATTACATTCCGCAAAGGTATAAAGCACTGAAAAACAGTAGTTCTAAACTTTAAGGAACTCAAAGAAGCTGACCCAACACACGCAACTCCTCAGAGAGCAGACGCCTTGTTTACAGGAACAAAGGGGGATTAAAGTTAGGTCGTACCGAGTTTATTGTGTAATTACAGGATTAGAAGCTTGGACTTTGCAACCGAGTGCGCTATTGACACTGCACGAAATTAGTGAACCCAAACAAAGGCGTTTTAGAATCTTGTATTTCCAGTTCGAATTACAAAGTTTCTAGATTTTTCTAAAAGTTTCGTACGTGCTAAATGATTTAAAACAACATTCTTTTTACAGTTCGCTCGGCTAACTAACTGGAATAGTGAAGATGTGAGCAAACTTATTGAAAAGGCTGCAGATAAATGAAATGAAGTGACCTGCGGAAAAGTAATTTAGATTATTTTGTTCGTTTCTAGAGGTTTTTCAGGACAGGTTTTTATACTAAACTAATAACACTAATAAATTTCTTAAAAAAATGGTCAAAATTTAAAGCAGTGGTTTCAACACGAGCACCCAATATCTTTTGTACAATGCGGTGTCTAAACTAGAAACAGATACATACATTATTGCCAACCTGGAGAAAGAGATTTGCGCTTATAAAAGAACATTTAGTTGTATTTCATAAACTTCTTGTTACCAGTAATTTGATAAACATGAGTACATTTTGAAGGCATCAAAGATGAATTTTTCATTTGATTCTGGTTTTGGAAAAGTGACAACATCATCTCATTATTATTTTTTGCCAAATTAGTAGGTATGCGTAATTAGCTATGAAAATTATACTATGAACACGGTGAGGGCCAATGATAAAGCACATTGATCATGCAATACCTAACTAACTATTGCGCTCTACGAAATGCATTCGGTCGGAGTTTGTGAGCGAAATTTCATTTTGTGTTGAAGTCAAATGGATATTTTTATTGTTCTTGTGGCTGTTTTATTTGTTTTCATGGCCGATATGCGATATAACATTCACGGAACTGAAATAATATTTTGAATTTATCTCGGCTTTTATCGTTTGGATGTTGTTTGTAAAAATGACATATGGCAGGTGCAGGAGGTATTCAAATGGGCTGGTTTATTTTTGTAAATAGTATCGTTAAGTGGAACTGTATGTCATTTGCTCTCAATAATCTGAATTCCATTTTATAGTAGGTCATACGTTGCCATTCTACATCCGCCGACGCTTGTTCCGATCGGAAGTTTCTTAATTGTACGGACCACGCGAGCGGAGAATGGGTCGGAGATTAACTGGCACCCAAACAGTAATATTAAAGTTTTACTATTGTCGTCAAACAATTGTCAATCAATGTAGCAACCGCGGTATGGCCATATTTGTTGTAATCAGTTGGTAAAATTAATATTTGATAAACGTTTTAAATCGGTGATTCTCAAACTATTTTGGGATCGAAATTGCCAATTTGTCGAGATTTTGAAAATGCTACAAGGATTTTTCCTACTAAATATATATTTTCCTATATATATTATAACAAGTGGTACACGTCACAAAACTTTTACAGTACGATGAAAGTTCCAAATAAGAACTTTTGTTAATTAATAGGGGTCGATTTTTATACCTTGTCGAGCTCCAAGCTCAGTTTTCGTTTTCGGCGACCCTTGGCAAACTTTGTTAATTCCTGCTCTAAACAAAGATAGCCTACTAAATGTCAACCTACTTACTTGTATTATTTACGATACGACTGGATTTAATTTGAACGTTAGAATGTTGCTTAAATAAGTAATATGTATCCTACTCATTTAAAACCAGTGTACTATAACTTGGTGTAATCTGAATTAAAAAAAGGTTGGTTTATACTCAAACATAAAACAATATAATTGGAAAATTTTACTAGAGATACACAAAAATATCTTAAATAATCTTTCTAATGGCGGTAGGACCTCTTGTGAGTCCGCGCGGGTAGGTACCACCACGCTGCTTATTTCTGCCGTGAAGCAGTAATGCGTTTCGGATTGAAGGGTGGGGCAGCCGTTGTAACTATACTTGAGACCTTAGAACTTATATCTCAAGATGGGTGGCGCATTTACGTTCTAGATGTCTATGGGCTCCAGTAACCACTGAACACCAGGTGGGCTGTGAGCTCGTCCACCAATCTAAGCAATAAAAAAAAAAAAAAAAAAAGGATTCTTCTTGAAACATAAGAAAAAGGAAGAACCGAAAAGAATAATTCAGATTCACGCGGATAAGAATCAGAGAACACAAGTGATATTCCAATGTTCCTAGTATTCGTCATAATCCCAAATCCCTTTACCACGATCCGGACTCTAAAACAAAGACATAGAGATGAAACGTTAAAATTTATTAATTCGTGCGCTCTCGTTAAAAGTTTTCAGTCGTTCGCTCTCTAGGATGGTTACCCGGGTAATTGTTTGCTATCTCAAATAAAACTTTGTACTGAAGTTGAATTGAAGGAATATTAAATGCAGTCCCAGGAATTTTAATTGGAACTCGACTGCATTGAACGCGTTTAGTGAGCCATGAGAATTGTGTTAAATAGTTCATAATGTTTGACGAGTTTCGTATAAATAATCTGCGTTCAGTTTTGAAATTATTTTTATAGTTTTAGCAAAGTATGTTTTTTTTATTGCTTAGAGCTCACGGCCCACGTGATGTTGAGCGGTTACCTAAGTCCATAGACATCTGCAACGTAAATGCGCCCACCTTGAGATATGAGTTCTAAAGTCTCAGTTTTTACAGCACAACGGCTGCCCAGCCTTTCAAACAGAAACGCTTTACTGCTTTACGGCAGAAATAAGTGGTGGTCCTTACCTGTGTAGACTCACAAGAGGTCCTACCATCAGTAATTACGTCAATTATAGTTTTACGGGTTTGATGTTTATTACACGATTTCATTCCTTCACCATGGAAGTCAATCGTGAATCATCAATCGTCCAATTTGTTAAGTACGTATTACATTAGAAAAATTGGCACTTGCCCGCGGGATTCGAACACCAGTGCATTGAAAGATACGATTGCACCGGACGTCTTATTCTTTAAGCCACGACGACTTCAAATTTCGATTGTATAACAATTAACTTACCATTGAAGCGGTAATACATTATTGGTTCTCGGTGAAAATAGGCAATGTGAAGATCTCTATCCGTGCATATTTGCAAGACGCTATAGCCCCAGTCAAAGACTGATAACATTCATATATACTGTGGATCATATCTCTTTTTATTGCCTGTAAAAATTTGTACCGTAAAAGTTTCTACTCTAAATTATTGCAATATTATGTTGACATGTCAACACTAAGCCCGTATTAATATTGCCTTAGTCTCTCATGTTTGAATATTATGTAGCGAAAGCGCAATATATGCAACGGTGGGCACGTGAATACACGCAGGTCTGTACACTGAGCTAATTATTTACTAGATACGTCCATTGAGATTCCATTTTTTTATTGATGGGGAATCACAGTTTTCGGTACCGGCCGATTTATCTGGCCGCGAGGGATCTTTTATTTTTTTGCACGAGCAAGGTTGTATCGGACTCTTCAAGGCTTCGAGAGAAATTACCCCACAGAACGACTATCGACTAAGCCCCATCGAACCCCACCACATCGGCTAAGCGTGAACCACGTAACCGCCATGTGAGCGCCATGGGTCCACCTTCGCTCTTTTGTGATACCTAGCGTAATTCTTTTAGTAAGTGTCCGAATTGTTTTTGATGATGATGAATGAAAGATCGTAATGAAACTTTTTGTAACCAGATAGATTCTACTTCCCTATTATATTTACGAAAAAGCCTTCCCATATACAATTAATGTATAAGAAGTACATGTACTATATTAGGTACATGGACTTTCACATTACATTAATCACGATTTTTAGATACGCCATTAAATACGCTATTTCTTACTCTGAAACCTTTGTTATTTGTATATGCGTTCAAATAATTGTTAAATTTTTTATTTTATTGTTTATTGCTTAGATAGGTGGACGAGCTCACAGCCCACCTGATGTTAAGTGGTTACCTAGTTAGTTACTGGAGCCCATTGACATCTACAACGTAAATGCGCCACCCACCTTGAGATATAAGTTCTAAGGTCTCAAGTATAGTTACAACGGCTGACCCACCCTTCAAACCGAAAAGCAGTACTGCTTCGCGACAGAAATAGGCAGAGTGGTGGTAACTACTCACGCGGACTCACAAGAGGTCCTTCCACCAGTAACTAATCTCTTGGTTTATCTCTTCTAAGAAAATTAAAAAAAAACAATGAAATAGCAGCACAAGTTAATCTCAAAACTATATTGCCAACCGAAATCAAATTCATACAATTATTGTAGAGATTAAAGAAGCAAATAAAAAGTAATTTCCTACAATAATTTTCCTTATTTTTATTGTTTATAGGATAGATTATAAGAAATCATCACGATTTTCGGGTTGGTCTAGTTCGAATTCTAGATTAGTGTCCTCGTTATTGATATTTGTTATTGGGGTTTGGGGTTTTTTCTAGTTCGTTAGGGTTTGGGTAAACATTTTCTTGACACTTCGATCCTTAAGATGTTTTGTGTCCTTTTGGTGTTTGACTTTTATTATCTCATATGTGTTATTGCCATTAGGAAGATAGGAAAACCTTAGCTTAGATCCGTTTGCTACATATATGGGATTAGTTAGGATAGTGCATTATTATCAACGAACGCGTGTGTTTTTTTACATATTTATTAATTAATCTCTTGAGTGTACAATTCTCATCTTTTCCGCTCTTTTTAATGTCTTAGTTTTATTATGCGTCTTGGGTAACGTTTCTAGCCACAAACTAACAAGCGAAGGGTTTAAACTTATGAGTTTCATATGTAAATTTATTGCAGTCAACGTTAGCCTAATTTCAACCATAAATTTCGTTATACTTGTCTCTATGGATATTTCCGAGAGAAATATGTTACGGTTGTTGTTTACGCTTATATTAGGTGTTAGCAAATTGAATTTCTTGCTGCGGTGTTATTAAATTTGTGGGTTTGCTTTTATTTTAAAATTCTACTATTTTTATTTTGAATGTAGAAGCAATTTGATTAACAGAGCAGAGTTTATCCATATTACATAGAACCGCTGTGTTCATGCACAGTGCCTATCTAGAGATATTTAGTATCAGCCTTGTCGTGTACCTTCTAATGAATTAAAAACCATAAAATGAAACTATATATACACCAGGTGAGCTCGTATCGAGTTATACAATTATCCCGGTGTTCAAATGCTCAAAGGCAGTTTACGGAAGATTTCCATAATGGAGGAATGATAACGAATGGTAAGAAAGGATAGTATAAATTACATATAAGTTGAAAAATTACTAAAAGACACTTTGTGGGTCTACGACGGCCTAAATCTCTTGCGAATTGGTCGATAGTTATGCGTTTGAGACTTAAGTCTCATCTTTCAAGACAAGTAGTGGCATTGACGTCTATGGGCTCCGGTAACTATTAAGATGGTTCCTGGGCTTGTTCACCCTTCTAACAACCACCTATTTTATGTCTCTTTTAATTAATATATAAGTTTCTTAACTGAGTAAGGCCTGTAGCCTGTAGTTAGGTTTATATGATTTCCTAATAAATTTTCCTACCTACTCACCTACCGCTAAGTACTCTCCACATGCCTTGCTTGAAGTAGGACATGTTGTATCACTCGAGAAATACCGTGGAGGGGAGTTCGTATCGGAGTTAGACAGTAGTGGCAAAAAAGATCGCTGGAAATGAAATACCAATAAATGAAACTATTCCAGATAGTATAGATGAATTATCAGTTTTTAAGTATCAACTTAGGCAAAATTTGATAGCTACAATTAAGAATATAGAATACAATATTCTCTGCAGTACATAAGCTGCACTCGATACAAGGAAGCGATACTCGGAGACGCAAACATCGCACTGATAGATGAGTTTTTAATGGGGTTAGCACGCTAATGGTTTTAGTTCTCACTAATGGATTAGTTGGGATGTTAGAATTCTCGTACGTTTTATTGCTGTTTTGCGTATATTGTTTGGTTGTTAGTGTTGGTAGGGTTACCAATTTAACCCTTTTACTTACTCGGTTACATCCGCAGGCTTCGTCCTTGTTGGATTGGGTGAGCAGTCCGACTTCATGTTGAGTGATAAGAGTATTTTGAGCCTCAAATGATAAGTCAACTGCCTAATTTTATGAGTTTAAGAACGTCTTCCATAATGAAGAAATAATATCGTTTAATTAAATAAAATATTGCCATTTGCCATTGCATAGGCACAGAGGCATAAGGTCTGGTGGTAAGCAATTATTGTTGCTAATTAGTATTAGTTAGTAATAGGGGGTATTTTGACCTAAAACTCCAAACTATTTACTGTCGCATGCCAAAAGCACAAGAGAAATTGCGAACTCTTAAATTGGGTATGGGCAGTATTCAAAGTCACATGTAACCAGATGATTAAAGTATACAATATTGTCTTTTAAAATCAATAAATATCGTTACTAAATCCTGTATCTAATTCAAAAATAATTACCAAAGTAAACACATGTTCAATTTATTTAATAATAATCACACAATACCCTAATTCTCGAAATCAGACTTGATCAAACATAGCTGGATCTCATGACCCATTACCCCAATTAAAATAATTAGCTTAGGACGTGTGAGATCTGACATTCGTGAAATAATGTTAATTAATGGATGCTATAGTATTTCGTAAGGATATGAAGGGTTTAGCTAGAATTTTATTTCCCAATATCTATGTAACTATACAAAGCAAAGTTACCGGGTTCTAAATCTCGCAATCAAATTTATCTATCCAATACGTATCCATGTGTTCACGAATAACGTCCATAATGAATAGTTTCTTTGTATTAAGATCAAAGCTGCTAGAATTCATTTGCGTAAATCGTTTCCCGTAGTATAAAACTGTACTAATAGGAACCATCGTCCTACCCTTTTTTGCTGTGGTACCTAATCCAGCCATAAGTTTTGTTACTAATGAAAATGCCTCTTTTGTTTTAATTAATGTAATAGTAAAAAATATGTGAAATGGCGCAAAATCGAAAGAAGTTTTTAAAATAATATAATTATATAATTAAATAATATAATTAAAAAGTTGAAAAAAAAAGGAAAAATTTTATGTAGCAGTATTCATGGCCAGACCAGTTACAAAATTTCTGAAATAAGTTTAAGCTATTGATGATTGCTAAGCGCAAATTGTAGAATTTGGACCGTACGTTTAGTTCGGATAAGCTAAGTACAAGTTGCTAATCGTTTCAAGAATGTAAAATTTGCTTCTAGATTTGATTATTGAAGTACTCGTAGATTGAGAGCTGGTTTCAACGTTTAATGGCTAGAAATAGCACGGAATTGTTGTAGAAACATATCTATTAGCAGACACTTGTACTGCTTAGAAATGTTTAAGCGCTTTAAATTACTCGTAGCATCGCTAAGCAACAATGTCATTTTCATTTCAATGTAACTGGACATTGGAAGTAGAAGAACTATTAGAGCTCTTTGTTATTGGCTTAAATGAGCACATGAAATAAAGGCCTTCCTGAATTTCTTGATTTTGTGTATAACTACAAGATAGATAATAGCTGCTGATAGAGCTGAGAAGATCGTTGACGTTACCATAGTGTCAAATATTTGCCGAAGCCACAAACGTCATAATGCTAATAACGCCATATTTGACCAACGCATATTAGCGTTGCTCTTGACTTGTTAGGTCGGAGGCCCTCGGGCAGCTGTTAGCTAGCCCCATCATGGCTGAGCCTTTGCTCGCTCACCTGTCCTGGTGAAACTGGAAAGGTCTCAGGGCCACCAAAATTTATAAGGACAAAAAAATTTTTTTATTACTTGGTTTTGGTTCTTTTTTATTGCTGTTGTAGGCAGACGAGCCATCTGATGGTGAGTGGGTATGGACATCAGCAATGCCAGGGACGGAGCCAAGCCGCTGCCTGCCGTTAAGTACTCTTTACAAGCCGCGTTTGAGGAAGGACATGTCATAGTGTTCGGGAAACACCGTGAATAGGTGTGGCGGGTAGCTATCATACAACGCAAGATAATTTACAAATGCCTGAATCTCGCTTACGACATTTTCAAGATAAAACGCATATATACAAGTTCCGAACAACAACATTCGGACCGTCGGTCTACCGAGCAATATCACCCGCTCGGTGGAAGGTCTTCCCTTTGTCGTAAGCCACAAAGAGGGATAAAAACAATAGAGTACATATTTATAATATACCTTCAAGTATCGCAACTGACCACTTGACTAGAGGAGTCACAATATTTCTACAAAAAAACACTTATTAAGAAAGGATTAAATGAAACACATTGATTCCCATCGTATATAAATTAATAGAATGCCAAATTCTAAACTTCAAATAGTACACAACAATGTTTCCAATATCTAAACGTTCTGTCTAATCAAGTTTCTGACACGTCAATCAAATACTTGTATTGTCAAATATTAATATAGAAAGTTATCTGGATTTCCAATTAAGCATTCTATTTTAGACGCCAACGTGACAATCGCTAGAGGCTCTATTGTTTGGGAAACTGGCCCACTTGTCAATACCGCGTGTAACATAATATTCACCGAGTATTTAATAATTGTGTTTCGGATACAAAGTCTTGGTAAAACGTTTGACGATGTTTAATATTATATATCTCGTAAAGCTGTTAATTAATAAAGCTGATGTAAATAACGTTTAAAGAAATTTCATTTGTTTTGGTGACGGCATATTAACACCGATTTCTGAAATTGTTCCGCGAAATTCTTAGTTATTTAATTTCAGAGTTAGTCACGGCAAAGCTGAGGTTACTTGGTATTCTGTTTTAAATTATATTAAATTCACAATACACTGTTACCCTGAAAATTTGAAGAACTAAAATCTAGGATAAGTTTCATCTTGTCCTATCCGCATTGGCTACAGTTTACAGTGTAGTGACACTGTACTGCAGTTACTGAGTCTTATGGAGCAACAAAAAAACTGTTCAACTGTTTTCATAAGTTGATTTAAAATGATATTAGATCTTCTAAATCGCGTACGTACGTATAAGAGTAGTCGTATTTGAAGTCATCGGGGTCCAAAGGATAAGGCGTTCGCTCGGAGCAGTCGTGTCAGTGTTCAAATCCTGCAGGCAGGTACGGTTTTTTGTTTTAGTGTAATATGTACTTAATTAATATTCACCAATGATTCCCACGGTGAAGGAGTAATGTTGACTAATAAAAATCAAACCTGGATAAATTACAATTAACTTAATTACTATTCAATTGAGACCTTCAGTGGCGAGGTTGTTGTCGTTATTCACCTTGTGATATCTGTGGTAGTATTAACAAAGTCTCCGCAATAAATAAAAAATGTATTAGTTAGTTCGTACTATTCTACGCCAGTTATGACGTAACTATTAAGTGAAGGTCAGAATCTTTTATATCTTATCTCTGAGACTATTACTCGACGTGGAGATAATTAAAACAGAGGCTTGCTTTCATCTATGGAAAATTATCCATGCGCTGAGCTAATCAGATCTTAGATAATTATAATATATTTAGAAAACAAATGTAGATTTTCAGTGAAAATTGATTTTCGCTGAATTGAAGTGACGTCCCAATCACAGGATGCTTTTAAGAGGTTATTTTCAAAAATATATTTTTGCAGGCAATTTTAAAACAACGGGTATTTCTATTCGGAATTTTCAAATCCGTTCCGATATATCCCTAATAGTTATTGACATACGCCTGTCAGAAAATCTTTTTTGCAACGAACGCACCAGACTGAAGTGTCAATGGTTTCCCATGACGTCCGTTGCTTTCGAACGATGAAAAATACATTTTATTTTTTGTCAAAAGCATTTTCGGTGTCATTCGATTGCATCGGTAAAGGACCAGTCACTAAACAAGATTCTACTTAACTTTCTTTTCAAATGCTTACTGTAATAGATGAATGATTTGCGATCTTGGGGGCATTATCAGCTTTTAACTGTGTGATAATTATCTGGATATGTGTTTATGAATGCTCACGTGTGACCTGTAATAAGTCCAAGCTGATATAAGGTCGAAGCCGATGTATGTCTTCTATATATGTGTTCGTAACGAAGTGCTGATGGTACTTATATCTTAAAGTTTGGAGCTTGGGACAGCCTTACTTTTTACTTTTATTTTTAACTTAATTTTTGTTTACTTCTATCCTATATATTCTTCATCTTCTATCCTATATGTGGTGGAATGGGCCGATATCCTCATTATTTCTTGACATATTTTGTGTACGGTAGGTAATCATGCAAGAAGATTCGTAATGTTATGCGCAAATTCATGCGAGAACAGCTCTCAGAGCAAGGTGTCTTCACTCTTCCTAAGTCAGGCAACGAATGTGTTTCGATTCTACTCAAGCAATGACACCTCAATTCTGCTGAAGCACACCACCCGAAGTGAGCCGATGTTTGACGAGTAGTTGCAGTTCGTAACCACTAGGTGACGCGCTTTCGCTTTCGCTATTATACCTATATTCTGTGCTATTATCGATAATCTTCCAGAATGTTACTTTCATCGTCATCAGCCCACAGAGATCCACTGTTAGACACAGGTCTCCCTCAAGCTTCGTCTTGCTGTATCCATCGGACGTCCGCGACCTTTAGTAGTTCATCTGTCCACCTTATGTAGGGGCCTACCCACGCTGCGTTTTCTGGTACGCAGTCGTCACTCGAGAACTTTTCAAAGACCAGTATTGTAAAGTCCCAGCGGCCGTGTATTCTTCGTGCAATGTACCGTGCTTACTCTCACTTTCACCTTTCAAACTTTAAAAAAAATCCAATATCATCATTTATCATTATACTGCCCTTCTCCTAGTCACCTGGGTTCGGCGCAACATGTATACTTTTCCATCATATACCATTTCTTTTTAGGTCTACCTCTTCCTCTACATCCTTCCACATTCATAGTTAACATTCTCTTATCAACCTCATTTGCATTTCGTCTCATCACGTCATGTCCATACCATCCCAAACGCGCACTTCTCAGCTTCTCTGTCACATGTGCCACTTTCAGACTTCCTCTAACATATTCATTCCGTATTCTATCCATTCTCGTTACTCCACAGATCCATCGCAACATTCGCATCTCTGCTGCATGCAATCGCCTTTCATCCGCCACTTTAGTTGTCCAACAAGCTATTTAAAATCCAATATATGAAACTCAATTTAATTCTTCGAAACGATCCCGAGGCTTAGCTAGTCTTCAATTTATTTAATGGAACTGATGTAGTTACGACGTCAAAATTAGTATTCAACTCGCTCTACTCCATTTTGGCTTGCTAATGTTAAAACTCAATCGAACTTTCACTTACTAAACGTTAATTACATTTGCTTCTAAATAAAAACGCAGTTTATGTTTTTTTTTTTTTTTTTTTTTTATAGCAACGAGAGGCAAACGATCAAGACGAGTCACCTGATGGTAAGTGATTCACCGCCGCCCACGGTCACCAGCGTTTACGCCAGTTTTATGTTTACTTAAATTATGGCTACTTAAGGTGTGCTACGCCATGATTCTGCTTGAAAGATTTTTGCTTTCAAATCATTTCTGTAATCAAACAAAAACTAGCACTTAAATTAGGCAGGATTGTAATTACAGTCCGTATGGATTCTCAATACGATTCATTGTCATTGATGAAGCATTTTTTATTTATTTATCATTAAAAAATAAACTTGTAAACATCACAGCCGTTTTGAAATAGGTTTAGCAATTGCAAAAAAAATCACTACACAACCAAAATCAGATAGTAAAAAAACCTATTGCCTATAATCCAATAACCTAATTCTTAGTATCCATCAGGCAGCCGGCTCTAACGTAATGTATTCAATGACCGTGTGCTTCCTAGAATTCCGACGACAAATCTAAGTCGTAAAAAAAAGAAGATAATATCTCAAGACGGAACGTTTTAATAAATCAAGAACCCGTTTAATTCCAGTGTCGGAAGTTGGTGACGTCACAACCTACACAGTTGCCCGTAATAGTTGTTCTAGAACGAAGACTGGCGTCGCTCATCAGCGCTTTACAAATCCGAGAAAACGTGGAATCACGAAGGGTTTATTATGGATGTTTAACATTTATATTTATAAGATATTTTCTTATAGTTTCGATTAAAACGATCGTATTACTTTATGTTTTTTTTATTTATTGCTTAGATGGGTAGTGAGCTCACAGCCCACCTGGTGTTGAGCGGCTACTGGAGCCCATAGACATCTACAACGTAAAATGCCGCCACCCACCTTGAGATATAAGTTCTAAGGTCTCAATATAGTTACAACGACTGCCCTACCCTTCAAATCGAAACGCATTACTGCTTCGCAGCAGAAATAGGCGGGGTGGTGGTACCTACCCGTGCGGACTCTCAAGAGGTTAAAATTAAAAATTAATAAGTAGTGCAATACTATTAAAGTTAATACCTACAAAGTCTTTGCAAAACATAAAAAATAAAATCTATTCGAAATGGCCACCTTTGGCTTTTATACAGGCCTTTAATCTGTTTGGCGACGAATCTATGGATATACGCACTGTTTCCAAGGGAAATTTGACCACTGCTTGCTGCAAAAAAAATTTAAGAGACTCAATGTCGCCCTGTTGTTTAGAGCAGGCCATATTCTCTAAGGCTGACTATAATTTGAAGTCTAAAGGGTTGAGGTCTGAGCTAGATGAGGGCCAGTCTTCAGCTCTTATAAAGTCTGGAACGTTGGTTTCAAGCCAGGCCTGGGTAGTTCGTGCCTTGTGACCAGGTGCAGTGTGGTGCTGGAAAGTCCACGGTATATTTTTAAAAAGTGTATTGCTAAGAGGTTTCACAACACGATCAGACACTGTATCTTGATACACTTTGGCTGAAGTTTTTACTCATTTTTCACAAAAATGTAGTTCTGTAGCTCCTTGATAAGACACGCTCCACCAAACCATCACTAACACCGGATGATGACGACGTTGTACCTTTCCGACCACTTGAACAGGTTCTTTAGAACTGTAAACGTTTACTTAATCATTTTGCTTATGGTAGTGTTCTTTAATTGTAATTTTTTTTTCAACGGTAGAGAGCATGTTTCTTTCCCTTTCACCTGCGTATCGCGACAGAAGGCGTTTTGATCGATCCTCTCTTTTTAACTGTAAAGATTAATTTAGGACATGTCATCGACGATAAGCACAGAGCTTCAGGTCTTGTTTTATAATACGCGACAGAGTCCTAGCGGGAATCTTCATTTCTCGCGATAAGATTTTTTGCTTCCTGGGGTTTCGACGAATTCTGGTTTTAACAGCATTAACAGCCTTTGTATTTCTAACAGCACGCGGTCGCCCCGATCTTTTCTGGTCTTCGACAGACGAAGTGTTGTTGGATCTGTTGATAGTACGATATATGAACATACGGCTGATACCAAGTTTTTGAAGTGTCTGGAATGTGACCGATGGCTCCATACCCACTTTGTGCAATGCGATCACTGCAATCCTATTTTCTTAAACACCCCATTCCATGTTGTAATTTGATAATGAACACGAAAAAATATGTGAAATAGTGCAAAATTGAAAGAAGTATTTAAAATAATATACGTGTCCCAAATTCACACTAATTAAAAAGAAAAAAAAAAGTTTTTATGTAACAGTATTTATGGCCAGACTAGTTACATAGTGTGGATACCACTTTATTGTTGTATTTTATACATCATTTAGGTCGTGAGTATACGCTTACATCAATAAAAGCTGGATTGATTTATTTCAAAGGCCTATATTTTATCTTCAACTGCGCTAGTCTCTACCGTGTAATTAGATTGACTGTAAATTATTCAAAATATCTGAAGTAATAACAACATTGTGACAATAAAATACGCGATAGTAAACCGTAAGAGCGTGTCTTATCTACGACTCGCGAAAACTGAAGAAAATATGGAAATTAAAAATAAATTAAAAAAATTAATAAAGAGAAGAATTTCTTCGTTAAACGACAGATAACAATAAACTTACTGGAAGTAGGACCTCTTATGAGTCCACGCGGGTAGGTACCACCGCCCTGCCTATTTCTGCCGTGAAGCAGTAATGCGTTTCGGTTTGAAGGGTGGGGTAGCCGTTGTAACTATACTTGAGACCTTAGAACATCACAAGGTGGGTGGCGCGTTTACGTCGTAGATGTCTATGAGCTCCAGTAACCACTTAGCACCAGGTGGGCTGTGAGCTCGTCCACCCATCTAAGCAATAAAAAAAAAACTTGCAGAACATTTTTTTTTTCGCTTAGACGACTTTTATTTTAAAACGTATCGCGAATGGTTTGCAAATTAAACGCTTCCAGTGCGGAATAGCCCAGGGCACATAACCTCGAAACAAAAGCCATTCTTCCACTCCGAATACACTTCTTGCTGCCGGAGACAATGCTTCTTTGTTTCTAAACCCGCGTGATTACCGACAAGAAAAATAATAAGGCACCCGACATTACACGTGACCTGCTATTTTCCGTTATCTTAAGATTGTTTTCTCTTTTGTACATATTTCAACGTTTTCTTAAAGAAACCGCCGTCTCTGCAACGCCTCCACTAAATAACAAAGGGAACAGGCTCTTTGTGATTAACTTGTAACAAAACTGACGTTTAATATCAGAAAACTTTAAGCATAAAAGCACTTGATTGTTCATTCGTAAAAAATTTGATTAAACAACACGTAAATTCATATTTAGAGGTATATTATTTAAACTGGATTAAGCTGATTATTCGTTTTGTAATTCACATCAGACTTGGAGATGTGAAAGAGATCGGATCCCCCAATGTTGCCCTTTCAAAGAATTTAATGTGACATTTCTAGATCTTTTAATCGACCGAATCAAAGCGAGAATAAAGTTTAAAAGAAATAAGAATAAAGAAGTTAAAGACAATGGCCTGAGTTGCTCTTGAATTTTTCATTCGTCTCACTCTCTCTATTTACGTAGAGGACAGGTAAACTCGGCGATTCCTTGTCGGGATAATGTAATTAAACGTGATGTTTAAACAATTATGCAAATGAAGGCGAGTCGAAACTTCGCTGAGAGGTCTCATTATCAAACAACGGGCCGGGAGCAACCGTAGTATTATTCTGTTTAGGCACCCGCGCGATCGAGGCGAACGCACTTATTGAAGTGAAACTTCTTTAGAATCGTTGGGTGTGATTTCAAACACGATGAAACGAAAACATGAAACGTGAAGTTAAAATATCAATTCACAGAGGGCGCTACCTTATACTATAAAAGATGATTTACAATTATTTCTATTTAGTTTGTTATCAACAGATGTCGCTGCACGTAAATTCAACAATTCCTGAATCGCGATAACGAGATGTTACACAATTGATAGACGTTCTTGTATTTCTCTTGCTAAATCATACTCACCTGACGTAGAGATACTGTGATCTGGCAGCAGGCGGTTCCCCCAGGGTGAGGCTGCTCCATTGCACTGCAGAGTGGTTGGTGGTTGACCCTTACGATTATTCTTATTTTTTATAAGTTTCACTTCTGCCGTGTGTGACTGGCACTCACACACACATTATTTTATTTTTGATTGCACTGGATGGGTGGAGGACCTACCTGCGGTTATGCGATTGTGATTACTTTGCTGTGCTCCGCCTCATCCTCGTCGCAGACTCTGCAGCGGTGGCACTCCTAGTCGGAGAGTATCATCAACCGGAAGATGAGACGCTTTCAGTGGCGGTTTACCTAGTCTGCGGGCACAGGGTGTACCGCTTCGACGCTCCGTAAACTATAGATCGAGTTCACCAAGACCCGCAGAGACCATAACTCTTCTTCTTCTTTAGCTTATCCCACATTACTTGGAACTGGAGCAGCATTTTCTCTTATCACGCTGCAAAAGGATTTAGCATGAGGCTTAGCCTTACCCGTCGCCTGCTAGTCGACAAGCCCTCTAGGGCTATTATATGCCCAGTAATATAGCCATGGCAACATACCATAGCGGCAACTTAGCATCAATTGCGTTCGAGTGACAACCGCGTGGCAGGAGAAGACCTGGTCGCCTTGTACACACTTGGCGACACACCACGGGGAGCCAGATGAGAGCTGCCGACGTGGAGTGATGTCAAGGAGCAAGCGCAGGACAGGGTCAAGGGGAGGCAACTTCTGAGAGCCCTATGTACCAGTGGACCCCTAGGACTACAACAACAACAACATAGGTAGGGTATATCCTGTATTTTCTGTTGGTGTTTCTTTTCTTTGATCCGTTTTTGGTTCTATGATTTGTATTTTATTATTATTATACAAATATTTACACTATAGTTTACATATTCAAAGACCAAAGAGATAAAAATATCACATTTTGTTCGTTTTTCTGTTTTTTAACAATGTAAGCCCTATGTTTTTTTTTTTTATTGCGCTTGTAGGCAGACGAGCATACGGCCCACCTGATGGTGAGTGGTTACCGTCGCCCATGGACTTCAGCAATGCCAGGGGCAGAGCCAAGCCGCTGCCTACCTGAAATTTTGAATTTAAATTTACTATCAAAATGCCCGCACACACTATAAATATCACCATTAAAACTGATTTACTAAACTACCTATAATACTAGTATACACTAATTAATTTATTAGTTCTAGTACTAATAAATAATAGTCATAAATAAAAGTCATCGTCGAAATTATGTTTGATATGTATGTACATATTTAAATGCAAATCTGATTTAAAACCCAAATTAGTCTCACTGCTTGAGACGAGTACATCTTCGCTTCTTATGCCTTAGACCACGAACGTATTATAATATAATATTTAAAATTACTGGTGCTAGGACCTCTTGTGAGTCCCCGCGGGTAGGTACCACCAACCCTGCCTATTTCTGCGGTGAAGCAGTAATGCGTTTCGGTTTGAAGGGTGGGGCAGCCGTTGTAACTATACTTGAGATCTTAGAATTTATATCTCAAGGTGTGTGGCGCATTTACGTTGTAGATGTCTATGGGCTCCAGTAACCACTTAACACCAGGTGGGCTGTGAGCTCGTCCACCAATCTAAGCAATAAAAAAAAAAAATTGTTATCTTAGTTTTAAGACCTCACACGCATGGATTACTAAAAAAATTATTTGCGAAAACAAGACAGCGTGAATTTTGCGCTGTGACGGCGTGTGTTTGTTTACTAGAATAACTGCGCATAGGTTTGTATGGGATGATTCCGAAATAATTCACGGTTTTATTCACTTTGTGTTTAGTTTTCGAAACAATCGACGGTTTTGAGTTTCCGGATTGCTTTTATCTTTGTTTGCAGATGAAGATTGTCTTTGTTTTGTATTAAATTTCGGGTAGTTCTCAATAAAAGTTTTATTTGGTTTATTGTTATTACAATAAACTGATTGACGAGTAATACATAATAAGTATTAACTTTTTGTCGTATGTGTATTTTTTTAATCACGATTGTTTAATTACGACATAATTTTTTTGATTAAATGAGTTGTCATTCTCTGTTTGTTTATTCGGGTTTTACATTAGTTTTCAAAGGCAGAGATTAATTTCGAGCCGAGTATAATCTTTGTTTCATTGAAATATAATAGGATGTCGCGAAATGTTTTCGTCATTTCAATATTTATGACCCTGATAGATATTAAGCAGCAAATAATATTACCATAAAAGAAAGTAACTAGCTGTTGTTTGTTTTTCTCTTAACGCTCAAATCTCGAAGCCAATTTTGACGAAATTCATTATGTTAATAGTTTAAGTCCCAGGCTTTGGTCTTACTGCTGATTCTGAGTCTCACGGGCCTCCAATCTCATGACTTAAAGTGTGGTTCACACAGGTGAATTTGCAAGCGGGAATCTAGTCGCTAATAAAACCCAGCAACGCAGTCCAATTCGTTTGCTGCAATCTACAGTAATCATCGAAAGAAAAGTCAAGCAAGTTTGACTTAACTTATATATACATCTAAGCCATTAAACAAAAATATACATAAATCAATGGCGAACACGTTTTGTCACTACTAATTTTTCACTCGCTAGACTTAAATAATTCATATTTTCGTCACCACACTCCTTTTCGTGTTTTTGACATCAATCATAATCCATAAGAACCATATTATAGTTTTAGTTTTGATTATTCTTTGAATCAATAATAGGCAAATAGGTAAATAATAAAACTAAAAGAAAATCTAAATAAATTAGGCACCTTATATAACTTATCGTACTCTATACGTACTACATATAATAGGTACTATAGAATCATGAGATATATAAGGACAGTTGGTATATCTATATATTAATACGTGAAGCAAAAACTTTTTACGAAAATTGCGCGGACGGGTCGTATGAACTTTTCCACACTTATAGACAATATAGAGAAGGAGTGCACAATGCTAATATTTTTTTAAAATAATGCATAAAAGATACATTAAATCAATAAAGAAAACATTACACACACTACATACCATGTATTTGACGCACACACGCATGCATACTATTTATTGTCAAACTTTTGTTCTTGACATCTGTTGTCAAATTGAGAATAGATTAATAAATATTGTATGTCTTTGTTAATATTTTTTATAATGTAGTCTTGGCGAAATTTGTGATTATAGAAGTATAAAATACAATCATAATAGTGTACAATTCTAATTAATTATAGTCGAATTTCGACTACTGCGGGACCTCTAGTAATATATTAAAGACCACTTCAATCATGTTACTAACAAATGATGAACATATATACAAACCGGAAAAGAAATATACATATATATAGACTGCCATTTCTCAAAGCAGTGTCTTGATCTTCCGTTTCACTGATCTAATGGCTGATTTTTTTTCATCTCTCCCTCATTTGCGTGTTTGATTTATATGAGATATCAGTCAATTTTACGAATTCCGTGAAGGAACGTTTTCAACGGAAAAACATGATTTATGTATAAGAAAAAAGTAGAAAGATTGGAAATTAGATGAATTTCTTTGAGCATACTATACCGTTTCTATCGGTAATGATTATCGAAATTAACCAGAATTCCTCATGATACCAATTTCTATTTTGTTTTTTTTTCTGAAATTCCTGGAATGTTAAAAAGAATCTCGTTTTTTTTGTCTGTGTATAAATTTAATAAAACTGTGATCAATGAAATATGATTTTCCATTTCTGGATCATTGACCTCAACGGTTAAATTGAGACGTTTAACTTTGATATTTGTGTAATTTTCCAAAAAAGAACCTTCCAGGAGAAAGCACAAAGGAACAACGAAAACGGAGAAGCACCTACATAATTACGCCCTCAATGATGCATCGAACCAAAACCGGTAAGGCTATTCCCAGTTCTAATTGGGAAAGTTTTTTAAGTTCCTTTTTATTGTCTCTGTTGGGTGGCCATTGTTCACAGAGAAGTAAAAATTTTACCATTTACCATCTTGACAATTATAAAAGTTTTAATTGCTCGTACTTTTCTAATTACGAAAAATACAGTCGCATGAGCTGGAGAAATATTGGCGAACTTAAAAACCGCCCTTCGTCACCCTTACGATGCCTAACTGTTGGTGATTCTGGTGTAATTTATCGGGTAATAAAAGCAAGGAATTGGGATATTTTCCATTTTGCATTGATATCGGGTTTGACCATCAATTTAATATCGGAGATCGTGCTTGACTGATTTTCGATTTTACCATTCTATTCAATACGATACGATTTTGAGTTTTGTTTCAATAGACGAAGAAGTCTTATTTGAATTTTTATAATTTAGATTTTCTTTAATTAAGACTGTGTATTCAAAGTTTTAAACCCACAAAAAGTATTTGTTATAAGTAACTAAGCCGGAATTCCTCATACAAATCCCGGTAAGCTAACCAAAGAAAAAAGGGTACAAGTGCACAAAAACTCATTTCCAAGCCATCCGCCTGATGAAACTCCGGCTGTACGAGTGTAAAGTGAAAGAATTCTGGAAGTGTCAGCAGTAAAGTTCTTTGAGATCTTTTATCACTCGAAGCTAGTAATGTCGTGGCCCCTTTCATCCGCACTGACAAAGTTCCGACCTCTCAGACTTAGAACTCTGAATGCTTTACGCAGTCGGCAAGTAGTTTTTCACTGCTACACAAATCCGCTGATTTTGCATGTTGGTAAATTGAATCATTCAACACTTTTTCGTTGAGCTAATTATTTTTAATGACAAGATTTCGACCTGCTTACTATTTACGTACATTTTTTTGTATACACATTTCGAGATTCATTTTTAAAATAAACGAATGAGCCAAAGACTAATATTAGTCTTCAGTAAATATAACCGTATTCAAAAGTTTTAGTTGATTGTTAAATTCTCTCAAATAGGTTTTGGAATATAGCCACAAAACATTCGTTTCAATTTCAGAAAATACCGTAGCTACTTTTCAGACTGAAAATTTTAAATATCTTTCAAGGCGTCCCAGTAACATTGAATCTGACTATCGAACGGTTCTCTGGGCGATCGTTTCTTTCGTATACAGATTTATGAAGAAATTAGAATGGGCACGTGACCGGTTACGATTTCGATATTCACGTAGCACGCGCGAGATTCGACTTGCGCTTCGTATGAATGTTGCAGGTTTGTGAATTACATGGAAATTTGGCTAGTTACATGGAAAAGTTTAATGGAATCAAACTAGGTAAACTTCGAGATGACATTGTTCTTTTTTACTTTTTCCGTGGACAGAATCTAGGGAAATACAACTTACGTAAGTTTAATATAACCCGATCTTTTCCTACCGCGAAGTAGTCTTGCGTTTCAATTTGACATTTACGTTATGCAATATAATTAACTATTTTATTATCAGGTGGGCCAAGACTGCATCCTTCTTCTTTGTCGTCACACTCTTGACAAAGTGATCGTGGTCCTCATGTAGTATTGGATTAGTAGATTTGGCGCGGTTTATTATGTCACGCCTTTTGTCCCTGCTGGAGGCCACCCCACTGCACATCGGCAGGCTCTTCTACTGCAGACCTGATTTTGTCTGTTCACCGTATCAAAGGCCTCCCGTGCAGCTTGGCATCTTTGCACGACAAGGCCTTCAATGCGCTGGTTTTCGCGTCGGGAAACTGGTCCAAAATAACGACCCAAACTTGTAGACACCCATCAAATATTGCCATGATAATCGAGATGTTCGGAAAATAATAACTCAGTGGTACGAATTCATACGAATTATTTTGAATATTTGATATGGCAACCCTTAACGATCTGACATTGAGAGCACGTACAGACAGACAGCGCACTCGAGGGAGTCCATTTCCACAAATATTGGACTGCATTAGTCTCTGCCGACTCAAGGAAATTCAGTGATAAATTAAAGTTCACATTCTGTATGGGGTATTTCATTTGATTGAACAATGAGTTATTTAATTCTTTATGTTTTTGAACAAAAATCAAAGGTTTTAGATTTTTCACACTTTCTTAAATTTCCAATGATTCAAAAAATCAAGTTTTCATGTGGGTAATTATTTATTAAGAAATGTTTGATCAATATAGGAAACGTATTTAAATAGGTGGGTGGCGGCATTTGCGTTGTAAATTTCTATGGGCTTCGGTAACCACTTAACACCAGGTCACCATCTCGCAGAAGGAGGCGGCGGGGCGCGTTAGAGACGCGCAAGCCCACCGCCGTCGAGCGGGGGCCAGGGAGGCGGATCTCGCCCAAGCCCTGGCCCTCTAAGTGTTGCGGGTCCCCCTCATATGTCGGTCTGGGGACCGGCGAGGGGGACCTAAGAAGACGTCGTGCAAGCTGCTCTGCACGCGTTTTACGCAAGAGCATCCGGGTGATGGAAGGCCGGCTATCCTCGACCCACGCTGGTTCTGACCCAGCGGGGTATTCCGTAGGATAGCTCACTCTAACCGGCGCCATCTAGGCGGGCTCCGGATAGCCTGCCGACCGAGAGGGCTGGTGGTCGTGGCGCCGACGACCGCCAGTCCGGCGTCCCGAGGGGGAGGGTGATGGGAGAGATGTGCTCCGCACTAAACACTTCACTTTCCCCCCTTTGCCTTTTCATGAGTTCTGTCTCATGTGAGGTTTGGACGTTGGTTGTTGAGCGACAGGAGGTTTTAGTCGGTTCGACTCCGACATGCTCTGCCCGCCGTCCTCAGTGGAGGGCGGAAGTCCGGCGATTTCCTACTGACAAAAAAAAAAAAA
>NW_021011513.1:571033-809358 GCF_003987935.1 Bombyx mandarina
AAACAATACGAGAAATAGTTCTATATTACGACAACACGATACACTACAGATTATTAACAAATTAACGAGACACAAAACAAACGACTAACAAATATATGAAAATACAATAATGAGAGAAACGCGCGATCAGTACGAGGCTTTGTGGCGGACTGCCGGCGCAGCAGCCCGGCGTCACCTGCGATAACGCATTTCGTGTGACATGCGCAATCAGGCGCATAACGCATTTCGTGTGACATGCTAGTACGATTTTGGTCCCCATAGTTTTCATACCCCGGGCCTATATATGTAAATCGATTCTAAAGGAGTAAACTCCAAAAATTTGGTCGAATATTTATCAATAAAATCATAATAAAACTGATTTTTTTTTCAAGATTTATTGTCCTGGAAACGAGACATTTTAGTCATAGTAAAACTGACATTTAAGTCGCGCACAGATTAAAAAAATATATAGGCATATATAAATAGGATTATATTACGAGTATAAGATACTTTGAAGACCAAGGTATACAACCAATGTGTGCTACCAGTGATGACTTACGGTTCCGAGACGAGGTGCTTCACAAGGGATCTTTTTAGGAAGCTCAGTGTCGCGCAGCGAGCTATGGAGAGGGCTATGCTTGCTATTTCTCTACGAGACCGAATCAGAAATGAGGAGATCCGTAGAAGAACCAAAGTTGCTGACATAACCCGTAGGATTAGCACGCTGAAGTGGCAATGGGCAGGCCACATAGCGCGAAGATCGGACGGCCGATGGGGCAGAAGGATCCTCGAGTGGAGACCACGTACTGGCAACCGCAGTGTGGGACGGCCACCTACGAGATGGACCGACGACCTGGTAAGAACCGCTGGGTCACGTTGGATGCAGGTGGCAACGGACCGGCCGCACTGGAGATCACTTGGAGAGGCCTATGTTCAGCAGTAGACAATGAACAGGCTGAGATGATGATGATAAGATACTTTATTGGTTCTAATGATGCCAATGATGACGTAATTTGATGACAAACGAAGGTCAAATATATTTAATAAAATCGGCAATTGGAAAAAAAAATATCTGGCCTATTCCTCGAAACATTTTATCAATCATTGGTAAAAAAAAGGTCGGTGCCTATTTTAATAGGCGACTTTAAAGGCTGCACAATTAATCTTTTCATTTCTACACAGTTCACGAAAAGTAAAGTCAGTGAACATGAAACATTTTATTTTTTCATTTACATTAAACGGCCTTTATAAGTATTTCCCCAATTTTCAAATAAATAATCATTTCCCATGCGTAAAGCCGTGACGAACGACAAACATCAAAGACCTTTAATAACGCGTAGGTGGAAAATATTGGAGTGACTAATTAATTTCTTTTGAATGTAAGCTCTTGTAGGGTAGTGATTTGTTTGTGTAATCAATGCTTTACTCAGAGACGAAAATGATGAAGGTATTTATGTTTTACAAGTAATCGTGACCTAAGGGCTAATATACTTAATGTTCTCGTATCGAACTATGAGACTGTATATGGCTTAAATAATTACTTAGGACATATTCACGAATTACTGCTACTACGACGCATTACTGCTTCACGTCGCAGGCATGTAGAATGAGAATCAAAATCTGCCAAAAATTACCTGATTACTGGTTTGAGTCTTCTGAGTAGCTTCCATATGGTTGGACAAAACCATCTTGCCCATCTCTGCGGTGAAGTAGCAATGAGTTACGATTTGTAGGCTCTATTATATTGAGACTTAGACACGTCTCAGGGTGGTTGTTTCTAGCTATTCATGCTGTGATGTCAATAGGCCCCTATTGACACCAGGTGAGCTAAGAATTCATTCACCTGTCTATGAAAAAAAAAGAAGAGACGCTACAAAGTGCATGCCTCTATCTATTTCAGTTTGGATTTACAGAAAGATTCAACTTGTAATTAATACATTCGAGAATACTATGGAACGTTGATAAAGGCGGTGAATCGTTTTTTTATATACTTATACATAAATATATGTATGTATGACGTACCTTCTGAAAACAAAATCAAAAAATTAAAAATTGATCAAAGCGCATATACATTGGTGTATCAAATAGTGGTGCTTTTATTACTGATTCGGAATACATTTTCACGGCTGCATACAACTAGCCAGAAAATGGGAACTTCATCTTTTTTTTGTTTATATGACGGGGTAGTAAAACAGATTAACATTTTTAAAATATTTTAAGTAAGTAATACCTATACGTGTGACCTATTCGTCTCAATATGATGGATATTAAAATTTACTTTTCAAGTAAATTACGGTATTTTTAGGCGGATTTTTATTTCGTTTTCCTTGTAAATCAACGATTTAAATGTATGACTCAAATGAAAAGGTTGTAATTTCAGTAAGGAAAAAAAAATAGGAACGAAATTCACGGACAATTCATTTAGATTCGTCCTTTGAAGTTTCTGTTTAATCTGTTTGAAGTGAATATACGAGTGTATCACGCCAAAATTACGTTCACATAAAGATTGAGTTTCATTTTTGCGCTTTCTTTAGTTAGGCAGACGATTCCGTAGCTACCTGGTAAAGTGACGGCAGCAGACCCTTCTTGAGGTACGTGGTAGACTCTCAGATATAAAGGATGTCTCACTCTAATATAGCAAAGTCTGAATACATCGCGGTAGAATCGAATTGTAGTATCTATCCGTATCCAGGCGGAATCGTAATACACCCTAGTGTAAGTACGGTCTTGGAAGTTGAAAATAAAAATACATAAATACTTTGAGAGTGATAGAGAGAGAGAGAGAGAGAGAGAGAGGGGGAGAGAGAGGGAGAGAGAGTATGCTTTATTATGCACAAAATAAATAAAAAGTTCGAAATATTAAATACAAAAATTACACGCAGTGTCGCTATAGATTGAAGTATCCATATAGTCGCTCATACATACAGAATATATATACACATACACATGCATATACATAAATATACATAGACGCATACTCCTAAAACTTAAAATAATCTGCATATACATATTTGTAAATAAACAAATATGAACAATGTAATTGATTACTTGACCAAGACACTAACTACTATGGGACATCGTTTTAGACAATTATACTTAAAAATCCCATTTATAATTGACCTTGAGAAGTCCTCAAAGTTTGGCAGCCGATTGACTATCTTCGTGCATAAAACAAATCACTTCCTTACGTTTCACGGAAAAAGAGAACAGCGAAATAAAATAGGACAATAATAATTTTAATCAAAAACAATGAGATGGTGCCCGACGCAAATTGGTCTTCTTTAGCCATTAACATGATGATGAAACGCTGCGACGCGGCGCCTGACCGAGGGCGCCCAGAACTGTATGCACACCGTACTGTAACATACAAAGGTGTGTCACGAACGGTTTCTATGCGGTGAATACTTCTTTACGTCTACAACTATTAAGTGAAACTTTTATTACACCGTCTCAAACTTTTTCGTCTGTGTGTTGCATGTCGCGTGACGCTCGGCCGCGGAGTAGGGATAAACTGAAAGGCGCTCGTCAGTATATGTAATGTGATATGATATGAATGTATAATTATTTTTAGAGCTATTCAGTACTTAGGTTCGCTAGAGTAAAACGATCCCTTCTAATCTAAATCGTTGGTAAAATATATTTGATATACGCCCATCAACGCTTAGTTGTTAATAGCTAATGTATTCTTTTGATTGACTCAAAGGTGCAGCAGTTTGCACCCCTGAGTGTTGGATCGCGAATCTGATTTCCACATCGGGTAAAAAAATTGTTTGATTATGTCTGAGTGTTATATTAGATATTTATATATATTTATGTGGGCATATCAGTCTATAGTTTCCATAGTATAGGGAATCTTAGTTGGGATCAGATGACCGTGTGTAAATGGCCTCCAATTTATTATTTATTATTAAGTTACATTTTTCGAGACCAAGACTACGGTGTGAAATATGGTCCAAAATAATCTTGTAGTAAATGCGAGCTTCATTCAATATGATGTAAATGCAATAACTTTTGATATACAGCAAAAGGAATTGAATTATCTTTAGTGTTTTATTTAACAAAGCCATAGCTCTTACAATAACATTCTTAAGCCTCACACGAAAAAAAGAGTACATTGTTTCATCATTCATTCATCACTAGGAAATTCAAACAGAGCTACGAAGAATTCTTCGATAGCAGGAGATAACGATCATTCAATAAGATCTAGTGAAAACTTCCCCCTTCCCAATCAATGCCTTTATAGGAATCGCATTGATTCCAAAGTGCGGAAAAACAGTTACAAATCGCCGTGCGCCCCACGAAAGCTCCAGAATCCGAAAGTATTAAAGCATGAATAGCAACCCCTGAAACTTATTGGAGCAATCAGACTGTTCAGATTCCGTTTCACATTACCGGGATTCCTCCTCGACCCAATCGCATTAAGAGACCATTTAAATTTTTTCAACCACAAAAGCATTCCGATTCTCCATAAAAATAAATAGGCTTCGAAAGCTTTCTGTTTAATCTGCGGTGATGTCATTTTCGTTGTTCAGGAAATCAGGCGAATTTCCAGATAATTGTTTCGAATGAATGGATTGAGGCTATACATTTTGGGAATGGTAGAGTAATGCTATTGTTTCTAGCTTTGTAATTAAATGCCAACAAAACTACGTTTAGTACAAAAATAGAATTATTTTTAAATTTGTTTTTTTTTAAAACATGCTCTCACAGTGCTATTGTATAATTAAGGTTTTGTACATTTGGAATATCTATAGAATACTGTTAACATATCGACGCTTGAAAGGCAAACGTGACTAAGCGAAAATAACTGCTTTGTACATAAAATGATATGCAATAACCATATTCGATGCGCAAAAAAAATATATTTCTAGGTCTATTAAAATCATTTCAATCCTACAGCTACTAGCTAGATTCTACTACAGCTAGTTTCGTGAAAATAAATTTTGTTTTCAGGTATTTCAATTTTAAATTAGTCTACTGTAAAGTTCACGCATTTTCGCTTAGTCACGTTTGCCCTTCAAGCGTCGAATATTATTAATATGTACGTAAACACTAAATTTCTTTCACATTTTCGTAGAGTAGACCAGAAAAATAAACTATTCTTAGAAGTCTTATTTTCGTGGTTAAAAAAATGAGCCTTTTTATTTTTTTATTTTTTATAATTGAAGGATTACTGGTGACCCGAAGGCCTTTCCAGTTTCACCAGGACAGGTGGGCGAGCGAAGGCTCAGCCAGGAAGGAATAAACGAACCACAAAAAAAAATTCTATATTTAGAAATAGAATTTTCTGACTTCACAACCAATTATTGAGCTCGTTAATTAAATATTAACAAGACGCTAAATTCACAATAGCGAAACGCAAATTCAATTGTAATTTATGTAAATATAAAAATACACAAACCGTTGCTTGCCGGGAGGTGCGGGAAAACGTAACCGAATTTCCTCGTTTCCTAAATATTGTTATTTTATTTTCAAAACGACAAATCACTGACACATCCTCGGAAATGCCCAAGCTTCGAGAGCGCGGTTTTAATAAAAAAAAAACATGTTTTCCCTTAGAGGGGATTGTCGCCGTATCAGTCATGTCCGCTTACATAAAGCGCGCTCATTTGTTTGTGTGCTCGAAAAATATGTGTTCCCTTTTTAATTTTTTTTGTCACCCTAGTTACGTGGCTTCATAACACATTCGGCTCGCGTCGACCCTTTTCATAAATTTCTTTTTCTTGAAAAAAACATTACGGTTGGCTACACTGAAAATTTAATGACCCTGTTTTAATGTTGGCCATTTTCCCGAACGAAGTGTTTATTTAGTGTATTCTAATGGAAACTGCATAGACGGTGGTCTATCTTGTCTTATCGTTGGTGACGTTTTTATTATTGCCACTCAATGTGTGCTTTTGACGACATACGAATCTCTCAAGTAAATAATGCTGACAGCTTACGTCGTTCGGTATCATGTGGTAATCAAAGAATAAATTTGATTTCATTATACGGGGGATATTATAAATGTTTACAAATATGAACATAGTAGGAGTCACGGTACCCCACGGTGGGAGCACCCGCGGCGAAACCTCGTCGCGGTGTTGGGGCAGGACCTCTCTTTGCGGGCTATCGTCGCCCGTATGGTAGAGGACCGGAGTTTGTGGGAGGCCATGGTTGGGTTCTGTGACTTGATCATGGCGCTTCGTGAGGCTGAGGAGCGCGAAAGTGAATGGGATCCCTCTTCGGCTCCTCAGCGCAGAAGGCGGGGTGGACGGCGCGTGCGAGAGGCCGCCGCTCAGCCCTCGTAGGGACTATCGAGTGCCGGGTGCGGGGGCGCTCGGCACTCGACTGTTGGTCCGGTGGTGAAGCGGTGCAAGATGGCTCCTGTGCGCCGCTCACGGTGTATCTCCCGAAACGAGGTTCTACGGGATTTTCCCGGTGATGAAATCCCGTCTTAACATTAGTACGGGTACCGCCTAAGGCGAGACTTTCGGCGCGCATCGCGGTACCGTTAGTTTCGTGTAGGCGGTGTGGTGGAGCTCGATGGGGTTTAGTCGGTAGTCGTTCTGCGGGGCAAGTGCTTCGCGCGCCTTTTTCAAGGCGTAGTCTCCTGTGAGAAATTGGGGGAGGTGAAGGACCTCGGCCCTTCACGTACTCCCGTCACGGTACTCCCCCGTGGTTGACTTCTGGTGCTGCTAAGAGCTCAGCGGGCACTTCTGGCGAGGGTAATTAGGGTGCGCTCTGGCCGGGACTCTTCACTGTCCAGTGGGCCTCACCTCTACCACATACGAGGTGTCTGCGTGTGGGGAGCTCGCGAGATACATATTTGGGACTTGAAGATCTGCAAATATTGAGAGCAGACATTCAAAATCTTCCAAGTATACAAACTTTTAGAAGTACTAAAATGAAGTATTACATGACTCAGTTTCACGGCTAATAAAAATTTGGGTTGATATTAAAACAACATAACAAATAAACAGCGAATAAAAAGAAAAATCGTTCGAAAGCTTCGAATGTATTTTCGCACTTTATTCCACATCTCACAGCAAATATTCGAATGGACCGATAAAGCAAAGTCGTACAAATACAAAACAAATTGAATACAGAAATGTAACACGAGCTATTTTAATGGGAACAAACGAAAAACTGCAAAGCGATTTCGGATTCCAAACGTAATTGGAGACGACGTTGTTCTTTGCGTCGCGAATCTTCCAACAAAAGGGGAATTAAAAATTCTAGGAAACGCTGAAGATTCCTTTGGATTCTAACAGATTTTCCAATGTTTAGTTTATGGGATTAGCATTATACAAGACGATTATATTACGTTTTCTTTTGGATATATACATAAGGTTGATTTTTAAAAAAAAATGCCGGTATTATTTTTCCCAAATCTTTGTCCATCCCTTTCAATCCATTCATTTTCCGCTATCACATCTATTTCTCAGCTACAGCTGAACATAGAAGCTTGCTTATATTAATAACTAGCGACCCGCCCTCGCTTCGCTTCGGAAACTGTAATTTATTATTGATTTCTCCACTATTTAATGGATGTTATTATACATATAAACCTTCCTCTTCAATCACTCTATCTATTAAAAAATCCGTTGAACCGCATTAAAATCCGTTGCGTAGTTTTCAAGATTTAGGCATACATAGGGACAGAGAAAGTGACTTTGCTTTATACTATGTAGTGATATGGAGTTTAAGCATGGGGTCGAAATATCAACTGTCGAATGGTAATCCCACACCTCAATAACCACATGACTGCTTCTGTGTAAAGGTATACCTGAGATGTGAGCGTACATGAGCTAGTGAACAGAAAACAAATACTGCGAAAAATTTCAAGAAATACTAATTGATCAAACACTGTTGAAACGCCAATCCTGATGAAATGTATAAGGCCATTATTAATAATTCAATATACGAATCCTCTACTCCGTACCATTCCTTAGAACCATTCGAACTTCATACTAAATTACTTTGTTCAACTTTCGAATCACAGAATCTCGCGAGTTTCCATGAAAGGCTTAAATTAAAAAAAGGTCGAACATAAAAAAAAATAACTTGTCAATTCTGGAACCTTTGGAGTTCGGACAGTCCTTCCTTTGTGAGAGTTAAAACAGCCTTTTTCGTACGCCGATTATCTAGGGTTCTCGATCTGGAATTATTCTTTGAAATTAGATTTAAAACGTTGTTTTTTTGTTAGAAGTTTAATATTCGTTTATCAATAACTCGAAAAATGACTTAAAAATCAAAATATAAAAATATATACATACATAGGTTTTAACCTAACCTAACACTAAGTAGCTTTCAAGGATAAGTTGCTTTCGACGTTGATATGTATTTGGTGGTTGATGCTACACTGTCAGATTGTTTAACTATCAAAAATACTGTGTAGGCTAAACGGATGAAAAATGCGAACACATAAAAGAATAATGAACAATATTGTATTTTACATGGCTTCGATTGGCGGAGAATAAATTGTTAAAGTGGCAATTTGTATTAGGGATGGCGGTTCTTCGAGAAGAACGCTTTTAAGTCGATCCGAATCGAACTCTGCGGAATCGATTCACCATCAAAATTGATATTTTTGGATTATTTTGAATAAGCAATAGCTCACTTCACTTAAGTGTATATTAATTAGGACGCAGTTGTAGTATTATTAATCAATCTAACACAATGAATTTTACATTCGTTAGAGTTCAATTAGGCATAAGTTATGAATTTTACTAATATTATATATTATTACTTAATTCAACCCAAAATTATTGTACAATATCTATGGCCGAGTTGAAAACCTAAAAATAAATTAATATCGATTCTTCGATGTTGTATTCGTTAATATTGATTAAAATGATCGATCGATTTTGCTGAAAAAAATCGATTCTTCGCTTAATTGATTGAACCGAATATAACAAGAAACTAATAGAAGTCATAGTAGAAAAAACTGGAAATTATATTATAAAAGTGAATATATTCGAAAAGGAAATGATAAAAATTCATTTACAAAAAAAAATCCTCTGTAAAATGGAAGGGTTGCCAACACTAAAAAGAAGATTTATTTAAACAAGAAAAAAATAATACAAGAACAATTTATACCACCTGAGCGCCGTAGAGGTACCAACATAAAAGTCTGAAGCTATTCATTTTCCGTTTGAATGTCCAACCCTTTCCAGAATATTGAAGGAACAATAAACTTTCCCGAACAACGTACAAAAAATTGGGGAAACGAAATTTGATATATAAACTGAAGCCTTCGAAGGATCAAGATACAGTTGAACCGAATTACTACAGTTTTGCGATGAAATAATTCCCTAAATTTAATGTTCTTTTTGTTTGTATTGTAACGCGATTGAAAAGTGTTAAATTTCGAATGAATATAATGTTTCAAAATGAATGAAGTAAGAGTGAGTGAGTGAGTGTATGAGTACTTCTATACTCTATACAAAAAATAAAGACACATATTAAAGAGTTTTAAATTGTTAAATTTCTTTAAAATCACTTTGTTTGATTGTTAAAGAATTTCACTACGTGCAGTACCTACTTGGGATTGGAAAACACAACTAAAATTCATTTGGGCGGTAAACTGTTGTTTTGATTGAATGAGGAGGCTTAAATCCAATATTGATACACTAAGTATGTTTTTTAGCCGCCTCATTTTTACTCTTAAATCTTTATTTGACAGTCATTTGTTCTACCTTCAAAAACGGAACTCCCTCCTGGCTGAATCCCTGAGTTCATCCATTCATCCTAGCCAAGCGACACGGTCTTCAGAAAAGCCACGATCCTTCTATCCCAAGGTCAGGGCACGTGATAGAGTCACAGTAGAAACCGAAAGATAATGGTATCCTACATGGGCTCGTATTAAGCTTTAACCAGAAAACCAGTTATTACACAAATTTATATTTTTTGGGGTTTTAAATTCCTGTAAACTAGTCAATCGCGATACGCACAATCGCGACAATCTATAATAGTACAACGTTTTTCTTACTGTTGAATATACGTAGGTGAATGAGAATAAGGATGAAAGTTCGGGTTCAATAAAAGTTCAAGTATTAGATTTTTGTCTTTAAATTATCAGCACCACCAAAAAGTTTTACTCAGCATTAGCACTTGTACTCTTGTTGATGAGCTGAATTAAAATCGACTTTACAGCAGACATTAGGCAAGCAGATTCGTACATCCAAACACAAAATACTTTCGTCAAGAATTGCGCCTTAAGTTGGTAAGACAGATTCTTCGGATGCTCTCGAGGAGCTAACGGATTGCTGCAATAAATTTGAGGTCCATTCTCGCGGAGTATTTGTCCGCTCTGAAATGTGGCGCTTGATGTCACCGGTTTTTCCTCATTTGTTTTGATGATTAAAGGTACTTTGTGTTACTCATTAGTAAGAGAGCCTTTTTATTGCATTACAAAGGAATTTACGCGTATTTTTTCATAGTTTAATTTTTAATTCGACCTGTATATTACATGAATCTGCCTGCGTCTAAATTGTTGAATTATGTAGAATATTGGAAATCTACGACTGGATTTTTTGGCCTAGGATGATATAATAAGTACTTCGTCTTTTAGTGTCATTAAAGATCCCTAAGATCGGAATATGGCAGCGGTGTTTTTAAGTTGTTGATGTCTATCGGCTCCGGTAAACACTTAACAACAGGTAGGCTGTGAGCTCGTCCACTCAATTAAGCAATAAAAAATTGGATCGCCACGCTTGTTAATGAATAAAGTGCAATCTAAACATAGCCTAACTTAGCAAAATAGGTTTTCAAACATATACATTTATCACTACGTTTCGCGTGTCCAAAATATGTCGAGTGATTGCATTCGGAACAATGGCTCGAATAACATTTCTTGAACTTGTTTATGATTTTTTTGCTAAATCTGCGACACCTATTTCAATACTCTTCGTTATAAGCATTTAACAAAAGAGTGATTTTCTGCATATAACAGTACACTACATACAGTAAAGTACTACTACTAATGTCTGCAACAGACTAATAAATAGACATGAAACATTTATATTGGCAATCATTAGACTAACGATTTTTTTTTATTTTTTTTTTATTTATTGCTTAGATGGGTGGACTAGCTCACAGCCCACCTGGTGTTAAGTGGTTACTGGAGCCCATAGACATCCACAACGTAAATGCGCCACCCACTTTGAGATACAAGTTCTAAGGTCTCAAGTATAGTTACGACGGCTGCCCCACCCTTCAAACCGAAACGCATTACTGCTTCACGGCAGAAATAGGCAGGTTGGTGGTATCCACCCGCGCGGACTCACAAGAGGTCCTACCACCAGTGAAGTTCGCGGAAACAGTCTCAAAATAATTTTATTTTGAAAGTAGAGTAAAAACAACGACGGGCTCTCGAAATAAACGTGTCGCCCCATTCAGGAACAAATGGAAATCTACTGCAAAAGGAATTATACGGTCGGAACGGAGCACCGCTTTTACTACGCAGAAAGGAATACCATTTGCGATGCGACACTAATAAGGAATCGGCAAGATCCTTTCAGAAAATGTCATTTGTCACATAGATAGCTCGTGTCAGTACTCAGAGAATATTTACTGGAAATGTATTCCTTAATAATATTCTAAATTAGCGTTATTTGAAAAAAAAAAAATATGACGTAATATGTATGACTTTTTATTTTTTATTGCTTAGATGGGTGGACGAGCTCACAGCCCACCTGGTGTTAAGTGGTTACTAGAACCCATAGACATCCACAACGTAAATGCGCCACCCACCTTGAGATACAAGTTCTAAGGTCTCAAGTATAGTTACAACGGCTGCCCCACCCTTCAAACCGAAACGCATTACTGCTTCACGGCAGAAATAGGCAGGGCGGTGGTACCCACCCGCGCGGACTCACAAGAGGTCCTACCACCAGTAATTAAGCAAATTATAATTTTGCGGGTTTCATTTTTATTACACGGTGTTATTCCTTCATCGTGGAAGTCAATCGTGAACATTTGTTGAGTACGTATTTCATTAGAAAAATTTGGTACCCGCCTACGGGATTCGAACACCGGTGCATCGCTTCAACACGAATGCACCGGATGTCTTATCCGTTAGGCCACGACGACTTTAAAAGTCGTTCCATTAACGGATAAAAAATGACTGATCAAGTCATGCTGTAGTTAGCGTTCTGAGCTGAGTTTTTCTAGTTGTTGAGCTGTGAGTCGTGGGATCTATTGTCATTATAGGCAATTCGTGACTTGTTCTACCCATTAAAATCCACTTTTAGTTTTGATCCTTTTGTCTTTTGCTACCAGAAGGTTCTTGGTTACTTTGGTCACATTGCTCGGCGGCCACCAAACAACCTTGAAAATTTGACTGTGATGGGCAAGGTAGAAGAGAAAAGACCCGCCGGCCGGCCACCAAACCGTTGGTCAGATCAGGTAACCACGCTCACTGGACTCTCTGTTGCGACCGCCCTGAGAGAAGGCGAAAACCGAAGGAAATGTAAGCTGATGGTACAAAGAGCCACGAAGGGCTTTTAGGGACACGACCTTCAGCAATAAAGTATGCGACTAAGAAGAAGAAGTCTTTTAAAATCTTCGAGTCATTTACAATAAACACGACCACACTTTAACTGATAAAAATATCAGCTTTCTCAAAAAACTCAATTATGGTGTTGCCTTGTAAATCTTGAAACAGTCTTGTGTCTTGAAGGGCAGCCACAGTACCAACCGCTTAACAAATATTCATTTGCAAAAACCAATTTATTATCATTTACTTGGATTCATTAAATTTAAAGCTAATATCTAAATGAGCAATGAATATAGCTTAAGTATCGTTTGGAAAACGAACGCGTACTCCGGAACACTCCTTGTTTATTGCACAACGTGACACGAATACAGATAATTGTTTTTTTGAAATTAACTTAACCTTTGAACGTTTTCTGTGATAACGCGAACTACTAATCCCAGAATCTCATCGAACTTCTTTTTCTTCTTTGTCCTTCACTCATTAATGACCATATGCGATTCGGCTCCATGTTCTTCTATCATCTTTATTTTATTGCCCGTGTAGGCAGTCGATCATACGGCCCACCTGATGGTGAGTGGTTACCGTCGCCCATGGACTTCAGCAATGCCAGAGGCAGAGCCAAGCCGCTGTCTACCGTTAAGTACTCTCCACAAGTCTCGTTTGAAGAAGGATATATCAAGATATGTCATAGCGCTCGGAAAACACCGTGGAGGGAAGCTCATTCGAAAGCCGGATGGTACGTGGCAAAAAATATCTCTGGAAACGCACTGGAGATGAACGCACTGGCTCCAGGTACTATGGATGAACTCTACTCCAGTGGCGGGCGGTGTGATGGTAAAAACGAGATGATGGTATCATCTGAAACAATTCCTGAGAGCACTCGCCATGGAACATACTGTTTAAATCAGTTCAATAGATCGTTGCAGACTCTCTCTCCTCTTGTCTGTCCAATACTTTTACAATCTACATCAATGGACACTTTAATGTGGCAGTATCACATATTTTTGCTTCTGCCTACCCGTGTAAGATATTTTCAAAACTCATTTGACCTCAAATTCAGGGAGAAGCCGTACATTTTACGGATTGATGGAATATAACCCATATTCTATTGAACGACCCCATATTATTATTTACCAATTACTAGTTTAAATTTTATTTGCTCTAACCTAACAAAGAATGAAATTCGAACTGAACAGGGATATATTCAAAATGCATAAAATGTATAATAATTATAATAGTCAAATAAAATTAATGAGACGAAAAAGCATTTCAAATCCGAGAAAAGTTTAATTGCATCGTGTTCGTTAGTTGAAAATTTTGCTATCCAATAAATTGTTTCAGAGAACTTTAAGTTTATGTTGATAAAATTTTAAGGCCCTGGTTAGATTTTTTTTACTGTGTATGTTGTGTGTGTTTTTTTTACGGTACTTAAGGCCTTTTTTTCCTGTTTTCCCATTTTTCCCATAGACATCTACAACGTTAATCCGCCACCTACCTTGAGATATTATAAGTTCTAAGGTCTCATTACTGCTTCACGACAGAAATAGGCAGGTTGTTGGTACCTACCCGCGCGAACTCACAAGAGGTCCTACCTCCAGTAATTACGCAAATTTTAATTTTGATTTTGATCGTGTACTCGCCTACCCACCTTGTGTAAAAAAAATGTACTAAACTCTACCTACTGGTTTTCCATCCAATAATCTGGCTCTTACTGAGACAGCTGTCAAAGCTCTCAAGGAAACAACTAGCGTAGTTTTTGGATTACGATGCAAAGATATTTCCAAAATAACCATAATTTAAAAAAAAGGAGAAACAATGAAAAAGCTTTTAAAAATGATGCAGCAAAGTTTTATAACGTTCCCAAAATTCTTATCGTACCACGACCACGTGAATTTTCACTGCACTCTAATTACTTTTTCTCAAATAAACAATTTCATATTTATCTTCCAACCAGTTTAGTCACGTACCTTGAAAGAAACGCAAAACTAAGAAATATTTCTTAATTAAATCAATTCATCCAATCAAGTGAATTTACATTTTGCGTTGTCAGTGAGATCTTTTAATAGTTTTCAATTATTTAGTCCTTTATATCTGTCGACGAAAATTAAAAAGTTGCGTTAGCTTTCGTCTTGTCTAATGAGCCCTTAGTCTGTTTGTGAAAGTTAATGTGCCTTCCCGAATATTTCGACTGCGATTTTGAATAGATTATTTATTAGATTTTTATCTTAGACTAGCTGAACCGGCAGACTTCCTAGTGCCTCATCCATAAATAAAAGACTTAAACTTTTGTATAAAATAAACTTAAAACAAACAAAAGGCATCCGTCCGACGGGAGACACATCAAAGGGAAAACAAAATTGTTATTTTTATTAAATTCCGAGCATTTTCATATTCATCTTCTTCCTTCTAAATCCTTCTAAACCTTCTCTGGACTTCCACAAATAATTCAAGACCAAAATTAGCCAAATCGGTCCAGCCGTTCTCGAGTTTTAGCGAGACTTACGAACAGCAATTCATTTTTATATATACTTATATATTACTACTATAGGTACTTACTTGTCGTGCGCTTTTAGGAATTGTTCTATTAAAAGGTATAATTTTAGGTCTCAGCTACTATGTTGTGTAGTTCCAATCTCGTTAAATTAGAGTAGCAGAAATTATATGAAATTTAAGATGGATAAAAAATTATTACCAGTTTTTAAGATAGCAGGAATTAGACTTAAAAAAATGGCGACGTGATTTTTATGCTGGTGCGTGAACAAAGAAACGGCAAATAAACAAGCAAACGGCAAAAGGCCGAAAATGAAAAATCGATCTGCCGTACCTACGACTAATGTCATGATCGAAGAGGACTATGTTCAGTTGGCCGGCAAAATTAATTCAACGCATTCGTTAATTTCGGAAATGTACATTTTTCCTCGTCCAGCCATTCGCAAGGTGAACGAAGTAAATATCGTTTATTTGACATTGCTCTGTTCACCTTAGTGCAGACGAGTTTTTGTTCTCAACCGATGAAATATCTAGAAACTAAAGTGCTTATGATAAGAAGCGAATCTTGATTAATTTTACAAATAATACCTATACATTAAGGTGATTTAAAAGTTCGTGCAATAATATATCGTGGTTTTTTTGTGCTCTATACCTAATTTTACTAAAAAGATTTCACATTTACGCGCATCGATTCGACTATTTCAACGGTAGCTTTGAAAATAAAACAGTTGGAAATTATATTGCAATAGTGCAAAATTTTTAAATAACGTATTCACTAAATTAATAAAGAACGGAATTGAATACTTATTGTAATTGAGTAGTCGTCGTGGCCTAAAGGATAAGACGTCCGGTGTATTCGTATGTAGCGATGCACCGGTGTTCGAATCCCGCAGGCGGGTACCAATTTTTCTAATGAAATACGTACTCAAAACATGTTCACGATTGACTTCCACGGTGAAGGAATAACATCGTGTAATAAAAATCAAACCCGCAAAATTATAATATGCGTAATCACTGATGGTAGGACCTCTTGGGAGTCCAGGTACCACCACCCCGCCTATTTCCGCCGTGAAGCAGTAGTGCGTTTCGGTTCGAAGGGTGGGCTAGCCGTTGTAACTATACTGAGACCGTAGAACTTATATCTCGAGGTGGGTGGCGCATTTACGTTGTAGATGTCTATGGGCTCCAGTAACCACTTAACACCAGGTGGGCTGTGAGCTCGTCCACCCATCTAAGCAATAAAAAAAAATATTGTCCATTAAGCCAAAAATATTTGGGTAGGATAAGACAAACGGGATGGTAGGGCGTCTTAAGAATTCGCAAAGGTAAGTTACAGTACAAAAGCCGCCCCACTCTTCAAGCCGAAAGACATTCCAGCTTCGCGGCAGAAATAAGCAGGATGGTGGTACCTACCCGAGCGGGATCACAACACCCCTGCTACTAGTAATTACTAGACATCAACCCATCGAAAAGTACTGCGGTGCTATTTCAGAGGGGAAGCTCCACACGGATTTCCTCCCGGATTAGGAGGAGGAATCTCACACCCCCGATTACTCTCTTTAGACAACCCATACCTTGGGCCAGGAAGGTCAAGTACCTGGGCGTTACCCTAGATGCATCGATGACATTCCGCCCACATATAAAATCAGTCCGTGACCGTGCCGCGTTTATTCTCGGTAGACTCTACCCTATGATCTGTAAGCGGAGTAAAATTTCCCTTCGGAACAAGGTGACACTTTACAAAACTTGCATAAGGCCCGTCATGACTTACGCGAGTGTGGTGTTCGCTCACGCGGCCCGCACACACATAGACACCCTCCAATCCCTACAATCCCGCTTTTGCAGGTTAGCTGTCGGGGCTCCGTGGTTCGTGAGGAACGTTGACCTACACGACGACCTGGGCCTCGAATCAATTCGGAAATACATGAAGTCAGCGTCGGAACGATACTTCGATAAGGCTATGCGTCATGATAATCGCCTTATCGTTGCCGCCGCTGACTACTCCCCGAATCCTGATCATGCAGGAGCCAGTCACCGTCGACGCCCTAGACACGTCCTTACGGATCCATCAGATCCAATAACCTTTGCATTAGATGCCTTCAGCTCTAATACTAGGGGCAGGCTTAGGGACCCCGGTAACCGTACTCGTCGAACTCGACAAAGAGGTCGACGTGCAACCTAACCCATGCATCAGCCCGCTGAGTTTCTCGCCGGATCTTCTCAGCGGGTCGCGATTCCGATCCGGTAGTAGATTCATTCGCGAAGCAGCTACTCTTGAGCTGTTAGGTCTCCTTCGGAGGCGCTCGGGTAGCTGTTAGCAAATCCCACCCCTCCTGGCTGAGCCTTTGCTCGCCCACCTGTCCTGGTGAAACTGGAAAGGCCTCCGGGCCACCAGTAATCCTTCAATCATAAAAAAAAAAAAAAAAAAATACGCACATTATAAATTTGGCGTGTCTTTGATTTTCATTACACGATGTTAACCCTTCACCGTGGAAGTCATTCATGAGAGCATTTGTCAAGTACGTATTTCATTAGAAAAATCAGTACCCGCCTGCGAGATTCGAACACTGTTACAGACGCATCGTTCGATACGAATGACCCCGGCGTGTTATCCTTTACACCAAGGATAAGCAACACACGGCCCGCCAAGAATTTCTAAAATTGAATTTGTTTTATCGACTTTCTCCCATCAATTTCTTTTTTCTGTTCTTTTCTTGTTTGTTTTTAACTTTCATTGAAATTGTATAACTATGGAATCTTACTTTTTTTTAGTTTTTTATTCTAATATTTATTATAAATAAAGTTTCGTAAATTATTAATAACAGATAATATATGTGCGGCTTGCCAAAACAAAAAAAATGTCCCATTGATTAAAAAAGTTGCTCACCCTTACTTAGACCACTACGACTTATCGCGGAAGGTGTCATACCTATAATACATTTTGACATTCGGAAAATAGTCAGTCAACTAACAGATCTTAATATATCGCGCCTTTAGAATTCAAATGGTTTAATTCAAAATTCTTCTTTTTTGCTAAACCTCGAAATATGTTATTGAAGAATTGATTTTTTTTTTTAGTTTTTCGATTTTAATATTTTAAGGTATGCGCTTGATGTGAAAAAAGACGGAAATAGTACGTTTGTCCTATTCTGGATTAAAAGAGTTTAATTTTATAAACGGATTTTAGAATACATGCTATAAATCGTTTGAAGTAATCGTCAGAAGTCATTTTCATAATCTATATATTAATACGTGAAGCAAAAACTTTATATCCCTTTTTACGAAAATTGCGCGGACGGAGGAGTATGAAATTTTCCACACTTATAGAGTATATGGAGAAGAAGTGCACAATACTAATATTTTTTTAAATAATGCATAAAAGATACATTAAATCAATAAAGAAAACATTACACACACTACATACCATGTATTTGATGCACACACGCAGGCATACTATTTAGTGTCAAACTTTTGATCTTGACGTCTGTGGTCAAATTGAGAATAGAATATTGTTTGTCTTTATTAATATTTTTTTTATAGTGTAGTCTTGGCGAAATTTGTGATTATAGAAGTATAAAATACAATCATAATAGTGTACAAACTTACAATTCCAATTAATTATAGTCGAATTTCGACTACTGCGGAACCTATAGTATTATTAGTTAAACCACTACAATTCTAAAGGTGCGATATCTTATACAACCACGTCACCAGTAGCCACAGATTTATCAATCAATTTGACAGCTAATTTTGACATGTCATAACATGATGACCTAGTGATTATGCTAGCGTGCGGTCTGGATGACACTTGTCATCTAAGTTACAATTACGAGTACATTTTAGTTTAAATTTCATATTATAAAAATCAAAATTATAAACAGCGATGAATTAAGAGTTCGACCTCATGCCTCATGCCGACCTCAAATTGTATAGAAAAATTCATTCATACGTGAACTTTTATTTAGACAATCAATGAACAGACATAGACACATAGACATAGACACGAATAAAGATAATTAATTCCAATAAGGCAACGTATAATTCAACGATAATAATATTTTAAATTAGACCTATTATAAATATTAGGATGTTTCAAACCGTTGCGTTGAAAAAAGTTCAAAATATGTAGGCAGATGCACGCGAGTTTTCTTTTTTTTTTGGAATCCCCTAACCGGCAAAAAACCTCCGTAACGTAAGATTTTTATTAGCAATGCACACAGTGTACGACTTAACTTTGTAATAACGTACAAAAACAACATATTTTTTTATCATTCATTGACCACGATCTCAGAGGGTTCGTTTGCGCAATACACTAACTCTTATGGAAACAACCGTGAATGAAGCGTACCACAATAAGTTCGCACGTTACCGAATGACCGTGGGTTGTTACGAAACCTCCAGTTTTATTTTCTTTATACCTTGAATAGAATATTACTGGTGCCGTGTAGCAGTAATGCGTTCGGTTTGAAGGGTGGGGCAGCCGTTGTAACTACACTTGAGACCTTAGAACTTATATCTCAAGGTGGGTAGCGCATTTACGTCGTAGATGTCTATGGGCTCCAGTAACCACTTAACACCAGATGGGCTGTGAGCCACCCATCTAAGCAATTTTTTATTTTTATTAAAATTAATATTTTTATAATAAGGAACTTCGTTCCTATCCGGTGTCCCACGACACTCCACATCTTTTTTTTTTTAATAACCTCTTGTATTTACTGCTTCAAATGAATCAATTTGCTGTTGGCTCCGGCTCCGACTCGTCGAACCAGCTACGCACAATCACAGAAGGCAGCGGTAAATCAATTACAGGCGACACACGAGTCGCACATAATGAGAGTTGACTGACGTATCAGCAGACGCAGGCTTGTCGCTGCGACAGACAATCAGAGCGGAACGCCAGCGTATGTACCGTCCATTAATGGGATGTAGGATTAGCCGAGAAATGTCACGCGCGTCACGTGTTTCCATGTGTGGTCAGTATTAAGATAGTGTTAAGCCTAAATGTCAATGAATCGCCGATCGCTTGAAAGTAACAATGGAATCGTAACGATGGGAGCAATAAGATGAAAGAAAGTTTAGGGGATATTTTTTTATAGCCGGACTAGGGTAACGAGAATAAAAAAAATATAAAAATTACCTTCTAGTTCGGCTCTGTATTAAAGTGTATTTTTTAAATATACAACTATAATTGACATTTATTAGAAAAAAAAAAAACAGAAAATGAGCCCTAACGAAATCTTTGATAATTTGTAAAGATATTATTAATATTTTATTACTGCAATGTCACAGTCTACATAAACATTTTACTGGTGGTAGGACCTCTTCTGAGTCCGCACGGGTAGGTACCACCACCCTGCCTATTTCTATTTGACACAAGATAGGAATAAAGAGTCGTCAGACTGTCGTCTATACTAAAGTTCAATAAAGACACTGGAATTTCATATTGTATATTATGTTTATTATAAAATTCACAATTTTTCTTAGGCCAAGTACAGTCACATCTCTTAATAATGGTCTTATCTGTTAGACCGCGACGATTTCACACAAATTATCAAATACCACTGATAATACAAAATATCGAAATACAGACATTGCATAAGCGAAATTAATAAAGATAGAATCAATTAATCCTTTTTAATACCAGAACAATTTTCTTCTGTGCTCGGACAGTAATAATATTATCTCATTAAGATTAGTTGCGAACTTGTCAGAAAACCTATCCAATTACAAGAGTTGCTCATCTGCAGTTCGAGGCTATTAAGTGTGGAGAAAACAGATTGTAGCGACAGCGATGATTAATCAAATATATATTACAGTTATATGCACTTACTAGCGACCCGCCCTCGCTTCGCTTCGGAAACTGTAATTTATTATTGATTTATCCACTATTGAATGAATGTTATTATACATATAAACCTTCCTCTTCAATCACTCTATCTATTAAAAAACACCGCATCAAAATCCGTTGCGTAGTTTTAAAGATTTAAGCATATATAGGGACAGACAGAAATAGGGACAGAGAAAGCGACTTTGTTTTATACTTTGTAGCGATTATCATAGTCGGTCGTTTGTCGAGCTCTGTCTGCCTCGTGTTAAGCATTTATTGGCTATGGACAGAAATAAAAATGTGCCGCAACCTACCTTGAGACATGAAGTTCGATTGTATAAAAGGTGTCCCATCCTTAAAGCCGAAATGTATAATAATTTTTTACCATGTAATCTGCAAGCTTGCCTTCGCATCTAGTGTAATAAATAAACTCACAATACGTTTCATTATCAAACAGAGAGAGATATTTGTTCTATTACAAACTTATACAGTAAGTTGGAAACAGATTGATTAATCATTATTAGCCCTTTGACTAAAACGTAAGTCACCGGTCCCTATATGGCGCATTGAAGTAATTATGTCGATTTCTGTCACTAAGCGCCTGGATTGCCTAACTTTGCTTTCATTGCTCTCCTCACTATGCAGAAACCCGCTGCCGCCGAGCAGGGGGTCGGGACCGGGGTCCCGTTCGTAACCCGGCCCCCTAAGAGCTTCGGGCTCCACCCGCTTTGTGCGGGAAGGAACCTANCGTAAGTCACCGGTCCCTATATGGCGCATTGAAGTAATTATGTCGATTTCTGTCACTAAGCGCCTGGATTGCCTAACTTTGCTTTCATTGCTCTCCTCACTATGCAGAAACCCGCTGCCGCCGAGCAGGGGGTCGGGACCGGGGTCCCGTTCGTAACCCGGCCCCCTAAGAGCTTCGGGCTCCACCCGCTTTGTGCGGGAAGGAACCTAGGCGTGGGGCGGCATGGTAGGTCGCATCCCCCCGACCGCTCCGGGGGAAGGTGTAGCGCGGCACTATCAATCGGGCTCTTGGCCCGTCGACCGAGGGAACCGGCGGTCACGGTCACGTTGCTGGCGGCCGCCGGTCCGGCGTCTGGGGGACGGCGGGATGGATGTAATGTGCTCTGCGTAAACCCTGTCCCGCCGTCTCAATAGCTCCGACTGGGTTCCCGCCCGGTCCGGGGTAGGGCGCCGGCTGTGAGCGGCAGGATTTTTAGTGAGGTTCGACTCCCACATACCCCACCTGCCGTGCGGGTGGGGCTCCGGGATTTTCTCCTGTGAAAAAAAAAAAAACTTTGCTTTCATTAAACCCCAAAAGTGATATTAATTATTTCATTTTGACGTAATTAAAGAAATATTTTTTGCTGTAATTTTTCATCACACGATGTTATTGTTTCATATTCAACGTAAAAATATTTTTGTTAATTACGTATGGTAGCTGCCTGCGGAATTAGAACACGTATAGTCGCATCGCTTAATACGGGTATACCGAGCAGCTTTAAATATTTTAGGTAGCTGGTATTCCCTTAGTAATAATAATCTACAATAATATCTAAATGATAATATCTATCGATATAATATTTCACAGGTTTCGTGACTGACAGCAGCTTGTTTATCCATCTATCGCAATAACATAAAATCATACAAACGTAGTAGGCAAGTCAAATCAATAGAAAACATTTAGGTTCTTTTCAATAAAACCAACGATCGTCATACAACTAAAGTTGCTTCTCTATTGCGCACTCGATTTATGTAATAGGGGTGGCGAGCTTCTTATTAGCGTGTTCGCCGCGTTACTTGTCAGAGATATGACTGATGGAGTGTTCGTACGTGATAAAACGAGAAAGGACCCACGTTAAGGCGTTCGAGCCCGAAATTACGTTATCAATATTTAACATCTGCTCCTCATTATTGCTTTGAGGGTGTGTCGAACGCTTCCGTGGTCCCGTGCTACATGAACGTTCCCACTGGTACACCACCATGTTTGCTTCGTAGAATCCGAATGCTCTTTGATCTTGAATCATTTTGTTACGAAAGATTGCGGTGAGTTTCTTGGTAAAGCCTACTTTAGTTTAATGAAGACTGTTGGATCTCTGTGATTTTTGTCTTGAATATATTAATATCCTCCACCGTTTTTCATACTTGACCACAATTTATGATCAAACGATTTGTGTTTAATGAATGCTTTAAGAAAACAACTTCCACAACCATAATTTTTATGTTTATAAAAATAACAAATGTAGGCTTGTTTTAGAGTTTTAAACGGGTATACCAACTAGTATTACGTGGCTGAAGATGTCAACCCTGTTTTTCCCGCGAAGATATCATTCTTTTTACAACTTTTTTTTTACCGCTTAGATGGGTGGACGATTTTACAGCCCACCTGGTGTTAAGTAGTTATTGGAGCACATAGACATCTACAACGTAAATGCGCCACCCACCTTGAGATATAAGTTCTAAGGTCTCAAGTATAGTTACAACGGCTGCCCCACCCTTCAAACCGAAACGCATTACTGCTTCACGACAGAAATAGGCAGAGTGGTGGTACCTACCCGTGCGGACTCACAAGAGGCCTACCACCAGTAAAAATCTGATAGAATATCTCTGAGAAGCACTTTTATACATGAAAAGAGTGAGACAAAGAATACAATATGGACTAGTTATTATCAACGAAATATAAATAAGGAAGATCAATTTACAATCAATGTTAGCAATTAATATTACAACGAAATTAGGAATGGATGTTAAGGGAGATACACATTTAAAGATCATAATATTCAATTGAAATATTATTATACATTGTAACTTAATTAAATATATTAAGATGGATGGATCATCCAAGATAATGCTAATGCGGTTTCCAGACGTTACAGTTTCAGGTCTAGATTAAACAGGACTTATATAATGTTCTCCAAACAAAGCAACTTGAAATTGAAAATAAGCCTTCGTGGTCATTAAAATTCGAAATATTAATGCAAGAAACACCTTCAAGTCACTATAATCTTTCGTTTAAGCTTTTGAATAAATTTACGAACTATCCATTCAATCGTTTGGAACCTGTTTTGTTGGCAGCAAAAGTTTTCAGCGGTCCCTCGACGATCTAAATAAACTCGACCGGAACATTAATATTCATTGATTGTGATCTTAAATTTCCAGAGGCCCGAATAGTGATGTGAGAGTATCGTGTAATATATATCGGATATTAGTGAACTGTTCTCGAACACGGTATTTAGTAGTGATAGGCCCCTTTAGTCTAATAGCCAAAGAAAATGCTGACAGAAATGCCAACATTTACGAAGCTATCGTAGGGCTGATTCGAAAGAGTAGGGCGTACGCTATTCTAAGCCAAGGGAATCTCGTAGGAATTAGTAAGGAATTTTTCTCATGCATGACCAGAAGTTGTCAGGCTTTGGCTTCTATGGAACATATTATTATTAGTTTCAAACGTAACATAACATTTTGTTCAGCGCGACAAAATTTCAACTTTATTACTCAAGGTGCCAGTAGTTCTTAGGCTGTGATATCTGGATTCCAATTACCATATAACGTCGATAAAATCATATTCGAAAAATCAAAATAACACGATCACCTCACTATTTTTGGTACATTTATTATTTTGTAATGTCGGTACGAAGTTTGGGTTGGAAACGGTAAACTAGGCAAAGCTACAAGTAGCTACAAATTTAGGCACGTTTTGCATAATTAGATAAACTGTCCTATAGGAACAATGAGTTTTAGTCGTCAATGTACACGAAAACTGAAAGCCCTTGATTATTTTGCCCTCGAATGTACCTCGTTACGATATAGAGCTTTGTAACTTACAATACCTAGTGGTTTTTAATGCGCATTGATGACCGTTCTCTGTTCTTATTATTCGATCTAGACAGTATTATAAAAAATACAATTAATAACGAATGGAATAAAAGGAAAAAGCAGGTCTACAGGATAGGGTATATAGTTTCCAGCGGCCACGACAAGAGGGTTCTCATGTCGTGCCGCCTTCTCAAAGTGGCGCAATGATGCCGACTATAGATACTTACTGACAGAGTTGAGTTCCAGGTCATCGTGGAGATCCACGTTCCTCAGGAACCGTGGTGCTCCAACGACTATCCTGCAGAATCGGGATTGAATAACCGGAAGGGGCTTCAAGTTGGTGCGGGCCGCGTGAGTGAGCACTACGCTTGCATACGTCATGGCGGGGCGTATGCAAGTTTTGTAGAGTGTCACCTTATTTCAACAATTTGTTTTGCTTGCAAAGCATAGGGTAGAGATGTCCTAATATGAAGGCGGCACGGTCCCGTACCGTTTAAAGGTGGGGGCGGAATTTCATCCCTCTGTCGAGGGTGACGCCTCGGTATTTGGCCTTCGAGGCCCACGGTATGGGCTAGCCAAAGAGAGTGATGGGGCTAACGGTGGAGGTGTTAACGCGCCTATTAGGGAGTGGGATGCTCGAAGTGGTCTTCGGAAGGCGACCCCTTTTGAAGAGCGCCGCTGTGCTTTTCGTGGGATTGATGCCAATGTGCCACTTCTGGAACCACTGTCCCATGGTGGTTACTGCGATCTGGAGTCGCCGATGCAACAGCGACTTCTTCCTACACGAGTAGTAGATAGCCGTGTCACCGGCAAAGAGCGCTAGATGGGTCTCCGGAGACCGGGGTATATATGACGATTCGCCGTCGCTTCCAAGCCCTATAGACACAGCCCACTTAGTTTCTCGTCGGATCTTCTCAGTTGGTTGCGATTCCGATCCGATGGTAGGCTCTGCGTAGCACTGCTTTTGCTAGGGCTAGTGTTAGAAAATTATTTCAGGTCGAGTCCCTAAGCTCACTTACCCGTCCACGAAAAGTTGGAATAGCCCTTTGGGCTACCAGCGAATAGGCAGGAACAAAAAGTTAAAAAATAATAATTAAGCTGTAATTTTAGGTTTCATTAAGCTTTTTACTGGAACGAAGTTCCTTACGGCAGGTTTGGAGGAGATAGGGATTTTGCTGCGCGATCGAACTGAAAAAAATGTGATAGAAAAAACCGTAAGAAAAAGTCTTAGTCTAAGTCTTTTTTTTTTTTTATATATACGGAACTTCGTTCCTATCCGGTGTCCCACGACACCACACATCTTTACATCTCTATTTTAAATTTAAATCTATTAAATTAGCCACGGGACTGTCAAAACAAACCTAATTACGAAACCAAACTTCAATCAATCCAGCAGTGTATGAGCGTAATTAAAATTCAACAGTGATTACAATCATTCTAATTATCTCTCAATGAACGTGCCCCGATGTACCCTTAAAGGCTTACCATACATTTGTATGAAAGGGTTGTATAAAACATCGCTTCAAACCCTCATTAGTATTCTGTGGTCTCAGCTAGTTACGTACAAACGTTTTGACGGTCATGACCGTTTATTATAAAAATATCTTGGATATGACATCTTCAAGCAAAGTTCACCGCAGTCAGCTGCGTATGGCTCTTCGGATATTCACGGAACTAATCAGGTGAGCCGATTTACATAATAATGTACTTAGTCTGGCCATAAATACTGTTACAATTAAAAATAAACAAAATATTACATTTGAATTTGGAATCTGTCATTTTTATATGATTGTTCATTGAGTTTTCTCATTTTGGCGCAAATACATTTTACAATATTTTGCGATATTAAAATGGAGTGGGGTGATAAAGAGAACCGAATCGCTGTGATTGCATTACACAAAGTAAATATGGAGCCAAATGCAATTTTTAAAACTCAACGTTTAAGGGACTGTATTGCAGCCAATGGAGACCACTTCGAACAAGCTTTTTATACTTTGGATTGTTTTATATTTATGTATTAAACTAACACACTGTAAAAGTAATAAATGTTATTTGCCATAGATTTTTTTTTGTTTTCCTTTGTAACAGTATTTATGGCCAGACTCTCTCTCTCTTCGATCGGTTCCTCACTGCTGAGGATCGTGACTCCGTCCGATTTCGTCAACCAACTGTCTCCATCGATCCCGCCCTGCAGCCCGGTGGAGTGCGTCGTTGATAGGTATCCCCAGTTCCTCCGCTATTTGGTCCGACCATCGTTTGGGACCTCTACCCCTAGGCCTTTTTCCCTCTATTTTACCGGTCACCACAAGGCGTTCCAAATTGCTGGTATCCCTACGTATGGCCAGACTAAGTATTTATTTAGTAATTTTGTTGACGCATTCCTATCCAAACTGGATCACATAATTATTAGTTTACTATAAAGTACATAAATTTGATTTTTTGGTGCGTTTTTATTTATTCCTTCATAATGGGAACCGTTTGAAAAAAATGGAAACAAGAAAAAATTACTATGCGAGCATTTTCAATTGCGAGTATTCGTCTTTCTCGAAACAATACTTATTTCAAGATTTGTGACATCAAAGATAACTGAAGTATTTAAGAATAATCCTCCTACAGACTTAAAAAAAACCGGCTGATGGGGTCTAATTATTAGGCGTATCATATGAATTCAGGAATTCATGTTCGTTTCACTGAAATATAATTAATGAGATCTGAATTTGGAATTGAATATCATTTTATGAATACGATAAAACTTTATAAGCAAATTATAGTATCTTATATCGATGATTCTGCCCGTATGACATAGTATGGTGTTTATTATCTCCGTCAGTCAAATGGTTAATGGCTCTGGCTACCACGGGTCTTTGTACGATTCCTACTCGAAGTTAGTGTCATTGTGAAAAACATGGTATTCATATTCATTTTAATCCTTATTAACGACACGGATATTACTATAGGGTTAATATTAAAATAAAAATAGACAATATAAATGTTTTTTTTATTTTTATTGGTTAGATAGGTGGATGAGCTCACAGCCCACCTGATGTTAAGTGGTTACCGGAGCCCATGGCCATCTACAACGTAAATACCGCCACCCACCTTGAGATATGAGTTCTAAGGTCTCAAGTATACTTACAACGGCTGTCCCACCCTTCAAACCGAAACGCTTCACTGCAGAAATAGGCAGGGTGGTGGTACCTACCCGTGCGGACTTACAAGCGGTCCTGCCACCATTCACGCATATCACCACTTCTTTTACAATCTAAGTACTAAGTATATAACACACTATTAGTTTGCTGTCCAAGTTCAGAGCGAAGCGGGAACCGTGACGCGTTATAACAGCGACAAATTCGTGCATAAAATTAATGCTCACCCGTTTTGTGTGTAACCAGCTCAAATAAAATATACCGGCGAGCACGGACATGACCCCAAATGACATGCCTTATAAAGCTTATGCCGTTGTGTCAACGGATATTCGTATTAATTAATTTTTTGCGCTTCGCAATATCACATTCGTCTATATCTATGTATTTATACGTGAAGCAAAAACTTTGTATCCATTTTTACGAAAATTGCGCGGACGGAGGAGTATGAAATTTTCCACACTTATAGAAAATATAGAGAAGGAGTGCAGAATGTTAATATTTTTTTAAATTATGCCTAAAAATACATTAAATCAATAAAAAAAAACATTACACACACTACCATGTATTTGACGCAGACACGCATACATACCTACTATTTATTTATTGTCAAACTTTTGTTCTTGACGTCTGTGGTCAAATTGAGAATAGATTAAATATTGTTTGTCTTTTTTAATATTTTTCTATAGTGTACTCTTGGCGAAATTTGTGATTATAGAAGTATAATAGTCTTTGAAAATAGAATCATAATAGTGTACAAACTCATAATTTCAATTAATTATAGTCGAATTTCGACTACCAGGCGACCACTAGTATGAATGAAAGGCGTAGAATCAGTGAATAAAACAAATCCGATTTTATAACAATTTATTATTTCAGAAATAATTACGAAGATCGATAAATTAAATGGGTTTTTGTTATTCTTTCATCGTGAAAGTAAAAGAGGGAGAAATGGGTGGGAAAATAGGCTTTTAAAGCCTAGTAACATAGTTTGATAATGGAATGACCAAACTTAGGTAATATCCTACAGTCGGGCATCGGCAAACGAAATAGTAGATTTAAAATATTTTCATATAAAAACTGAAAACGCTTATCGCAAAATTTAAGCGAGTGTGGTCAGTTCCACTGGATTGTTTCATATAAATTATCAGTCAGTTTTCCATAAAAACGTCACGTATTTCCTTTTATTTCAGTTTTGGTTGATATCTTTCTATAATGGACGCTGATCGGCTTTCAATAATTTCGAATATTATAAAAAAATATATTTGGATAATTAGAATGGCTTTTTGAGCATTTAAGCATAAGATAATAAGAATGTTGAGTATTTATCATCCAATAGCTAGTAATGCGTTTCGGTCTGAAGGGTAGGGTAGGCAGTTGTAACTATAGTGAGATCTTAGAACTTATATCTCAAGGTGGGTGGCGCATTTACGTTGTAGATGTCTATGGGCTCCAGTAACCACTTAGCACCAGGTGGACTGTGAGCTCGTCCTCCCATCTAAGTAATAAATAAAAAATAAAAAAACCCTGAACCTAGTTATTCCAGGATAATCACTAGAGGATGAACAAGGAGTTGCTGATGGAGGCGGCCGCTGTTGCTGCGTGGGCGCCAAAACCCGCGCGGCTCGCGGACGTGGATGCGGAGGTCGACTGGTTCCGGGGCACCATGGCAAACATTTGCGATGCCGCCATGCCCCGGGTCGGCCCCCGAGCACCACGTGGGGGTGCGTTCTGGTGGTCGCCCGAGATCGCAAGACTCCGTGAGGAGTGCGTGAGGGCGCGCCGCCGGAGCGCACGCCACCGCCGNCAAAAAAAAAAAAAAAAAAAAAAAAAAGGATAATCACTAGAAATCGTTGCGAACACAACGTGACCAACTGGGTCAAAGCTTTCTAATATGTCTAACGGATCAAGGTATTTGCTTTCATTACCGCAATCCAAATCATTAATCCTAAAAAGATTCAGAGTCAGAGTGATTACGCTTTGTAATTGTTCTTTCATGAAGCTTTAATATTGGAAAGACATTCATGAACAAATTAGTAAAAGAAAATGAAACACACTTACTTATCTGAAACCTCAAGCCTGACGACGTTGCTAACACGAATCCTAGTAAGAGCCGTGCTTTGCAAAATCTACCACCGGATCGGAAACGCGACCCACTGAGAAGACCCGGCGAGAAATTCAGTGGGCTGTGTATGTGGGTTAATTTACTCACCGAGTCCTTCGTCGCAAGCGAAGGGTTCGACGAGAACGATGACCGGTGCTTGAGGTAGCTAAAAGCACCGTTAGTGGATCGGGAGGATCCGAAATGACGTGTTCATTATGATAATTCTACGGTTTGTTTATATGAAAACCGGAGCCTTAACTTGATTGCCGTTTTTTTTATGATTGAATAAATTAATATTAAAATTGTAACATAATAATACTGTTACAAGAAAATCACAACAGTAAACTGATATACGCACATTTTGTAGCCGCTCGCTCGGAATATCAGAAACAGAATGTTTAATTATGTAATATTATATCAGTATGTAATGTTTTTCTGAAATGCAATTTTATCCGTTTTGGGGTTCCTCTCGTAGTAGTCTTAGTGGGCGAGAAGGCAAAACCCAAAATTAAGTCTGGTGCTATTCTCTAAATTCAAATATTTGGCTGTTCGTTATTGATGAGATAACTGCGCATAAAGGTAATGTATTTAAGTATGCCTTCAATTGCAATATAATCTATGCATCTATGAGCCAGATGGATGTTCATTATATATAGCATCAATTTTCATTTTCCATCAAAATAAGCTTAACTGGAGATATCTGGAAATGCCAATAAGACCGTTTGGACCGCATGTTTCTGGTTCATTTTAAATCTAAAAATAAATAGTCCAATCCAATTCTCGGTAATCGCCAAACCCTCTTGTAGCCCAAGAAACATCGCAGGATCTTAAGATATTTTCACTCAGCTCTCATTTTTTTTATCAAAGGAATGCGAGGTCTTGTTACATCAACGTCACACGTCGAAAAGACCTATTACCATAAACAGGCCAGTCCTTGGCGCGTATCTTCAAACATCTTACAAGCTTAAGCGGAGATTCCTTTTACTTAATTTTATAAAAGGTTCGCTGATTACATAATGCTTCGTACTGAATTTCTTTTTGCATCAATCATAAAGGGCATCAGTCAACTTAGCTCTTAATGTGTCATGTACATTTAGGTTATTCGTACTGTACATAAAATATACCAAGACTTTTTTATGTACATATTTCGAAGTAGTTGCTAACGAGAATTCAAAAGAACTTTCAACGCTAAGGCTAAAGAGACGTCTAACTACAAACCAGATAACCTGAGCATATAACCAGAGAGGGAGGGGAGGTTGTCAACGTTAGTAAATAAATAAAACATTCAAATTAGTTTGGAGTTCTCCATAAGAATCAAAGGCTAGTAATTTACATTTAATCAAAATGCACTTGTTTCTGAAACGTATAGGTTCAATGGTCCGATACAATTAAATGAAAGTCCAAAACCCTCTAGGTGCTTTGTCTGATGTTCAAGAATCGGAGAACTGGTTGAGAGCATTCTTTTGTAGCCCAAGATTCGATTTGGCAATACGATTTGATTTGGGCCTTTACCATCACTTATTGAATTTGTTGAATGGTTCACTGGGGTGACCTCATAAATGAGATCGGTCGTTTTTATTTGAATATTTCTGGAAACATACCAAGAATGTCGCCTACTAACTTAGTATAATAAGAATTAGTAAGAGTTAGTAATAAGAATTGTCAGTGCGCTAAGTCACGACCGGTGGTAGGGTAGTGTAGTGTTCTGTCACCGACGCTTTCAAAACCAACGATATTCCCACGGTCGATTGTTTCCTTGAACGTTTATCGACGCGAGGTTAGAGCTGTTTTCTGACGACAGCGCCTACTTCGCGGATGCTTTCCCCTCTGCGGCTATTTCGAGGATGCAGAGGTTTCTGGACGTTCTGCCCCATTGAGTGGACCGGTGGAGGGCGCGATCAATATGGGAAAGACCGTGGCAATCCTCTACGCTCCGGTCCACACATCCGTCGATATCCGTCGACATCGAGCTTAGACTGGCCGTTGAGGATGTCCGTCCATGTCAATAAGGTATTGACGATGTTTCGCCGTTCGAGATTCATCCTCCAGCCGATCTTGGCCTCGAGGCTGGCACTCGTAGGTGCTGAATATTGTCGTAGTAATGTAAATACTTCCTGTGCCGCACCCTTATTGCGCCAGTAACGTAGCAAGGGTGCGCCACATGATTAGGCTTAGCTTTAATGTTAGTAGTAGTTAGTTTTATAAAATAAAAAAAATTAAAGATGACACCACGACGCCAGGAGGAAGCTGCTGCCGAGCAATATTATCTATCATCAAGCAACCGTCTAATGTACATATATATCGTGGTTAGTAATAATAAGAATTAGTTTGAACTATTAGTCAAATGTGTTGATGAAGTAGTAAACAATTTAAAAAGTAACTAATAAAACATCGGCACTAACATGTATGGTGTTAATGATATTTTTCATTGAAGACAGCTAGATATATTAAAAATAATTAGTAATTAAGTAAGACATCTTATTGCATAAAGCTTCGCGGGATTATTTTCCATTATAACTTATCTAATTAAGTTCCCAACTATAAAAGGTATTCAATATGTAAACCTACAATTCAAGACGATATACCCAGAAAATTCAGCACAGAGAACCACGTTCATTTCCATTGAGAATAGGTGTAACGGAATGCTGAAACCAAACTATTTCCAGGCTAATAAAATCGTGAAAATTATTAGGTCCCCGAGTCTCGCGAGCGCATCGGGTATTCCGTGCAAAACGAGAGCCTTGCAATTTGTGGACAAAAAGTACACGACCCGGCACGAATACAAAACAGTACACTTTTAATTATTTCCTTCGATGTTTTACAGTTGAATAATTCTTGTTTATTGTGGATACCTACCCGGGAAGCTCATCAACTGAACATTATTATTTATTCAGCAGCATTTATAAACAATTCAATTTATGTGATCCGGTTTTTGGGAATTGCTATTAGCAACAAATAATATGTTGTTATTTTTTACTACTTTCTAGCAAAGTTCGGTTTTAAAACAAAGACCTGTATTATACTGAGCCCATAGATATGGTGGTCAGCGCCCACCTTTGGGATATAAGATCAAAGTATTACGAGTATTCATGGGTAACAGCTTTACAGTTACCACTTAGTACCAACTGGCCCAGCTACCCCTTTACCGTCAAAAGCAATGAAATAAACAAGCAGGGTACCTGTTTCCATGCCAGGATACAGAGGTAGAAAACTGCGAGTATTGGAGTATGGGCTAAAAACCCAAAAACGGGCCAGGAGTTTTTATCGCTCAATAATTTTTCTATAAATCACTGCCAGTGGGTCTAATCATCTCTCGTCAAAATTTTCGAGGAGGTTCCAAGAAGGTTTGGTTCAGTAAATTTTTCACGAAGAAAAGTTTTGAGTTGTTTTAGAGATGGTTACGTTTAGACAGCCATTACCGGGAAAACGTACAATTTAATTATTCTCGAAAAGTTCGGGCGGTCAGCTCAGTCGTGGCTAAATACGAAAAGTTTTTGATTCCGTTTTAATGCCTAACAAACGTATTTTTGTGTACGAGGTTAATTCAAAGAGTTTTGCTACACTTTAGTGTTCTTTTCGTTTGGAAATATTGTGTCGTAATTGCCAAAAACAAAAAGGCTCTTTCAACGGAATGACTGAAAGTTTATTTAGATCATATCAAAAATAGAACAATGCCAAATTCAATATAATATGTAATTTATTTTATGTAAAGTTTGATGAATAAAACTGATGCCCATATACACAAGCCAGTTTCTCGCCAGACCCTGTCAGTAGTTTCACTGCTATTTGTAGGGCTAGTGTAAGTAAGTCCTCGCAGGCTGAGCCCCGTGAGCTTATCGGTCCACGTGTAATTGGAATTGTTCCTTAGGCTAAAACTGGACAACAATTTATAAATTTTCTCTTAGAGTATTCCTGCTTTAGCTTGTATGTTTCTTTTATTGTCTTTCATTATTTTAGCATTATAAATGGTAGCTATTAAAGTGCTTATTTGAAATATATTCTAATACGTCTAAATCATTTATGACAAACAAACGAACATTTTTTAACATCAAACGAGCTCTCTTTTCTTGAGTAAGATTTTTTTAAGCTATTGCATAGATTTTATCACGGGCCTTGAGCGCGGCTTGAGAGCGGAATCGTGAAATTCCGTAACGAAAAAAACCTTCCACCCCTCACTACGCCTACTATGTAGCTCGCGTCCAGCACATTCACACGTTGCGCTTGTGTAGTGTTTAAAGTAAGAAGTCTAAACACCGATTTATGTACAATAAAAATATGTGATATAATTTCGTGGGTAACACAACGATAGCGCGATTCAGCTTTTGCGTCAAGCGCCATCCATCGGCGACAAACGGAATTGTAAAATAGAAAATTATATCACGTTAGCCCACTGAGTTTCTCGCCGGATCTTATTTCATTGTTTGTTTTAATGTTAAATTATTATTGTCGATTTATAATTGCATAAGTTGATAAAAAATGCTATGCAATAGCTTTACCGCGGCAATCTCCGAGTGCCACACGTCTTTTTTTTTTTAATTCAATAAAACCCACAAAGCGTTTCATAACTTATTGATTTGAGCAACATGAGTGATCGTCACGTTTTCAAGCGGGTGTTGCCACGCACGTTCGTTTCCCAAAGAGAAAATCACTTCGAAAATGAAGTTAGAGAGCAAATAGCACCACTGAACCGGAAAATTACTTTCGAGTTTACATCCAATCTTTTGTGTGAAGTGTGAAATTCTTCAAACTGTTGTGTGTCTGGTTAATTAGGTGTTCTGTTTTTAAAGACAATGATGCGGCAAAAGGTAAACCGGCATGCATATCTCCGGCATTGATATTCGTGTTTTGGCCGAGAATGATGATTGTTTTTAAAGTTACTTTAAAGGTTTTATCTCTCGATTTTTATTGTCTATTGAATTGTTTAGGTTAAAGTCTGTTTCAACTCTCAAATCTGTATTTATGATTGTTCTGTAGAAGAAATGCACAGTACTCCCAGTGCGGGTATACGATGTATTCATTATCAGGCTTTGTTTTTTCAGGAGGAAATCGCTAGATTTTAGTCTGCGCGGTTAGTGCAACAACAGGCGGAGCTAGGAACTGATTAAGATCCTCTATCGCTCAATAGCTCTCGTCTGGTCTTTGGATGAAGCAGAACTTATCCGAGGCATGCTAGGGGCAAGCAGACGTTTTCATTGTGAAATAGTCATCTTCCCGTCTCTCTTTTTTTGACTGGTCTCCGAAACTGCCTATCCGGAGCCCGCCTAGATAGCGCCCCGGAATACCCCTCAGTATTATAATATATCCTATTGCCAATAACTTTTTACTGTCAGACTAGAAGCATGAATATCACATCCTGTCTGTGAAGTAATTATGCGTTCTGTAATAATGCGTCAAGTAGCCGCCAAAATAATAAAACATTGTAATTAACCTTAATGCAAAGTAAGTGGCGGCACATTCATGTTGTGAACAGTGGACTCCAACACGTCCACGCATAGAGTACAATAAATAACACATATTATTATATACGAGTAAATACTATTGCTTATATCATTAATATACATAGCTCGTTGACAGAATGCGGAGAAGTCATCAGACTTGCCACCTGCCTATTTGGCATTGTGAATAAAATATAACATTTTCTCTATTTCTCTTCAACGTCCTATTACTTATTTATATATTCCAGTACGTATTTTGTACAGTCCTCGCCTTACGAGTAACAATTCCCTTGGCACAGAGAAACATGGAGACACGCGAAATTCAAAGACTTGTAGAGCAAATTATATTTGACTGTAAACACATAAAAATGTCGTGCGAAGAAGTAAAAATAAAAACACAATTGTAGCAGACACGGAGAATAATAATCTTTATTAAAGTCTTGATAGTTTAAAAACAGTATTATAGGGAGTAAAATAATATAAGATGAATTTACAGGACAAAACGTGCAAGTCGCGTGAAAATTTTGAAAACAACTTTTCTTCACGCGAAGATAGGTTAAAAGGAAAAGTCTATTTTAAAATAATCTACAATTATCACGTCGTCTTAGCATTCCTAAAGTTTCATAATGAAGCTTACGTTCCCTGTGTGGTTTTAAAACCATAATATTAATAAACAAAAACTAAAATTTCAACTCTGTCAAGATCTAAAACTACAAAGTTCACGTAATGTCATACCACTATGCCTCGTTTTACGTCTGTTGGGATTTGAACTTTATGCGAACTAGCTCTTAGGTCTAAGGTTCTAACTTCAAACACTACGTATGATTTTAATAAATTTTTTTGTCGCACGTTTAAAGTATTGAAAAAACCCGACTGCCTGATGTCAGGTCTGCGCTACAAATACCACGGCTAAATTTTATGCACAAGATAAAATAGTAGTTTGCAAGATAAAAGTTAGATGGTTGTTGGAAAATTAAATACTGCTCCTCACTACATTGACGTTGAAGTGTACTACAAATATTTGTTACGTAAAGACACACTTGCGTGGAGACAAGTTGAAGAAGGAAGAAAGAGCTATATTGACAGCATGCAATAACTCAATTATTGAGATTAATTCCAATTTGGATTCGTACAATAGCTGCCATCATTTAAGCTGGTGTGCATGAGTTATCTGCGGCGGCAACATGACTATTTACCAGGTCTTATAATAAGGCCTTTTTTTTCCACAGGAGAAAATCGCTGGATGCGAGTTTAACCTCACTAAAAACTCTTCCTCTTACAGTCAGCGCATTACCCCGGACCGGGCCGGGGCCCAGTCTGGGCTATTGAGACGGCGGGACAGGGTTGACGTAGAGCATATTATATCAATCCCGCCGCCCCACAGACGCCGGACAGGCGGTGGCCGGCGACACGAATACCGGTTCCTTCGGTCGACGGGCATAAAGCATAAAGCAGCTGGAGCCGGAAGCTCTCAGAGGGCCGAGTCACGGATGGGACCCCGGTCCCGATCCCCTGCTTGGTGGTGGCGGATTTCGGCGTTGTGAGGAGAGCTTAGCCTCACCCGCCCCGTCGCTCCTTACTGCAACAGAAGTCGAGCATAGCCTTCCAGGACATAAAGCCTAGGAGCTTCTGAATGAGGGAGCTATGTTGGAAATTTCGCGAAGACGCTATGTATGATACCTTACTATTAACACTTTGACAGATATGCTATGGTCTCCTAACATACTACAGCTACCAAAACACAATAAAATAATGGATATTGATTTGATCTAGTAGAAAAGGTTTTAAAGTTAAATTAACTTTTTCACAACATTGTCCCAGCGGAATACCATTATACGTATCTGAGATTTAACATTAGCATAACACCGGAATTTATTTATTTTTCTTAGTGACACGGCGAGATATTTTTAAGAAGAAAAATTGCGCGAAGAGGTCTGATGTGACAAGAATACTGGGACTATTACTCAAGGTGTCATCTCGTTTCGGGCGGGAAGCTGGAGTGACGCTTGTTTTCCTGCGCTTCAGCGGTTCGGGGTGCAAGTAATGAAGAAAAAGCGATTTAATATGTGGGAATAACGACGAAGGGAAGATCTTCCATCGAGCGGGCGGAATTGCTCGGTAGACCAATGGTTCGAATATTTTTGTTCGAAACTTGTATAAATGCAAGTTTATCTTGAAAATGTTATAAGCAAGATTTAGGCATCAGTCAAATATCTGATGTTGTTTGATAACTACTGCCACAAATAAATGAGAAACGGTAAATAGACAGCAACTGATGCTAGAAAATTTACTCAACGATTTAAATAAAATTGAATCTAAAACATCCTTATAATTAAACTTGATTGAAATTATATTATTGAAATTATAATCACGAGTGTGCTTTTAACATTGACCGAGTAATCTATACTCTATACTAATATTATAAAGAGGATAGATTTGTTTGTTTGTTTGTATTGAATAGGCTCCGAAACTACTGAACCGATTTGCAAAATTCATTCACTGTTTGGAAGCTACACTATTCCCGAGTGATATAGGCTATTTTTTTTTTAAAAAGTAGGAAGCCATACTAAAACTCCCATAATGTAATCCAAGGTGTAAAAAATTGCCTAAAATATTCTTTACATCGCGTGCCTTGCAAAAACTATTGATGATAGAATAAAATAATGTACTACGACTTTGTAGAACACATTATTATTTACAAAAAGTGTCGCGACAGCATATGTCTAACTATTATAGTTATGTCGCAATAAGTGTTCTTTTATTTAAAAAAATAAAACAAGGTCAAGTATCGTTGAAATTTTTGTTAAAGACCCGAGCGGAGCCGGAGCGGGCCGCTTGTTCAATAATAAATTTATTAAATGAATCGAAAATTTCTTTGAAACAAACTTAATATCATGACGTATACTTAATATTTTTTTAGAATTGATGACTTAGTGTTGATCTGATTTGATTTTCGTAGATTGAGTGATAACTATTTTCTTGGAAATATTTGATGAGGCACGCGAAGTTATTGTTCGAATATCAATTTATATTGGAAACGCTCTTTTCTTATAACTCGAAGCGTGAACTTCAGAACACGGGTACCTTTCGACTGTTTCTTCAACGCTACAAATTAACATTGGAAATTTTATGACTAGAAACATTTTATTTTATTTTAGTTCAATACCAATACCGTTTTATTGGAACCTGTTACTTAAATAAGCGATATCTGACCTCGTTTTTTTTAATTTTTTTATTGCTTAGATGGGTTGACGAGCTCACAGCCCACCTCTTGTTAAATGGTTACTGAAGCCCATATACATCTTCAACGTAAATGCACCACCCACCTTGAGATATAAGTTCTAAGGTCTCAAGTATAGTTACAACGGCTGGCTTCAAACCGAAACGCATTTCTGCTTCACGGCAGAAATAGACAGGGTGGTGGTTCCTACCCGCGCGGACTCACAAGAGGTCCTACCTCGTTCTGAAGTGTCTTTTATTACGTCTGCAGTATGTGTGGGATCGACTGATTTTCTTTGTTTCCTTCATAGGTTTTGATGTGGCGTGTAAATAGCTAAGCCATTTGTGCGATTGGAAAATGGTAAATTATGTGATGCGATGCGCTGGCTATAGGATCCTCGTCCTTTCCAGTGACAGGGTTCCTTTATAGTTTCTCTGTGGCGAACAGGAGACGAGCACTTCAAAATATTAAAAAAAGATTCTCCAGCGGTGATGCGATAGCAGTGGTAAAAAGCGGGTTCAATTTTATATTAATAACGCGTGTTGCGCGTAAAGAAGTGGGAATGAGAATGGACCGTGCGTAGGTTTCGAATTCAAAATAACGTTCTTTGATGATTCATTCTTAAAATTCCTACGCCTTGAAGGAGGATTCATTGGATTCCAAATGAGACGGCGTCATAAGCGTGTAAGCCATGTAAAATTGTGAATGAAAATACGAAGGAGCACATCACTTTTGGGTTTTAATTTTTATTANAGCCTCAATTTTCATTTTCCTTCAAAACAAGCTTAACTGGAGATATCTGGAAATGCCAATACGACCATTTGGACCGCATGTTTCTGGTTCATTTTAAATCTAAAAATAAATAGTCCAATCCAATTCTCGGTAATCGCCAAACCCTCTTGTAGCCCAAGAAACATCGCAGGATCTTAAGATATTTTCACTCTGCTCTCATTTTTTTTATCAAAGGAATGCGAGGTCTTGTTACATCAACGTCACACGTCGAAAAGACCTATTACCATAAACAGGCCAGTCCTTGGCGCGTATCTTCAAACATCTTACAAGCTTAAGCCGAGATTCCTTTTACTTAATTTTATAAAAGGTTCGCTGATTACATAATGCTTCGTACTGAATTTCTTTATGCATCAATCATAAAGGGCATCAGTCAACTTAGCTCTTAATGTGTCATGTACATTTAGGTTATTCGTACTGTACATAAAATATCCCAAGATTTTTTTATGTACATATTTCGAAGTAGTTGCTAACGAGAATTCAAAAGAACTTTCAACGCTAAGGCTAAAGAGACATCTAACTACAAACCAGATAACCTGAGCATATAACCAGAGAGGGAGGGGAGGTTGTCAACGTTAGTAAATAAATAAAACATTCAAATTAGTTTGGAGTTCTCCATAAGAATCAAAGGATAGTAATTTACATTTAATCAAAATGCACTTGTTTCTGAAACGTAAAGGTTCAATGGTCCGATACAATTAAATGAAAGTCCAAACCCTCTAGGTGCTTTGTCTGATGTTCAAGAATCGGAGAACTGGTTGAAAGCATTCTTTTGTAGCCCAAGATTCGATTTGGCAATACGATTTGATTTGGGCCTTTACCATCACTTATTGAATTTGTTGAATGGTTCACTGGGGTGACCTCATAAATGAGATCGGTCGTTTTTATTTGAATATTTCTGGAAACATACCAAGAATATCGCCTACTAACTTAGTATAATAAGAATTAGTAAGAGTTAGTAATAAGAATTGTCAGTGCGCTAAGTCACGACCGGTGGTAGGGTAGTGTTCTGTCACCGACGCTCTACGCTTTCAACACCAACGATATTCCCACGGTCGATAGTTTCCTTGAACGTGTGTCGACGCGAGGTTAGAGCTGTTTTCTGACGACAGCGCCTACTTCGCGTCATCTGGTTTCCCCTCTGCGGCTATTTCGAGGATGCAGAGGTTTCTAGACGTTCTGCCCCATTGAGTGGACCGGTGGAGGGTCGCGATCAATATGGGAAAGACCGTGGTAATCCTCTACGCTCCGGTCCGCACATCCGTCGATATCCGTCGATATCGAGCTTAGACTGGCCGTTGAGGATGTCCATCCACGTCAATAAGGTATTGGCGACATTTCGCCGTTCGAGATTCATCCTCCAGCCGATCTTGGCCTCGAGGCTGGCACTCGTAGGTGCTGAATATTGTCGTAGTAATGTAAATACTTCCTGTGCCGCACCCTTATTGCGCCAGTAACGTAGCAAGGGTGCGCCACATGATTAGGCTTAGCTTTAATGTTAGTAGTAGTTAGTTTTATAAAATAAAAAAAATAAAGATGACACCATGACGCCAGGAGGGAGCTGATGTCGAGCAATATTACCTATCATCAAGCAACCGTCTAATGTACATATATATTGTGGTTAGTAATAATAAGAATTAGTTTGAACTATTAGTCAAATGTGTTGATGAAGTAGTAAACAATTTAAAAAGTAACTAATAAAACATCGGCACTAACATGTATGGTGTTAATGATATTTTTCATTGAAGACAGCTAGATATATTAAAAATAATTAGTAATTAAGGAAGACATCTTATTGCATAAAGTTTCGCGGGATTATTTTCCATTATAACTTATCTAATACAATACGTAAACCTACAATTGAAGACGATATACCCAGAAAATTCAGCACAGAGAACCACGTTCATTTCCATTGAGAATAGGTGTAACGGAATGCTGAAACCAAACTATTTCCAGGCTAATAAAATCGTGAAAATTATTAGGTCCCCGAGTCTCGCGAGCGCATCGGGTATTCCGTGCAAAACGAGAGCCTTGCAATTTGTGGACAAAAAGTACACGACCCGGCACGAATACAAAACAGTACACTTTTAATTATTTCCTTCGATGTTTTACAGTTGAATAATTCTTGTTTATTGTGGATACCTACCCGGGAAGCTCATCAACTGAACATTATTATTTATTCAGCATTTATAAACAAATCAATCTATGCGATCTGGTGTTTGAGAATTGCTATGAACAACCTTTAACCTTCCGCGAGTATCGGGATACTTGGGGTCGACATTTCGAGTGATTTCCAATTTCGGAGTCATTTGGAAGGCAAAGCCAAGTTGGCGTCCAAAATGCTGGGAGTCCTCAACAGAGCGAAGCGGTATTTCACGCCTAGACAAAGACTTTTGCTTTATAAAGCTCAAGTCCGGCCTCGCGTGGAGTACTGCTCCCATCTCTGGGCCGGGGCTCCCAAATACCAGCTTCTTCCATTTGACTCCATACAGAGGAGGGCCGTTCGAATCGTCGATAATCCCATTCTCGGGGATCGTTTGGAACCTTTGGGTCTGCGGAGGGACTTCGGTTTCCTCTGTATTTTGTACCGAATGTTCCATGGGGAGTGCTCTGAGGAATTGTTCGAGATGATACCGGCATCTCGTTTTTACCATCGCACCGCCTGCCACCGGAGTAGAGTTCATCCATACTACCTGGAGCCACTGCGGTCATCGACAGTGCGTTTCCAGAGGTCTTTTTTGCCATGTACCATCCGGCTATGGAATGAGCTCCCCTCCACGGTGTTTCCCGAGCGCTATGACATGTCCTTCTTTAAAAAAGGCTTGTGGAGAGTATTAAGCGGTAGGCAGTGGCTTGACTCTGCCCCTGGCATTGCTGAAGTCCATGGGCGACGGTAACCACTCACCATCAGGTGGGCCGTATGCTCGTCTGCCTACAAGGGCAATAAAAAAAAATATGTTGTTATTTTTACTACTTTCTAGCAAAGTTAGGCTTTAAAACACAGACCTGTATTATACTGAGCCCATAGATATGGTGGTCAGCGCCCACCTTTGGGATATAAGATCAAAGTATTACGAGCATTCATGGGAGTAACAGCCTTACAGTGACCACTTAATACCAACTGGCCCGGCTACCCCTCTACCGTCAAAAGCAATGAAATAAACAAGCAACTGTTTCCATGCCAGGATACAGAGGTAGAAAACTGCGAGTTTTGGAGTATGGGCTAAAAACCCAAAAACGGGCCAGGAGCTTTTATCAATTAATTTTCTACAAATCACTGCCAGTGGGTTTAATCATCTCTCGTCAAAATTTTCGAGGAGGTTCCAAGAAGGTTTGATTCAGTAAATTTTTCACGAAGAAAAGTTTTGAGTTGTTTTAGAGATGGTTACGTTTAGACAGCCATTACCGGGAAAACGTACAATTTAATTATTCTCGAAAAGTTCGGGCGGTCAGCTCAGCCGTGGCTAAATACGAAAAGTTTTTGATTCCGTTTTAATGCCTAACAAACGTATTTTTGTGTACGAGGTTAATTCAAAGAGTTTTGCTACATTTTAGTGTTCTTTTTATTTCGAAATAGTGTGCCGTAATTGCCAAAAACAAAAAGGCTCTTTCAACGGAATGACTGAAAGTTTATTTAGATCATATCAAAAATAGAACAATGCCAAATTCAATATATACATTTTATTTTATGTAAAGTTTGATGAATAAAACTGATGCCCATATACACAATCCAGATTCTCGCCGGACCCTGTCAGTAGTTTCACTGCTATTTGTAGGGCTAGTATAAGTAAGTCTTCTTAGGCTGAGCCCCGTGAGCTTATCGGTCCACGTGTAATTGGAATAGTTCCTTAGGCTAAAACTGGACAACAATTTATAAATTTTCTCTTAGAGTATTCCTGCTTCAGCCTGTATGTTTCTTTTATTGACTTTCATTATTTTAGCATTATGAAATTTATCTAAATCATTTATGACAAACAAACGAACATTTTTTAACATCAAACGAGCTCTTTTTTCTTGAGTAAGATTTTTTTAAGCTATTGCATAGATTTTATCGCGGTCCTTGAGAGCGGCTTGAGAGCGGAATCGTGAAAATCCGTAACGAAAAAAACCTTCCACCCCTCACTACGCCTACTATGTAGCTCGCGTCCAGCACATTCACACGTTGCGCTTGTGTAGTGTTTAAAGTAAGAAGTCTAAATACCGATTTATGTACTATCGATTCTGCTTTTGCGTCAAGCACCATCTATCGGCGACAAACGGAATTGTAAAATAGAAAATTATATCACATTAGCCCACTGAGTTTCTCGCCGGATCTTATTTCATTGTTTGTTTTAATGTTAAATTATTATTGTCGATTTATAATTGCATAAGTTGATAAAAAATGCTATGCAATAGCTTTACCGCGGTAGTCTCCGAGTGCCACACGTCTTTTTTTTTTTTAATTCAATAAAACCCACAAAGCGTTTCATAACTTATTGATTTGAGCAACACGAGTGATCGTCACGTTTTCAAGCGGGTGTTGCCACGCACGTTCGTTTCCCAAAGAGAAAATCACTTCGAAAATGAAGTTAGAGAGCAAATAGCACCACTGAACCGGAAAATTACTTTCGAGTTTACATCCAATCTTTTGTGTGAAGTGTGAAATTCTTCAAACTGTTGTGTGTCTGGTTAATTAGGTGTTCTGTTTTTAAAGACAATGATGCGGCAAAAGGTAAGCCGGCATGCATATCACCGGCATTGGTATCCGTGTTTTGGCCGAGAATGATGATTGTTTTTAAAGCTACTTTTTTTTGTTGCCCTTGTAGGCAGACGAGCATACGGCCGGCCCACCTTTAAAGGTTTTATCTCTCGATTTTTATTGTCTGTTGAATTGTTTAGGTTAAAGTCTGTTTCAACTTTCAAATCTGTATTTATGATTGTTCTGTGGAAGAAATGCACAGTACTCCCAGTGCGGGCATACGATATATTCTTTGTCAGGCTTTGTTTCGTCAGGAGAAAATCGCTAGATTTTAGCCTGCGCGATTAGTGTAACAGCAGGCGGGGCTAGGTACCGATTAAGATCCTATATCGCTCAATAGTCCTCGTCTGGTCTTTGGATGAAGCAGAACTTATCCGAAGCATGCTAGGGGTAAGAGGAAATTTTCATGTGAAGTACTCATCTTCCCGTCTCTCTTTTTTTGACTGGACTCCAAAACTTCCTATCCGGAGCCCGCCTAGATAGCGCCGCTAACTCCTATCCGCGGAATACCCCTCAGTATTATAATATATTCTATTGCCAATAACTTTTTACTGTCAGACTAGAAGCATGAATATCACATCCTGTCTGTGAAGTAATGATGCGTTCTGTAATAATGCGTCAAGTAGCCGTCAAAATAATAAAACATTGTAATTAACCTTAATGCAAAGTAAGTGGCGGCACATTCATGTTGTGAACAGTGGGCTCCAACACGCCCACGCATAGAGTACAATAAATAACGCATATTATTATATACGAGTACATACTATTGCTTATATCATTAATATACATAGCTCGTTGACAGAATGCGGAGAAGTCATCAGACCTGCCACCTGCCTATTTCACATTGTGAATAAAATATAACATTTTCTCTATTTCTCTTCAACGTCCTATTACTTATTTATATATTCCAGTACGTATTTTGTACAGTCCTCGCCTTACGAGTACCAATTCCCTTGACACAGAGAAACATGGAGACACGCGAAATTCAAAGACTTGTAGAGCAAATTATATTTGACTGTAAACACATAAAAATGTCGTACGAAGAAGTAAAAATAAAATACAATTGTAGCAGACACGGAGAATAATCTTTATTAAAGTCTTGATAGTTTAAAAACAGTATTATAGGGAGTAAAATAATATAACATGAATTTACAGAACAAAACGTGGAAGTCGCGTGAAGAATTTGAAAATAACTTTTACTCACGCGAAAACAGGTTAAAAGGAAAAGTCTATTTTAAAATTATCTACAATTATCACGTCGTCTTAGCGTTCCTAAAGTTTCATAATGAAGCTTACGTTCCCTGTGTGGTTTTAAAACCATAATATTAATAAACAAAAACTAAAATTTCAACTCTGTCAAGATCTAAAACTACAAAGTTCACGTAATGTTATACCACTATGCCTCGTTTTACGTCTGTTGGGATTTGAACTTTATGCGAACTAGCTCTTAGGTCTAAGGTTCTAACTTCAAACACTATACGTATGATTTTAATAAAATTTTCTGTCGCACGTTTAAAGTATTGAAAAAAACCGACTGCCTGATGTCAGGTCTGCGCTACAAATACCACGGCTAAATTTTATGCATAAGATATAATAGTAGTTTGCAAGATAAAAGTTAGATGGTTGTAGGAGAATTAAATTCTGTCCTCACTACATTGACGTGAACGTGACTACAAGTATAGAGTGCAGATGAAGAGACATACACTTGCTTGCGCGGAGACAAGTTGAAGAAGGAAGAAAGAGCTACATTGACAGCATGCAATAACTCAATTATTGAGATTAATTCCAATTTGGATTCGTACAATAGCTGCCATCATTTAAGCTGGTGTGCATGAGTTATCTGCGGCGGCAACATGACTATTTACCAGGTCTTATAATAAGGCCTTATTTTTCCACAGGAGAAAATCGCTGGATCCCAACCGCTCAGCGGGTGGGATCCAGCGATTTAACCTCACTAACCTCACTAAAAACTCTTCCACTTACAGTCAGCGCATCATCCCGGACCGGGCCGGGGCCCAGTCTGGGCTATTGAGACGGCGGGACAGGGTTGACGTAGAGCATATTACATCAATCCCGCCGCCCCACAGACGCCAGACAGACGGTGGCCGGCGACACGAATATCGGTTCCTTCGGTCGACGGGCATAAACCATAAAGTGGCTGGAGCCGGAAGCTCTTAGGGGGCCGGGTCACGGATGGGACCCCGGTCCCGATCCCCTGTTTGGCGGTGGCGGATTTCGGCGTTGTGAGGAGAGCTTAGCCTCACCCGCCCCGTCGCTCCTTACTGCGACAGAAGTCGAGCATAGCCTTCCAGGACATAAAGCCTAGGAGCTTCTGAATGAGGGAGCTATGTTGGAAATTTCGGAAAGACGCTATGTATGATACCTTACTATTAACAGTTTGACAGATATGCTATGGTATCCTAACATACTACAGCTACCAAAACACAATAAAATAATGGATATTGATTTGATCCAGTAGAAAAGGTTTGAGAGTTAATTAACTTTTTCACAAGAATGTCCCAGTGGAATACCATTATACGTATCTGAGATTTAACATTAGCATAACACCGGAATTTATTTATTTTTCTTAGTGACACTGCGAGATATTTTTAAGAAGAAAAATTGTGCGAAGAGGTCTGATGTGACAAGAATACTGGGACTATTACTCAAGGTGTCATCTCGTTTCGGGCGGGAAGCTGGAGTGACGCTTGTTTTCCTGCGCTTCAGCGGTTCGGGGTGCAAGTAATGAAGAAAAAGCGATTTAATATGTGGGAATAACGACGAAGGGAAGATCTTCCACCGAGCGGATGTAATTTCTCGGTATACCGACGGTCCGAATATTGTTGTTCGGAACTTGTATAAATGCAAGTTTATGTTGAATATGCTATAAGCGAGATTTAGGCATCAGTCAAATATCTCATGTTGTATTTTTTTTTTTTATTGCTTTTGTAGGCAGACGGGCATACAGCCCACCTGATGGTGAGTGGTTACCGTCGCCCATGGACTTCAGCAATGCCAGGGGCAGAGCCAAGCCGCTGCCTACAATTGTATGATAGCTACCGCCACAAATTAATGAGAAGCGGTGAATGTTCTATAGATACCAATTGATGCTTTATTAGAAAATTTACTCAACGAATTAAATAAAATAGAATCTAAAACATCCTTATAATTAAACTTGATTGAAATTATATTATTGAAATTATTATCACGAGTGTGCTTTTAACATTGACCGAGTAATCTATGCTCTATACCAGTGATTATCAAACTTATTTCTTTTACCGCCCCCTTTGAAAATCAATTATTTTTCAGCGCCCCCCATTTTTTATACGCCTCTAACACTTTAAAACCACAATTTCATTAATTTAATTAATAAATTTTGTATTAATTTTAGTAAATGTAGTACCACGTAGTACATAATTATGTATTTGTAGATGCTATTATTGTTTCTTCATATTATTATATGTCCGTACATTGCTACAGAGCGTGTATTTACAATTTGCAAAGTAAAAATGAATTCTTCTCATCAATATGTTTGTTTAAATTCAGAATCACCAAAATAAATTGCTAGTTCACTGTACTATTACTATGCTAATTTATTAGAACGAAACTATTTTTGATGAATCTTTCTCATTAATTTAAGATTGTCATCATAAGATAATTAAAAATTTATATTTCGATTACTAAATAATACTACTAACAATAATAACTTGTGGCGGTAGCCATCACACAACGCAAGATAATTGACAGATGCCTGAATCTCGCTTACGACATTTTCAAGATAAAGCGCATATATACAAGTTCCGAACAACAACATTCGGACCGTCGGTCTACCGAGCAAATATCACCCGCTCGGTGGAAGATCTTCCCTTTGTCGTATATTCCTACAAACTTATTAAACTACGAATAATCTAAACCTGGAAGTCGTAGAGGATTTCAATTATCTGGGCTCCGTCATAGCTAGTAATGGATCCTCTGAAAAGGACCTCAGAAGGCGAATCAGTATGGCAAAGAGAGCTATGTCCCAAATTGACCGTGTTTGGGCGGACAGAAACATCTCGAGGAATACCAAAAAGCAGCTCGTCACCTCCCTCGTCTTTTCCATTTTTCTCTACGGCGCAGAGACTTGGACCCTCAAGAAAGCCGATCGCCAACGCATCGACGCGTTTGAGATGTGGTGCTGGAGGAAAATGCTCGGGATTCGTTGGACAGAACACAGAACCAACGAATCCATTCTNCCATGTAAAATTGTGAATGAAAATACGAAGGAGCACATCACTTTTGGGTTTTAATTTTTATTACACGATGTTTTTATGATCTTTCGTGAACACAAGCTAGATGAGTATTTCCTTAAAAAAATATCACCAGCATAGTCGCATCGCTTGGAACGAGTGCACTGAGCGTCTTATCATTTAGGCCATGAAATTTTAAAGGTAGTTGATAATTGGAAGTTCTTTTCTATAGAGTGGGTAAAATCGCTCGGTAGATCGACGGTCGAAATATTATCGTTCGTAATTTGTATATATGCAAACATATCTTGAAGATGTTGTTAGCGCCATTGAAGTATTTGTCAAATATCTCCTGTTTTGGATGAAAACTTTGGAAGAATTATTTATTTATTTTTTATTGCTGTGATGGGTGGACAAGCTCACAGCCCACCTGGTGTTAAGTGGTTACTGGAGCCCAGAGATATCTGCAACGTAAATACGCCACCCACCTTGAGATATAAGTTCTAAGGTTTCAGTATAGTTACAACGGCTGACTCACCCTTCAAACCGAAACGCATTATTGCTTCACGGCAGAAATGGGCAGGGTGGTGGTACCTACCCCGTGCGGACTCACAAGAGCTCCTACCGCCAAATTGAAGAAATTCCGATGTTTGCTTTGATTTAGGCCACGCTGAGCGCCTTCAGGGGTTTTGAGGCTCAAACAATTTATCACTGAGACCGAACAAAAGCCGAACAAGACGAAAAAATAAATAAACTTTAAAGACATTTATAAATTTAGAACCTAAAGAAAAAAAATCGTGACTTTAAGAAAATAATTCCTACCGAAAACTAAAACAATAATGATCATCCACAAAGTCAAAACGAAACGAAAAGCTACATTGTCTAAATCAAAGTCAAAAATCTCTACAGATTTTAGCTACATTCGTCGACTTGTAATCGACTCTGCTCACAGCCACCGAACTAAATTGGTCCCTACTGCCCAAAGCTATGCGACAATACGTGCCGAAAATATTGATGAAAAGATTTCTTATGTTATCAAACTAATCTCATAATCTCATCATTGAAATGTTTGACGAAGCTTGTAAAACAAGGATAAGCTTAGAACCGTATCAGATTTGTGAGAATTACTTTTAGATGGAAAAACTAAGGAGTATTTTAAACTTTTTAATTTTTTTTATTGCTAAGATGGATGGATGAGTTCACGGCCCACCTGGTAGTAAGTAGTAACCGGAGTCTATCTGCCGGCATTTATGTTTTAGATTTCTACAACATAAGTGCCGCCATCCACCTCGAGAGATGAGTTGTAAAGTCTCAGATTTAGCAGTGCAACGGCTGGCCCATCCTTCAAACCGAAACGCATTGCTGCTTCACGGCAGAAATAGGCGGGGTGGTGGTACCTACCCGTGCGAATTACGCAAATTTTTGCGGGTTTTGTTTTTTATTACACGATGTCATTCCTTCACCGTGGAAGTCAATCGTGAACAATCGTTAAGTACGTATTTCATTAGAAAAATTGGTACCCGCCAGCGAGATTCGAACACCGTTCGCTCGACACGAATACACCAGGCGTCTTATGTTTTAGGCCACGACGACTGTTGCGCTTTACTATCCTACAGACGTCATCTAGCTGATTCAGTGGGAACTTCGTACATTTGCCGTTGGCATTTCAGGAAAGTTTTCCGTAACTACACTTTGGTGGTGTGCGATTGTTTCAACAAAGGTTTGTTTATATTAGATTTTAGCGTTTTTTATAGTAACATCTAACTTAACATCTAACTTCACTGTACTGGTATTTAAAAATAATATTGTGCCATCTAATAGCCACGGTTTGCTAGATCTACAAAGAAATATGTAGAATTTAAGACAGAACTAACAAAATCTCAACTGAAAGCGTTAAAATTACTCAAACTGATTACAACTCCTCGGTTACCAATCGAAATTGACTCCAACTGCCCAGAGCTATGCGATGCTACGCTACGTGCCCACAATATTACTGTATTATTATAAAGACGTAATATTGATGATTTTTTGAATATACCATCGATTCTCGTATTTATAGTGATAATTTTAATTAGATCTAAAGAAAAGGCAAATAATCTCAAAGAGATTGTTTTTTCTTTACTTGAAAAAATGTATTAGAGTCACTGCAATAATCCGATTTTATACGGTAGTTTTATATTGTAATAGTACACATAGTACATACATATAGTCGTTTTTTTCCGATTACGTGTTGGCTGAGTGCTTATAACTGACTTTAGTATTAATCTATCTATTTATTGTTATCTTGTTATCTTGGAATGTTATCGTCGAATTTTTTCCATTACCCTTAACAAAGAAGTAAAGATTTTGATCTATGTGTAAACGTAATAACTTTTTTGCCGCCTGAAAACTTTTTTTTTAAATACCCACTAATTTCTAGGAAGAAAAATAGAAACATAAGTCCAGGAATATTATTGAATTACAGTACATTTGTGACACGTATATCTTAGTAGCACATCGACGATTCGTCTCTCGACCCTAGAGATCTGTTCGCTGACTTAGGGTCAAATGCAAGAATGTCCGGGTAATGTTTCCAATAAATTTCGACCTCTATCAGTATCGATTTTATTTAAGGACATCGAAGCGCCATGATTTTTTTGTGAATAAGCAAATGCCTTTTTCTTGGTAGAGAATTAATTTAAGTCTGAACGTATGCTGTCTAATTAAATTATATGTCTTACTATGTAAGTAACAATATTATTATTAAATAGTATTTTATTGATTATTTAATAGCCTCTATTGACATTTTCTTCGGTTTGGTGAATTATGGAATTAATTAGAGCTCTTTTTATGGTTTTGTCTCGATATGTTATTTTTTTATTTATTTATTAAATCGTCTATTTTTCTATATTATTCTATATTAGTTTATTCGTGTATTTTCAATTTTTTTTATAGAAAAGAAGGCGGTAGTTAGCAGGAAATTCAGATGTCGACGAATAAACAATTTAGTCATCCGTAACCAGAAAAAAATGTGTGTGTGCACAAGTCACACTCGGTAGAAGTGAAACTTATAAAAATAAAAATAATCGCAAGGGTCAAAACCACTCCGCAGTCCAATGGAGTAGCCTCACCCTGGGGGAACCGCCTGCACAATTACGGTAACCCTACGCCAGGTAAATATGATTTAGCAAGAGAAATACGAGAACGTCTATCAACTGTGTAACATCTCGTCACCGCGATACAGGAATTGTTGAATTTACGTGCAGCGACATCTGTTGACAACAAACTAAATAGAAATAAAAGTATCTAAGGGCGCTCCGAGAGCCACGACAGCGTGCACGGACGTCAAAAACACACTGAACAAGTTGGGGACGTGAGACCGTGTGGAGCGCTTCGTGATTTGTCGGCGCCGCTCAGAGCCGCTTCGGCAAGCCAATCGCGGCACACTTATATTTTCGTTTCGTTTCATTTCGTTTCATCGTTGAAATCACACACAACGATTCTAAAGAAGTTTCACTTCAAAAAAACCGACATTATATTATTTTCGAGGTTTCGAATATTTTATAGTTTACGTGGTCACGGATAACTGTGTAACAAGTTACTATAAGGTTGAACAACACAAACTCGTACGACAAACGAATTAGATCAAAAGCGTAATTAAATAAATTAATACATATCGACGCTTGAAAGGAAAGCGTGACTAAGCGACAATGCGTGAACTTTACAGTAGACTGATTTAAAGTTGAAGTACCTGAAAAGAATTATGTTTTAACGAATCTAGCTGTAGGAATGAAATGATTTTAATAGACCTAGAAATATATTTTTTTTGCGCATCGAATATGGTTATTGCCTATCATTTATGTATAAAGCAGTTATTGTCGCTTAGTCACGTTTACCTTTCAAGCGTCGATATGCATATGAGTATCCCTGAACATGTACCATCTTGCCTATTTTTGCTACGAAGCAATCATAGGTTTTGGATAACATTTGAAAACTTCGAGTCTCTGCTTCAAGGAAGATGGTCGTAGTCACGTTATAAATCAAAAGGGCCCCAAAAGGGATAGTTACTTAACACCAATCGAGTCGTGAGTGAACTAATTTAGAACAAAAAAATATTATATTAGAAAAGTTTCTCCTTTCCAATACGACGAGCAACGTTCATTTTATCATTTGAATCACTAAAATGTAAATTCTCTTCAGTAAAGAAATTAAGGGACTTTCTTGTAACAATATATATATCTATGCATAATTTATTATAGAACAAAATTTGTAACATAAATGTATCTGATTATTTTGTTAACGACTATATCTAACCGATCGGAAATAATCGTTTTTCTTCGCCTCTTTATATTTGTTTGTTTGACGAAGATTTTTGTGATTGTGATTGAAAAACCGATGAGAACACTTATTGAAATTAGGCAGGAAAAAGAATTTGCAAGCCCGCGCAGGTAGGTACCACTATGCTGCCTATTTCCGCCTATTATAAAATATAATTAATTCTTCAAGCTATCTCTTAAGGTAAGTAGTAAGACAACATTTACATCTTAACATCAGATGCGCCGTGAATTCCTTTAATTTAATTAAATAATAATAAGAATTAAAAGAATATGTATTTACTTTTCTCGCTACGATGACGGTGGTCGAAGGTAATACATCAAACCTTTAGCTTACATGTACCAGAATCTTGAATGAGTTAAGATCTAGGTAAAACGTCTAAATTACTACAAAATTTACCGTAGCTCATAGAAATAGTAGCACAAGACGTGTATCCTGATGTATGAATAAAGGTATTACGATTATCTCATCCTTCAAACATGACGCAGAAAAATTTCGCGGCAAAAATGGACTACTAAATAACTAGTAGTAGTAGCAGAGACTTTATATCTTAAGGCTTTAAGACTGACTGACGCTGTTGAAATCCTTGGATTTTAACCATAGCCAATTACAGTAGAAAAATATTCAAGCTCCCATTTCAAGTAATTAGCGATTTATTCATAATTAAATGGGGACGGAGCCGCGTGCTGTGTCTAGTTTTTCTCTAGCGGAGATTCGAAGTAGAATCGTATAATTAGTTGGCAAGAAGTGGCTGCAGCTGCTCCAGCAAGTTTCACGCGAGCGGCTTCGGGCAAAAACTTGGGTGTCCGGACGGCTCGCGAGGCATAATGAGTTCTTCTATTTTTCGAAAACGAAACTTTGACTGTAACAGAAAACATTTTTATTACTTAGGTTTCTACTGGTTTTAAAATATACTATTTCTTTTTTGGAAATGAGCTTTTAAATCCTAATTGACACTTAATTCATTTAGGAGCTCCAGCAGGAAAGCCGTCGTAGCAACGTGGCATGTTAGGAATGTAGATCTTGACGATGACTTCCAATTAGAACCAAAATGTAAGAATCTGAAGACAGTGCCAGAACGCTTTTTTGAAAAAGCGGCGCGACACGATAACCTTCTTATCGTGGCCGCCTTTAACTCCATATCCGACGCATACGACGGGGCTACGCACGGTCGCCGTCACCCAAAACATGTCTTGTCGGATCTTCGGGATCCACTTTCGGTGTTTTTAGGCAGCCAGCGATTAGGTAAGGGAAAAGTCATTATTTTGAGTATCCGATTAAAAAAACGGAGCACGTTTTCGTGTCGGTTGCATTTTATTCTATGTTAGTAACCTCGGAACTTTGTAATTGTAATATTCTTTTAATTGGGGTCTTGGTTATATCTATGCCAAGTTTCTCGTCCTTCAACCAAAACGCTTGATAGCTTCCGGGCAGGAATAGGCAAGAAAGTAGGTCCTACCTATGCAAGTTTACGGGCGCACCAGTCAATGCCGGTTGACGATCGCAGTAAACGTATATAATACTCACAGGTTGTTGCTGATTATTCTCCGACGAATTCTTTAACATCCACATGAACAGAACAGATACGAATGGTGCTATTCTGCGCTGAGGTATCGCTTGATACTAATACACCAGCCGTCTTAACCGGCTACAAAAACTTTATCTACTTAGTAAGTAACCTATTAATAATTGTTATCATACCATTACCAATTTTAAATTGACTATACGAGTATATTTAGTCTTGACGAATTCAATTAAAAAAATCGTTGTAAAATTATCGCAATGCATTTTTTTAAATTAATACATATTTGAAGTGATTCATACATAGCCCGAAGAAAACAATGATTTAAAAAAATATATTTATCTGATAATTATACAGGAATAGAATTTTTTATGCAAATTCCTATTAGTCTTATTAACGATAGGAAAAACTGTATTCCGAATGTGTTTATTCTGGGACAGGCGAAATACAAGCTGTAACAATTGAAATGAACACTAAACACTTCGAATTGTTCATTTTCGAGCCATTACAGAAGATTTATAAGCTGGAAACCGCCATTATCTTCAGCGAAACTACCAACTTTGGAACGAAACATAAATGTATGAACATAGTATTGTTATAAATTTGTTCATTTTTACAATGAGGTTTGAATTCGAGCTTTATACGAATTTTTTTGTTCGTATAGTGTATGGTTAATAAGTTAAGATAATTTATATCTTATGAAGTCTTAAATACAGTACGTTATTTTATGAATGCGAATGGACAGATAAACATAGATTGAACATGTTGATACATAAAATCAAAGTGTCAAATTTCCTGGTATAATAGCTATCTTACCTTTTGGACGCATCAGTGCACCCCAATAATGTATGCACTTGTGCTAATTCTTTATTTTACACAGAAAACAGTTACAACCTTTAGTTTTTTTAATTGAGCATGTCTGAACGCAAACTTCATTCATATGGGAGTTATCGTATTGGGCTGCTTTCCAGTAAGTAAAGTAGCGTTCTGATGTTACCTTTAAATACTTACCTACATATCAATTCTAAATTTAAATCATCGTGAAGATCGACATTCGATATTAGATTATCTTGGAGAGTTGAAATTTTCATCATCCATACATCACCAAAACAAACTTGAAGTTAGCGACGAATATAAGCATAGCTTTGATCATACAGATACATCTGATCAAATCTATGAATAAATCTTTGAATAAAGTAGTGAATAAATTCAAGATATACCTGATTTTAAGTGGTCCCGGAGCCTATAAATTTCACACGTAAATATTAACACCCACCTTGAGGCATGAGGTATAAATACATATAATGGTAATGTCAACCCGTATGTGTTCAAAGTGCGACCTTTCACAATCAAAATAAAAAAAGTTGATGCCCTTTAGTTCATCAAGAAGATTTTTTAAACCGAAATACTGTCTTTGTATCAATTATTCAGTCAGTATGAAAAACCTATTTCGGTAATCCGATTTAAAAGAGAAAATACAAGTTGAAAATGGAAAATCAAAAAGTTGAAACATTCCTAACTGCAATGCATTCTCGTACAAACCAATCATGTCCTACCAGTGACAAAACTGGAAGCGAATATTTTCAATTTAAGCTGTTCGTTTGGTTGGGAGGCACGCTGTTTCCCTTTTTAACCTATAATTTTAGAAAGAGACGAAATTAGCTTTGAGGTGAATTCCAAGTAAATTTGCTTTGCATGGAGCCACAGCTGCGCTTGTTGCCTGGATAAGGATGTCACTCTAATCGTTCCTGAAATTTTCTCACTGTATCTTAGCTCACTTATAATAGTTGTTTCTGCAAGTTCTTATAGTACGCAGTATACACAATTTCCAGTACGCCTTACCACAAGTAAACTTAAGTGACGTCATTGTAACAAAACGAAACAAAACGTATGAATGAAACAAAAAATATTTTATTATGACGTTTGGGTCCCACGGGCTGGTACTCCAGTGGTATCTAGTTTCACTTAAAATAATTCGCGCATTCCAGCTTTAGCGATGTTCATGTTCCATGAAACTTGCCTTGAAGATTGGTTTACGATGGCCCTCAACTCTTTTTATCATGATATGAATTAAAAGCTCATTAATACTCCCCGTAAACACTAGAGACGTTTATCTGTCTTTAAAAAAAATTTTAAGCATCAACCCTATGCCTTTGTAAAGTTTCGTCTAAAAGCTGCGTGTGGGCGACAGTGTCGTAATTAGCCAGTCTACCTACGAAAGAGGTTTGAAAACTGAATTCTCGCGTTCGCGCCACGTACAAATGTGCTATGCAAAATGCCATTCCGCTTTAAATTATTCCAATGAATGGTTTGTGACGACGTATAGTGTTTCTTGTTTTTGAGAGCAACAAAATAGATACCCACAGCTTTTATGTAGACAAGCCAGAGAGAAACGAAAATTTATCGGAATGAAAAGTTGCATAAAACTAGGTACTAATTTAGTTTTCAAGAAAGAAACAAGCAATGTTTTAATTCCATTTTTGATGTGACAAAACTATTTCTCTTGCAACTGATTTGAAAGGGGCCAGACTGCTTCCTTAAGAATATCACTGTCGATTGGCGACGGTAACCATTTAGAATGTTAAAAGACCTTTCGTTAGTTTTTTTTATTTTTTTATTGCATAGACGTGTGGACGAGCTTACAGCCCACCTGGTGTTAAGTGGTTACTGAAGCCCATAGACATCTACAACGTTAATGCGCCACACACCTTGAGATATACGTTCTAAGGTCTCAGTATAGTCACAACGGCTGCCCCACCCTTCAAACCAAAACGCATTACTGCTTTACGGCAGAAATAAGCGGGGTGGGGGTACCTACCCGTGCGGACTCACAAGAGGTCCTACCACCAGTAATAATTTCAGATAATTACTAAAAACCTTAACGCCTACCAAGAGAATTATCAATACAGTTTAAATTCAAGACCACATCGTTGTAATATCCAATATTCAGACAGGCCTCTTAAAAATGTATCGAAGCACTAACCGTAATAGTTACGTTGGAATCGCTTCGAACCGATAACGCGGTTAGTTGGTAATCTTGAGTCCATTACACGATTCTCTCATTGCTAACTACATATGTAATGGGGTCCTTAAAATAGCGTTATCCAATAGCACTTGCTTTAATGTAACGTATATATTTAAAGGCACATAGCTATACGTATTTAACGCAATTCTTAATTGATTCTTCTTAGTCGTATCCTCTGTTGGAGTGATGACCATATCAGGTCGGGTGATGGTGCACTTTTTTTTTAATACTTAGATGGGTGGACGAGCTCACAGCCCACCTGGTGTGCTTAAGTTTTAGTGGTTACTGGAGCCCATAGACATCGACAACGTAAATGCGCCACCCACCTTGAGATATATGTTCTAAGGGCTCAGTATAGTTACAGCGGCTGCCCCACCCTTCAAACCGAAACGCGTTTCTGCTTCACCGCAGAAATAGGTGGAGTGGTGGTACCTACCCGTGCGAACTCACAAGAGGTCCTACCACCAGTACAACGTCTGCAATGCCAGGAGCGTAGCCAAGTCGCTGCTTACCATATTGTATTTTCTATTCATGTTGTCTTTATTTGGCATGAAACCATTTTTCGTAACACTATGTTGTTGTAAACCTTCAAAGATATAAGTTTGTTTGCAAAGATGTTAATTGGAGTGCATTGTTCAATATTATAATATAAATACACGAATCATAAAGTACAAAATTAAATGTCTAGTTCGTTCATATCATAACTCGACTTAATGAATGTGTAATTATTATTGTTACTTCTAGAGAAATAAATGGACAATTAAGTCATTTAATCGTTGAATATATGAAGTAAGCTACATCTGACTAACATTTAGCAGCACATTTAGAAAAAGCACTTAGAAAAAGTTTAACCAGACAGTCCTAACTTTCTAGAAGCGATTGCACCACTGCGTCTATACAAGAACTCAATGCTCAACCAGTTCCGGCTATTGAAAATAACTAGAACTCCCGATTTAGCGGTGAATTCGAATGCTAAAACCGTAATAGGGTTCGCTATTTGTGTGTTCATCAAATATTCCAGTGATTAATCTATGTAGGGTTGGATCTATGTAGTTATTTAGAAGTACAATATTCAAATTTTAAAAGGTGGTTACGGTGCTGAGATTGATGGAAATTATTGTCACATTGTTATTATGAACATGTATGTGTATGTGTATGTATGAAAATAAGGTCGATAAGAGAGTGTTAACTATGAATGTGGAAGGATATAGAGGAAGAGGTAGACCTAAGAAGAAATGGATGGATTGTGTGAAAAACGATATGGGTAAGAGGGGAGTGAGCGAAGAAATGGTATATGATAGAAGAGTATGCAAGGAGAAAACATGTTGCGCCGACCCCTGGGGACTGGGAGAAGGGCAGCATAATGATGTATGTGTATGTATGATTAGAAAAGAAAAAAACTGATAGCAGATTACTTAGACGAGATGCTAGATGATTCGAATATTGATGACCATGTTTTTCCAACTGATTTTCAGGAACTTACGTATAAGTAAAATAGAAATAAAGCATTAGAACTATACCTTAGTTCTTGTGGATTTACACAAGCTTTATAGCTTGTATAAATCATTCAATAATGAAATCATTTTCGAAGCAAATGAAACTAAACTATTTTAATGCGAACAAAGAAATTGGCTTGTTGTAATAGGCATAAATGGTTGTCGTATTTTCGATTACTAATAGTTAGGTAACTAACAATCCGCCTATTGATTAAATGGTAATTTTTACTTAAAGACGTATTATAAAAGGTAATGCCATTCACACATGAATGATTCGCGGTATAAATGAGAGTGATGGTCGCCCTACCACTATTCTCAAACTTCAAATATCATAGCCACATACCGAGACGGTAACAAACAAGCTTAAACACTGATTGATGTATAGTTGCAAAGTGACAACACAAGTTCGAAAGTTTAATTTACAAGTTAGCGCTTCGAATTCAATGCAGCGCGGTTATTGCGTTCATAAACAAATGTTACGTCAAATTGAATATTGAAAGTTTGAGAACCGGTTGTATGGTGTGAGACCTCAGTACTATGAATTCATGTATTATTTACATATTTTATTAAGAAGAAGATTGACTGAAGGTGTTAAGTTGATGATGCCGCCTTGAATCGTGAGTTTGATTTTGAATATTTGTTATGTTATTGCTTTGATCAGTGGACGAGCTCACGACCCACCTGATGTTACCTCGTTACCGAAGCCCGTAGACATCAAAACGTCAATGCCTTCTCACACCTTGAGATATCAGTTATAAGTCTTACAACAGGAGTACAACGGCTTCACCCTTCAAAGCGAAACGCATTACTGCTTAACGGCATAGATTAGGTACATTGGTAGTATCCGTGCGGACTCACAAGAAGTTTTACCACCAGTAATTACGTAAATTATAATTTTTGTGGGTTTTATTACACGACTAACTGACCCGGCAGACTTCGTAGTGCCTCAATCAATAAATTTTTATTTAACTTATTTAACTTTTATTTAACTTAAACTTTTGTATAAAATAAACTTAAAACAAGCAAAAGGAATCCCTCCGACGGCGGACACATCAAAGGGATAACAAAATTGTTATTTTTATTTAATTCCGAGCATTTTCATATTTATCTACCTTTCGAACCTTCTCTGGACTTCCACAAAAAATTCAAGACCAAAATTAGCCAAATCGGTCCAGCCGTTCTTGAGTTTTAGCGAGACTAACGAACAGCAATTCATTTTTATATAGGTATACAGATATAGATTTTATGTGGAAGTCATTCCTGAACATTTGTCAAGTACGTATTTCATTAGAAAAATTGGTACGTTCGATACGAATGCACCAGGTGTCTTGTGTTTAGGTTACGACGACTTTGCATTACTTGAACCTTAGAACTTATATCAAGGTGGTTGGTGCATTTAAGTTATAGATGTCTATGGGCTCCAGTAACCACTTAACACCAGGTGGGCTGTGAGCTCGTCCATCTATCTAAGCAATAAAAAATAAATAAAAAAGATATTTATTTCTGAAATCTATTTACGGAATTTGTGAATATTAAGTGTTTGTTCTACAGCAATGAATTGAAATGCTTATCAAGATTCCGTTGACTTCGTACATTTTTACGGCCCAGAAGATAAACTTCGAACTAAACCAAGATCACCGTCGAGGGGCTTCTCAAAATTTATACTCTCTGCTTACAACGAAAGTCATATTGCATTCGTTTCTCGCGATTTTCTCTTTTATTTTTTTCACGCTAAAACTCGAAGAGCGTATTCTTTATGGTAACATTCGCATTACCATGCTATCACGGATGGTAATGATGTTATTTTTTTGCTTGCGAACAATGGGGTTCCACGTTTTTCTGTCATTTGATTTTGTCGTGAGGAAAGACAATTTCGAGGCGGTAAACGTTGTTGGATTATAATTGGTTTACCGGTGGTCTTAAGCAGTGTTATACATTTTACATTTAGATCGTGAATCTGTTACGTTGTCAAATATTTCATTTTATTTTTTTATTAATTGTAATTATTGGTATTATTGTGTTATATATAGAGCTATAATGCTATAATATAGAGCTAATCCGATGGTAAGGTCAGAAAAAAAGTGTTTTTTTAAATATTACTTTTGCATTTTTATTTATTTTTTTAATTTTCTTTTGTTTTATTGGCAAAGCCATGGTGGCCTGTAGGATAAGATTTTCAGGGTATCGATTGGTGCAGCTGTAACGGTGTTCAAATCCCGCAGACGGGTAATAATTTTTTCAATGAAATACGCAATAGAGAACGAACGACTTTCATAAAGGAATGATAATGTGTATTATAATTCAAACTCACATCAATTTCAATTTACGTAATTAGCGGTGGAAGGGCGTCTTGTGAGTTCGCACTGGGTAGATTGTCTGCCTATTTGTGTGTGCGAAGCTGCAATGCATTCCAGGTTTGGAAGGATGGGTCGGCCTTAAACCATTCACGTTCTGATGTCTTTCGGCCGCGGTAACCATTTATTCCTAGGCTAGGACCGTAAGCTCAGCATCATCGAAGTTGTCGGCGAGAGCGACTCTGCGTCAGACGGTTGGCGGCGGTCTGTCGTGAGCCGACCCGCATTATCGGCTCCGTTATCATTCGAAAATGCTTCGCCGGACCAGAGCCACACTGCTGGATCAAAACGCGATAGACCTTTAATTAGTCTGCAAAATCTCTCCAAACATACATCCGAGTACTCGATCAGCACAAACTTTTTATATACCTAACTTAATGCCACCATATTTTACTGGTGGTAGGATCTCTTGTGAGTGCGCACGGGTAGGTACCTGCCTATTTCTGCCGTGAAGCAGTAATGCATTTCGGTTTGAAGGGTGGGGCAGCCGCTGTAACTATACTGAGACCTTAGTACTTATATCTCAAGGTGGGTGGTGCATTTACGTTGTAGATGTCTATGGGCTTCAGTAACCACTTAATACCAGGTGGGCTGTGAGCTCGTCTACCCATCTAAGCGTAAAAAAAAACAAATTACGGGTCACAGTCAAAAAACGTCAATAAAGAGGCTCTTTCTAATCTAAAACTGTTGAGTCATACATCACGCAGTAATTAAAAACTAAATTCACGTCTAAAAACATTCGGCTCGATCCATCTTAATTTATCACCCACATCAACGATAACGTAAGCCATAAATGAGCGAACAAAACGTAGACACCCTATACCTATATAGTCATTTATCTTTAGGGCATCCCTTCAGCCTCCTGTACGGGCGTTAATTTTAATATATACGTCTTGCCCGCCAACTCATTTCCATCATTATGTCCTTATTGAGTAATAAATTTAACACACTGTAATTAGGTGCGCCATGGATCTTTCGTTTTTTTTTTCTAAAGCTATCGTAGCAAGGTGAATAGATTAACAAAGTTGATTTCTGTTGATGTTCTGCTTAATGTTGTTGTTGAGCACACTTTTTATATAAATATAACGAATTCAATAGGACTAAAGTTAATATTGCAACACCGTCATAAATTTTTAACTTAAAAGCTCACCTTTAAATCCTTTTTAATTAGCAACTCATTTAATGCTAGATCACTCAACCTTTGTTTTTATAGTTTGTTTATATGTTGCAACATACAATCGTGAACAGTTTTACAGTTGAAGAAACGACGCTTAAAGAAAGTAAAAGACATCAACTTTTAAAAGGACAACAAAAAAACTTCTTGTATCTGGCATCCCTAAAAGTTGCAAAGAAACTTCTTTTTTCCTACTCACACTTAATTTTCTAAGCGACGATTTCATCATAACATAGCGCGTTCGGAGGTTGTGTAGTAAAAATGCCGCTGCTAACTTCCCTTCTGATAGCGCGAGACTACAGCATTGTCTTATAGACATACACACAAGTACTTGATAAGCAGCTGTGACTAGGTATGCGATATCATTCCCCCCCTCTCCCTCTCTCTCTCTCTCTCACACACACACTTCTAATTCAATAAAAACGATACTATTGTAAAACTCTGTGTTTAACATATTACACGCAGTATTTCAAACATATAACAATCATTTAAACTTTTAAAACGAAAGCTATGAACTAAAAACAAAATCTTCTTGTACGTACTACTACAGAATATATTTTTAGACGATGGAGCCCATCACTTTCTTGGAGCCTAATATTTATTTTCTATTTTATCTTCAAACCATTCATCTCCCTGGTCAAGTTGTGATATTAATGGTCAGTTTTTTGGAAGAAACGTGGGTGCGTACGGTCGCAAGGAAATAGCTGTGTGTTAACATGATAAATATAGAGCTGTGTGAAATTCTTCACCACGCCTTTGAAATATAGGGTGTATAAATAGTAAGGAAAAGGAAAATATTACTCGTTTGATAAAAATTAAGCATCAACGTGTTTTGTCATTTCCATGAACCAATTTAATGCGTGGCGTATTGTCAACTACAGTCGCCCCCCCGCGTTCACTCGAGGCCATTGACCCTGCATGTCACTTGTCTAGTGCGTGCAATGCAAAAAGCAAATTTTTCGAACTCTTTTTGTGTTGCTAAGTAAGAAATCAGTAGCATTGATATCTTCGTTTACGAGAACGATTCAATACACCCTGTGTAATATCTGGACATTTCGAAATGTGTGATTTAGCATTATTTTTCAAAGATAGAAGCATTAGGAGCGATTTATTGCAGTGCTTAGCTTCGTGTATTAGCATCGTTTGTTAGGGCTATACGAATAGTAAATTTAACCACAAATAAAAAAAAAATTGAATAAAAGGCGCTGTCTTGCAACGTTCTGTTCGATACTGGGGGTCGACCTTTATGTGACGCGGAAAGATTGATGTAATCAGACTGGTGCGTTAGACGAAAGACGGAAAATCACTATTAGAAAGGTGTTTTGTGAGTCCGCATTGGTGGGTATCATAGCCCTGCATATTTCTAAAGAGCAAGCAATATTATTACATTCTGGTTTCACTTGGGCCTACGTTTGACGCTACGGCCTCTAGATTTATGTTCCTCCACATTGCTATTGTATTATATTTTCACACATATGATACATTGGAATGGAATCCGATGTACCGCCAAACACATTACTCTTCCAGAGTACGTCCAGGATACGTAGACCGTGTCGGTCGCAGACTGTGGTTGCCGCCGTCAGACCTTACCTCCTGGTAATAGCGTGCGGTGTAGTTTCAGCCCCCTCAGATCGCCCCTTGACTGCCCTCTCACGGGAATTGGAGCTGAACGAACGCTCTCCTTCGGCCCAGGTTCGGCGGTGGCGCACAGTTCCAAGAGGGAAGAGCTTTGCCTTCCCCATTCCGCCGCCTCCTTCTGCAAGATATTGGACTCTCAGCTAAAATGCACGCCACCTTAGAGGAGACAACGCAGTATCCACGGATCGCCTTTAATTTCGCTAAATAATAATTCGCTAAATAATAAAATAATCGAATAAATTTAATCGCGATCGCACGCTGCGGACGTCGCAACGCCACCACGTACTTGCAGGTCTGGGCGCTGTACTATACGGGTACCCCGTACAGTGCGAAGAACTAGATCGCCCACACATAGAGGCGGTGCACCACAGTATCGATCCCCGACGTTTGGCAAGAGCAGACTTAATGATCCAGCAGCTAGGGGCTCAACTTCTCGAAGTGAGCGCGGATTCCAACGACCGCCCAATTCAAGGACGAGGTACCGCAGTCCGGCCACCCCGACTTCAACGCGGAGCCTAGTTATGGATCTGCCGGACGGCCAAATGACATATTGAATGTAATCGGTTAGGTATACAAATATTATTTTAAATTATATTTGTGCCTAGTCTAAATACATATTTTCGGTTTCAGGACTTTCATACTATTTAAGCAACGCTTACGCAAAACATTACATATTCTAATCTGTTTTATTTCTAAAAAGAACTTAATTAAAACATTCTAATGAAACAAAAATTTCACTATATTGAATTTAAATTGTTAAAACAAATACACGACTTCTGAGAATTACAATTTCATGTAATCTATCTACTAAGCAAATACTTTCTACACTACACCGAAATGAAAATTTTCTACAGAGTTCTACATAAAGATTTTCAATGTAAAATATACGTTTTGAAACTTCTGGGTCACTTATTACATCCTGGAATACAGTTTTCGAATCGAAGACTTTTCATTCTTCGATGTGACCCATTGAAACCTGAAGTTCTCAATGGGATTCTCAAGTCATGTCTCAATATACGGATAGTCTAAGCAGAGGCGTATTCAGAAAAAACTCTAAATATTAACCGATTAAATGAAGTTGTAATTGTCAAATGAGAAATTTTCAAATCTACTGATGTTAAGACAAGGTCCGCTGTAACCATCGGCAATGGTTTGAGAAAATTTTATTTGGTAACCCAGAGTCGCACACGTCACCTATCGAGTATTGAGGACACTATATTCTGAAACACTTCTATTTAGTGCTAATAACTTTAGTGTCTGTAAAAAGTTTCAATTTACAAACGCATAGAAAATATATAGAAAAATATTCATTTGAAACAAAGTCAATAAACTGTTGTTTTGCATCTTTACAATTTTGCTGTCAGTACGAACGGATCGTTTCGAAAAACTTATGAGTTTCTTTTGCCATCAAATCAGTTCCAGGGACCGCCTAACATTTTCCGATACTTACATATTCTTTTTCATATATGAATGTTAGTTTTCATCATCTGGAAATAGTGACATCATCAGTATATCGTAGCGTGGTTACGAAGCAATTTTTGAATTTCAACATCTTTAATTTATGTTGCATTATGGTATGTTCATTTATCGGCATTTATTTTTAAGATGCTATTTAATTGGTTTTTATCTAATACTCAGCAAGCAACGAACAAATTCTGGACACTTTAAGCATCACCGAAAAATCAGGCTACCCTGGAAATTGTGTAACATTTCTGCATATAAGATTTCTTATCGTAGACGCAAGTACGTACCTGGCATCAAATCCATTGATATCACAACAATGGCGGTGACATTTTTACTTTCTGCGGCAACGAATGCATCAATCATAGTCCTTCGTTCGCTCACAGCTTCTTTAAAAGTTTCAAGCCCGCCTATCTGTCGGAGATTTTCGTTCGTTTAAGGGCTTTCTTGCGGTTTGTATTGTAATGATTAATATCCCAAAAGGGATTCAATGAAATATACTCTTAAGCGAAAAATGTAGTAAAGACAGAGTTGTCATCCAAGGAAGAGTTTTGATAGATTTAATTATATTTTAACACATATCTAGTACTGCTAGCATAGTAAAGCAGTTTTCGTTTGACAGTCTCAGCCTCACCTGGGATTGAGCCCAGGAGTGCTATCAGGTTCGCGAACATCTCAAGCCGTTGCCACAATCGTCAAAGCGACAAGTTTGACAAGCCGAAGACAAAAACTGTTATTCCCAGGCACAACAGATCGTTCCAATCTCGGCGGTCCGTGCTGGAGGCGTGGTCTCGTCGTTTGGCGGACCCGTCGGCCGGCCTCCGTACCGTTTAGGCTGTTGCCTTACCTTCCGGCTCACACAAATGCTTACTGGCCACGGAATTTCCAGCCAGTACTTGCACGAAATTCCCGGAACCGACGACGCAGTGCCATCATTGCACAGACCGCGACGAGGATGATATAGCGTAACACACATTGGCGCGTTGCTCTGGATTCGACGAGCAAGGCGCCGCCCTCGTCGTGGTCACAGGAGAGGACCTGTCACTGCCACGTGTCGTGGCTACGATGCTCGGTAGTGAAGCGTCCTGGAAGGCGATACTCGACTTCTGCGACCATATCGCAGAAGGAGGAGGTGGAACGAGAGAGGGAGAGCTCTTCTCTTTTCGCACCGATCTGTCGCCGTCGAAACGGGGACCGGAGGAGACAGCACGCGCGTACATCCCAACTCCTGTAGGTGGCGGTTTCCTCGCGGTGAGAGTCATGGGGCGACCTGAGGAGGTCGAGGCCGCGCAGCACGCTATCAGCACTCTAGTGCGCTGCCAAGGAGGAATATCTTCGAGATTAAAGAGCAATCGGTTGGCCGTGTATCGCGTCCCGACTCGGCAGGCTGGTTATGGTCCAGCGGGGTTTTCCAGGACACCAGCAGCACCGTCTGGGCGGCCTGACGGGTTGCCGTACCCAGATGGCCGACATTTCAGAGTCTTCAATTCGCCTCGAAGGCTCCGTCAGCTGGGCGCCTTTGGGGTGACCTGCGCTGTCTTGTTGTAGTTGACCGCGGTAATCCCCTTACCAAATACGGGTTCTGACCTCGGTGGGGATCGGACGCTTGGGCGAAGAGTGCAGGGGAGTCGCTTAGTGAATAGATCCTCAAAACATACTTGGGCCCGCGGTCTTACGGACCAGCCCCACATAGCCCTCCTAGGCGCAGGGACCTCGTGGGAGGTTCAGCCCCCGGTCCGAAAAACAAAAAAGGCACAACAGATCATGACCTCATGCTCTGCAGTACCTTCATAGCTATCAACATGGTGATGCTCCATCGTCGGCTCCCTACCGGTGACGTGGTGCAAGCATCAACCGAAGCAGTCTTGACCTGTCAGTACTTTGCGCTAGATGGACAACATGGATCAGACGAACATTTTCGACGGCCTAGGTACAAGCCTTGAAGCTTCTGCGCTTGAACGACACCTGGGCTAGTAAGCAGCTCGTCCCAGTCGTGGAGGTCGTATCGTTACTTGTATTCAGCAAGGAGCTCGTTTAATTCAAGGATTCAGGATAGCGGATCAATCAAAGCATCGAGTCGAAGGAGAAGGTGCGGTATCTACCATTCACAATACTGGTAGGACCTCTTATGAGTCCGCGCGGGTAGTTACCACCACTCTATCTATTTCTGCCGTGAAGCAGTAATGCGTTTCGGTTTGAAGGATGGGGCAGCAGTTGTAACTATACTGAGACCTTAGAACTTATATCTCAAGGTGGGTGACGCATTTACGTTGTACATGTCCATGGGCTCCAGTAACCACTTAATACCATGTGGGCTGTGAGCTCGTCCACCCATTAAAGCAATAAAATAAAATAAAATAAAACACAGGGAAGCGCACTACCGCTCCACCATGTCACCCCCAAACCTTAAACTACAAATTTCAGTAATGCTTATTCTTAGTGATTCTGTTATCTTCAGTGAAGGAAGCTAGCTAGTATAAAAAAAATATCAATATTCAAACACAAAACCGAAGGTCTAATAATTTCAAAGGAACTTATTAAGATCGTTCGGTTATAAAATCGCAAACATAGCGTTATTGGGAGACGGAACGATTTTTTGCCGTTCCTATTGAGCGGAGAATTAATTAAAATTTCATTTTTCAACAAAAAGATTATAACTTCCTTTTAGTCATTTGCATATTCGGCTGAAATATTTAAAGAAATCCTCTTTAAGGAAAGTCTTATTAAATTTTGTTATAAGCGTCCGACTACGTTTCGGTGCTCGAAACTTGTCTCTTTGCTCTGCGAACGTTTAAAAATTCGGCAAGAATTATTGCTTGAATGAATTTTAAGCGGTTATATAAGTAGGTAGGCAATTTTCTGAGAATCGTTTTCAAACTATATATTCGTGGCTTCATCGTTTCTCGATAATCGCTCAGTCAGTCTGAAGTGGTTATATAATTTTTATTAGATCATACGTTTTGCTAATTTTTCAGACGAGTAGGTACCTATTGACTTTTCACGTGCCTTTAAATAATTTGCAATAAATTGTAACGTTTCTGTATTTTGATTAATAATTCGAAATTTTCATTAACCTTATCGATTGTACTTTGACTTAATGATAATTATGCAAACTGCATTCACTTTACTTTTTCTTCCTGGAAACTATGATTAATGAAGATTATATGATGACAAACTATGGATACTGGATGGGTAACTATGTATGGAACTATGGATGGCGGGAAACTATGATTAATGAAGATTTTAGTGAAATTGATTTGTAGCTCCAAGCGAAAAGCGGTCAATCCGTTCCAAAACAGGATTGTTTTTAATAGCAGATCAACGAGTAGAACAGTAAAAAGAGTCTGAAGGCAACTAGGAGAAACGACCAGTATCCGTTACGGTTAATATCAATCACTGTTGGGCTGAAAATCCTAACATGTTTTTTTTGCTTAGATGTGCGGACGAGCTCACAGTCCACCTGGTGTTAAGTGGTTACTGGAGCCCATAGACATCTACAACGTAAATGCGCCACCCACCTTGAGATATAAGTTCTAAGGTCTCAGAATAGTTACAACGGCTGCCCCACCCTTCAAACCGAAACGCATTGTTGCTTCACGGCAAAAATAGGTAGGGTGGTGGTGCCTACCCGTGCAGACTCACAGGAGGTCCTACCACCAGTAAAACGTGTACCAATATTAATCCAAATTATTAATTTTTCATTCGGTATTAGTCTCATTCTGCAAAGTAAGGAAAGCTGACCCCACCACCTTGTGGATTATCCCATAGCTGGAAAGAGAGAGAGAGATAAGTATTAGTCACTCAATTATGGAATTAATAAGTAAAAAACTTTTCTATTAAACTCACTAAGTTAGAAAGAAACCCGTCGAATGCGACGAAGGGTTCGTCATGTAAATTAATCAACAGATATAGCTCACTGAGTTTCTCACCGGATCTTCTCAGTGGGTCGCGGCTCCGATCCTTTGATAGATTCAACGAAGCACTGCTCTTGATAGAGCAAGGGGCTAGGGACACTCGCTAACATCTAGCAAGATCTCCCAAACTATGTCCCACGAATTTGCCTACACATCGTTACACGCCTACACACGTTTGAAGTCATCGTGGCCTAAAGGATAAGACGTCCAGTGCATTCGTGTTGAGAGATGCATCGGTGTTCGAATCTCAGGCGGCTACCAATTTTTCTAATGAAATACGTATACTTAACAAATGTTCACGATTGACTTCCACAGTGAAGGAATAGCATCGTGTAATAAAATCAAACCCGCAAAATTATAATTTGCGTAATTACTGGTGGTAGGACCTCTTGTGAGTCCGCACGGGTAGGTACCACCACCCTGCCTATTTCTACCGTGAAGCAGTAATGCCTTTCGGTTTGAAGGGTGGGGCAGCCGTTGTGACTATACTGAGACCTTAGAACTATATCTCAAGGTGTGTGGCGCATTTACGTTGTAGATGTCTATGGGCTCCAGTAACCACTTAACACCAGGTGGGCTGTGAGCTCGTCCACACATCTAAGCAATAAAAAAAAAAAAATCGCCTACACGTTCAGTGAAGCTCGCATAGGCTCTCCAGGTCACTAGCAATAGGTAGATCTTTTAACCGACCGTTATATATCAATGCATACCAACGATTGTACGTTCATGGTAGTAAGCCTGATAATAAATAACCTCTGCGCAAATTTACGCAATAAATTTGCAAAGTTTGATCACAATCGAATGAATCGTATGACGAGCGCATAAAATACGAACAAATAAACTCATTTTTTTAAGTGTTAGACTCTTTAATGAATTAAGTTGTTAAATTGATAATGGTATTAAATTATTATAAAAAAAGTATACATAGAAAAGTAAAAAAAGAAACAATAAATTGTATATCTAAACACAAATTTTATCTAAAGACAGGAGCTAGTACTGCTCCGATGGTGCTATTTTATTTGTCGTTGGTATTGGTAATACCGACCAAAAATAGTTTGAAAAATATTTTATTTGCAGTCTGTTGGAAAAGCACAAAAGCTCACTATTGTCCGTGTAAATTGTCGGAGTGAAACATCGGATTCCCGATAAAGAAGGTAGACAGATTCGGCTGCTCCTAATTTCCACAGTCTTCAGTCTACCGGCATTCGCGGCCATACGGGTCATATCACTAAAATAATAAAAAATCGCTGTAACAACACAGTTATATAAGTATTTACTAAAACACAGGTTCTTTTAATAACAAGATCTTTTTTAACCGATTTAAAAAAAAGAGTAGGTTCTCAATTCGACTGTTTTTTTATGTTCGTTACCTCATAATTTTTGACTGGGTGAATAGATTTTGATGATTCTTTTTTTTTAGAAAGCTGACGCTTCCAGTTTGGTCCCATTTCTATTTAGTTCAGTTCTGATAATGGTATCCATGAAAAAACTGTATAAGTCTTAAATTTGCATTAAGTACGTGCGCGACAAATTGATGAATAACTCAATATCACGCCAACCGATTTCGATGATCATTGTTTTTTATTGTATACTAGCTGACCCGGCAAACTTCGTAGTGCCTCAATCGATAAATAAAAGACCTAAACTTTATTTAATTCTGAGAATTTTCATATTTATCTACCTTTTAAACCTTCCCTGGACTTCCACAAATAATTCAAGACCTAAATTAGGCAAATCGGTCCAGCCGTACTCGAGTTTTAGCGAGACTAACGAACAGCAATTCATTTTCATATATATAGATTAATTTGTTTTGGAATATCTTTTTTTTTCTATTTGAAGTCGGTCTTTGTTAAAGCATGTCTATTTACAATTATTATAATATCTCTATATGTCTCTCTTTTAATATCAATCTCTTCAAATCAGGCAGGCCTTGAGTCTAAAACTTAAAGTCATAGCCAACATAAAGGAATAAATGAAGAGAATCAATACATCAACCTATTTAAAGTTAATTATGCAATCTTGAGTTAATCTAGTTTATAGTGACTAAAACCCATTTCCATACAAATAGTGGGTTCGTTATTTAGACGCTTCACTCTCCCCGTTGCTTATTGGCTTAGATCATTAATGTAGATACAGAATACTTAACTGTAATTTATTTTACTTATGCAATTAAAAACGGTCTTGATTTTTTTATGAAAAATATGATTTGATCCTTTTACTTTACGAACTGTTTCATATTTAATTTTACAAATATAATTGGTAAATTCATTTACTACAATATCTCATCGATTGTTTCCAATGGTGAACAAGCAAGAGAAATTAATACGCTTTTACAGAAAATCTAACTAAAAAATTGAAAATAAATTTTAATAAATTTGAATTAAAAATAGTCTAAGAAAAAATGATTTTATTTTAAAATAAGCGTGGAGTACATAGTATCAGTAGTTATAAATATTTTATGAACTGATGATGATGATTTTATGAAATGATATGAATAGAAGGGCTATTTTGATAATATCCTGAAAAGCACCCCACGCTTTTTTACAATAAAACCATTTTTTCTTACACTATTTTTAATTCAAATTTATTAAGATTTATTTTTTTATTTTTTAGTTGGGTTTTCTGTAAAAGCGTATTTTTTTTAGTTTTTAAACTATTATTTATTTTTCATTTTTTACTTGAATTTCAATATATTTTTTTAAATATTGTCTTGTCATCAGTCCTTAATAAGTATGCCAAATTTCGAGTTAATCCGACGTTTTGAAGGGGGTCAAAATCATGTTCAAAGATTCCGTTACATACTAACATACATACGTCTTAAACTAATAAAAGCGTATTAAAAAGAATTTATAAATTTAACTGACAAAAAATCTGACATCCAATTACAAGAGTTGCCTATTCGCAGTATGCTACCATTGTGTTTATATTAACAAAAAACTTCACAATCTTTCCTTTGCTTACATGATCTTTTAACAACAAAAAAAAAAACGGATCATCCAATTATTTGAAGGGATAGAAACATTAAAACATTGTCTATTTCAAACGTTAAAGTCCCGTTTTAAATATCAGTGCAAATTATTTTCTTCAATACGCAACCGGGCCCGAGATCTTGAGTTTACGATCATCTCTTCGTTTCTATATTCCGTTACAAAGCAACTTCCCTTACCGGTCGTAAAAACACCATAAAATCTCGATAACCCTTGCTTACAAATCGATATCATAAAAAAATATTACATTCCGCCCCTACCTACCTTACATCTCAAATTTATTTCGGGCAGAGCGCAGAAGTTTCGCTCCAAGTAATGTTAATTTTTAAGACCCGACCTTTACAAACGACAACTGACGATTTCTTTGACATATATTAGAGAGGAGGAATATTAGGTGGCTATTCTAGATCTACTGTGAATTTTTCTATTCAAAATTAGTTAGACTACATTCTTGTTGTACTAATAAGGCTCTAAATTGTCTAACACATATTAGACCGAATACTTAAGATCTTTTGCGCAAATACTGATTTCGAATGGAAATAAAACCCCTCTTCATGCAATAGTCAAGATTACCCAAGTGCATATGTATACAAATACAAATGGGTTCCTTCATCTAACCCCAAACTGGGATTCCCTAAAACACGAAAACCAGAGACCGCTATGCTCATGTTCAAATATATACCAAGGATTTTGGATAGTCACCTCAGAGCAAACCAATCTAGCACCCGGAGCAAACAAACTTGATAGCTTGGTGAACTAGCTCAAAACCCATCTGTCAGTCAGACCTGTAAGTTATTTTCAGAGCCTGTGCACATCACAACGCCAATGACAGCTACCACCTTGGGTCATGAAGTTGTATTCTCAATTATATTATTGAACCAGTGCCCAACCGTTCAAAACCGGAACGCATAATTGCTTCGCAGCAGAAACAAGATATATAGCTATCCGTGCAAGCTCACAAAACCCTCTCCCTCCAGTATATTTGGGGACGTCACGCTAATCTGCTTACTTTGTTTTTAATACGCTTTTATTAGACGTATCTATACGTACGTATACAGACGTATCTATGTAACGGAATCTTTAAACATGATTTTCACCCCCTTCAAAACGTCGGATTAACTCGAAATTTGGTATAATTATTAAAGACCGATGACAAATAATCATTAAAAAAAAAAAAAATTGAAAAAATTGAAATTCAACTCAAAATGAAAAATAGTTAATAATAGTTTAAAAAAACTAACAAAATACGCTTTTATAGAAAATCCAACTAAAAAATAGAAATTCTTTTTAATAAATTTAAATTAAAAATAGTGTAAGAAAAAAAAAATATTGTAAAAAAAGCGTGAGGTGCATGGTATCAGTAGTTATAAATATTTTATGAACATATATGAGTAGAAGTGTTATTTTTTTTATATCCTGAAAAGCATTTTGTTAGTTTTTTTAAACTATTATTTATTTATATCTGAATTTATGTTCGAGTGTAACAAGAAACTCAACATAATGCTATGGTTATAAATTAATAGTCTATTTTGTTGATTTGGTTTATAGTGCAACAATCTGCTCATGTTAATAAACTATACGGCCTACCTGATAGTGAATGGTTACCGTCACTGATGGTCGTCAGTAAGGCCAGCGAACGATCAAGCCACTAACCACAATTTTGTGTGTATGTAATCAAACCGAATACTTACTCCAACTTTAATCAAACATTTGTGCAATCGATCCACCGACAAACCATTTTCTAATTTTCTCACGTAATTAGTTCGGGAAACATAGGACAAGATCAATGTTGCCATATTAATGTTATTCATGGATTTATAAGGTTACATTGGATATTCGCTTTAGTTTCTTATTATGAAGTTCGAAACAAGTCAAACAATTTATAAACAGAATTAATAGTAGTAAAAAAATACTGCTTTTTTCTCTGATAAGTTTCTTTAAAAATTTGACATTAATCAATTGAACAATTCCACAAGACTTCATGTTTATATCATACTAGCGGCCCGCTCTGGCTTCGCTGGGGTATTTAACAAAAAAATTAAATAAAAAAATTATAATGCACACACATCAACCCTTCTATTTGCGTCAGGTTACTAAAAAAAGAATATTATAAAGATAGTTTGAATTTTTTTTTTTATGAACTTTTATTTTGATTTAAATGATATTTTTTTATCTATTTTTTTATTATTTATATATTTTTTTATAATAATATTATTATTTTTTCGTAAAATGGTCATACATAACAAAAGCATTAAGTTTATTGAATCAGAGCTTACCTTTAAACGATATTTGACGCTGTTTTTTTTTTTTAAATAATAGAACACCCATTGCGGCATAACTATAATAGTTAGACATATGCTGTCGGCCACCTTTTGTAAATAATATTAATATGTTCTACAAAGTCATATAGCACATTATTTATTCTATCATAAATAGTTTTCACCGCGCACGCGACTTAAAGAATATTTTAGGTAATTTTTTTACACCTCGGGTTACATTATTGGAGTTTTGGTAAGGATCCCTAATTTTGTTAAAAAATAATATAGCCTATGTCATTCGGGGATAGTGTACCTTCCAAGCAGCGAAATAATTTTTCAAATCGGTTCAGTAGTTTTATATTGAAGAAATCAATGAATTAATTTTACTAGTGTTAATTTGATGTATTATTTTAAACCCATTTCAACAGACTTCAGAATGATTATTTACATCATTTAAGCGCACACTTAACAGAACAGATATACATTTAAATTTACTTAATGCGATTGTAAATAGAGTTGTATTTAATTTGTTGTAGTAGCTAATTTGTTTAAGTTGTTGTAGTAGTTTCGGAGCCTATTCAATACAAACAAACAAACAAATCTTTCCTCTTTATAATATTAGTATAGATGTATTTCGGAACCTCTCAACGCATCAAAGAGCTAAGTGTGTACCAAAAAAAAATCATTTGATCATTCACAAAAATTCCCTAATTTCTCCATGATTCCTGGAAACATTGGACCAAATGAAGAAATGACCGCACTACGTGTGGTTCGATTCTAGCTGCCGTTCCGCCCAAACTCAATTATGCAAGGGATCAAAGCCAACACTTAATTGGTGGTCCGCGGTCTCATTTAATTCTTCGTTAATAGCACGTTTCCACTGTTTGTCAACATTAGCGAGCCGATAGGTTCGAATGCGGAAAGAATTAGCATATTTTGATTGGAATCTTTTTTTTTGTTTTTGTGTGTGTGTATTTTTTTAAATACTAGAGGTCCGGCAGTAGTCGAAATTCGACTATAATTAATTGGAATTGTAAGTTTGTACACTATTATGATTGTATTTTATACTTCTATAATCACAAATTTCGCCAAGACAACACTATAAAAAATATTAATAAAGACAAACAATATTTAATTTATTCTCAATTTGACAACAGACGTCAAGAACAAAAGTTTGACAATAAATAGTATGCATGCGTGTGTGCGTCAAATACACGGTATGTAGTGTGTGTAATGTTTTCTTTATTGATTTATTGTATCTTTTATGCATTATTTTAAAAAAATATTGGCATTGTGCACTTCTTCTGTATATTCTCTATAAGTGTGGAAAATTTCATACTCCTCCGTCCGCGCAATTTTCGTAAAAAGGCATACAAAGTTTTTGCTTCACGTATTAATATATAGATTAACTTGACAGACGAGATCACGTGCCTAGTATTGAGCAGTTAGCCATTTGACAACGAAGATTAAGGATACTTTGCGCCAGGAAAATGAGCACAATGTGCAGTCTTAGAAATCAGATCATGGGGGAGGTCGCCAACGAGATGAACTCACCGGATTGTCTCTTTTCTTCGTATTGCTTAGATGGATTGACGAGCTCACGGCCAACCGTGGTCTCCGAAGCCTGTGAATATCAACAACGTGAATACCGCCACCTACGTTGAGACATGAATTCTAAGTCTCCGTTTTTTTCAGTACAACGGCTGCCCCCTTCAGGCCAAAACCCATTAATACTTCATGGTAGAAATAGGCAGGGCGGTTAGTTCCCACCCATGCGGTTTCACAAAACGCCTTACCACTAGTAATTGCGTAAATTATAATTTGCGGGATTGATTTTTATTGCACGATGTTATTCTTTTACTGTGAAGGTCACTCATGAACATTTGATTAGTACGTATTTAATTAAAAATATTGGTACCTGCCTGCGGGATTCGAACACTGGCATACTCACATCGCTTGATATGAATGCGCCGGGCGTCTTATCTTGTAGGCCATGATGACTTCAAAAGTCTGCTTCAGGAAGTCCGGTCCATTTGACATCTTTGCAGACGACTGAATCCCCTAAAAATACATCATGATGATACAGACCGCTCTGAAAATAGAGAAACTTTATTAAGATGGACTGAAAAGATAACTAAAAGTGCAGACTAACAATATGCCCACGCATCAGAATACAAAAAAAATAAATTGAATTCATTCATGTGCCTTATTCTGCAACAGTACAAGTGCAGTCTCTTCCTCTTTGCGTCGGTTTCCTCATTACTGAGGGTCGTGGTCATGGCCTTGAAACAGTTTTCTTTTTTATAATGCACCGCCATCTGTTCCTGTATCTGCAGCTGAGTGCAGAGCATCGTGCACTGTTGTATCAAGGGCTGCCCGAATCTGGTCCGTCCAACGAGTCGGGTTCCTATCTCTTGGTTGCTTGCCCTCGACTTTTCCAGTGACCACCAATTTCTCCAAGCTGTCACTGTCTTTCCTTGCAAGTGCAGTACATAACTATATACTTAAGTGATGTATAAAGTCGTATCCAATCTAAGGTAATAATTACTTATTTTGTTTTTTTTATTTACCGTTTTTGAAATCAGAATTAAAAATTAATAATTTCACTAGAATTCTATTCAAAACAATTTTCAAGCGCAATTGTAAAATGGTTTTACTATGAAATTATTTAATTAACATTGAATATTTCAATAGAAGTAAGAGCATTACGAGTTCGTATTAATAAATTAAATACAACTCTATTTACAATCGCATTAAGTAAATTTAAATGTATCTCTTCAGTTAAGTGTGCGCTTAAATGATGTAAATAATCATTCTGAAGTCTGTTGAAATGGGTTTAAAATAATACATCAAATTTACACTAGTAAAATTAATTCATTGATTCCTAAATATATTTTCAGTGGATCATAATGATAGGTAGAATAATTGTTCACTGACCCTCGACGTCAAAAATCGTCGTTGAGAATATGAATTTGATTTTGAATGTTTGAAATTAAATTTTTATTGAATTTATTTATTACACAACGTTATTCCTTCTAAGGCTTCGTGGCCATGTGTTGGGTCAAAAATTATGGTAGATTGTCCAGTTTTCGTTAAGAGACGCTTCATGTAGGAAGTTACCTCATAGCATCGTTTTATTATTGATACTTATATGTGCATTTTTTATTGCGTAGATGGGTGGACGAGCTATCAGCCCACCTGGTAATGAGCGGTTACTGGAGCCCATAGACGTCTACAACGTAAATGCCGCCACCCACCTTGATATATGAGTTCTAAGGTCTCAGTATAATTACAACGGCTGCCCCACCCTTCAGACCAAAACGCATTACTGCTTCATGGCAGAAATAGCCAGGGTGGTGGTACCTACCCGTGCGGACTAACAAGAGGTCCTACCACCAGTAATTACGCAAATTATAATTTTCGGGGTTTGATTTTTATTACACGATTTTATTCCTTCAACGTGGAAGTCAATCTTGAACATTTGTTAAGTACGTATTTCATTAGAAAATTGGTACTAGCCCGCAGGATTCGAATACCGATGCATCGCTACACACGAATGCACCGGACGTCTTATCCTTTAGGCCCCGACGACTTTCATCCTTATTTCATTCGATAGGTACATGTTCTCATGCTCATGATTCTTATCCATTCGATGGTTGTATGGGAGACATATCGATAAGACCCTCTATTATACTTTTGTGTTTAAGGTTAAAAAAAAAAAACATTTGTTTTTATTTTGTTGTATAATACAGTATAAAGCTGTACATATTCTGACGATTCCATCACAAAATAATCACCATATATTTCGGATTGAGGAACGAATGACGAGCGTCATATTATGGGTTTTGGTAATCGCACCATATAATAGGCCGTAAGCCCGTTGCTCTGTTTATATCCGTAGAAAGGGCCCGTTAATTTATTGAATATAATCAATTACAAAATGCTGTGACCCTTGCTTTTATTTACTATTGGTACGGACAGCCATTGATTTTATTTGAACAACAAGTTTTGGTCCTTTGAACTTAATTGTTCATCTTTGACCGCGTTCAGGTGAAAGTTTTTACGTAAAACCTTTCTTGAAACAAGACAAGGTGGAAATAAAATCTATCTATACTTAAAGTATATATAAGTATATATAAAAATGAATTGCTGTTCGTTAGTCTCGCTAAAACTCGAGAACGGCTAAACCGATTTGTCTAATTTTAGTCTTGAATTATTTGTGGAAGTCCAGAGAAGGTTTAAAAGGTAGATAAATATGAAAAGGCTCGGAATTAAATAAAAATAACAATTTTGTTTTTCCTTTGATGTGTCCCACGTCGGACGGATTCCTTTTGTTTGTTTTAAGTTTAGGTATTTTATTTGTCGATTAAGGCACTACGAAGTCTGCCGGGTCAGCTAGTAGTATATAAAAACAACTTTACTTTGAATCTTTCTATTTTAAAAGTTTGCACCTGAAGCGCACAACTTAAAGCCTTTAGTACAAAAAAAAAACCCGGGGTTCTTGTTTGTGACCTTGTCTACTTGTTATAACATAAGACACATGGCCTTGTTAACTACATTATTTTATTACCAATGACTCGAGTCTACCTCATCATATTCTTCTTCAAGGTAGCATACGTGTTAACGGCGACACTGCCGTGGTTTCTCGAGAGCGGAGCTTTTGCTGCAAATTACGAGTGTAGTCTTGCGTCCCTGTAATAGTGCTAAATGAGCGCGGAAGGCCCAGTCTTGGCAGTCCGTATTCATGCAAATTGGACACAGCCCACCACACGGCTGCATCGGAAGCCGTGCCATTCTCGCACTTCTCTGTAAAAACCTCTCTACCTTGCTCGAGATCTGTTTCAAGCGGGGATCGGGTATCGGACAAGAGCGCATTAAAGTCGTTGGTGGGTAGGCCTTTCAAAATTTCGGTACCGACCTTTAATATCTTCAGCCACCAAGCCCCACGTATCCTACGTTCCTACAAGGCTCGAGAACCTCATAGAAGATTAGGACCCCGACATGAAAAAGAAGGAGAGTTTCATATCAAAAAACCAAAGACCACCAAACAAAATCTATATAGCTATATATTATGAAGAAGAATTTGGTACGATCTAAGATGAGGGCGTCTTGTCAATTGAGCCCGGAAGGCTGGCATCCCGCAAAGAGTATTCCTGTTCTGAGTTTTATCTTACAACGGGAATCTGATCCTTAGATGTCGAGCGACTGGGACTTTATTTCCATTTAAGCGCTTACATGCCGTCACATAGCTCAACACCTGGTTTTATGACAAGACCATTTCTTTATACTCCAAACGGAGGGCTTCAACTGAATTGTCTAACTTCCTTTCACATAAAAAAGAAAGAGAAAAACACATTTTAATATGAAAAAAGATACAGCGAGCGCTGAAAATACCACAACTGAAAAGTTTAATAAGTGTTACAGCTTTTGTAATCAGAGCCGGAGAGCGATAAGATTGTCGGGAATACGAAAAGAAAAAAATATATTTGGATAGGGTCATTCACACTTGTCAGGATAAAGTCCTCGCGCTAGAATATATTGGCATTTGGCTTTTTTAGGTTTCCTCAAGTTGTAGACGTGATTTAATTATTTTTTACGGGTTTTTTTGGCATTTGTAGTGAACGATTTTTTCTTGTAGATGTACGTATGCAGACTTGTGCGATACCGGTTGTTAAGCGATTATTGAATCCAATACGGAATATGAATTCTGGCACTCAAAAACACAATAAAATAAGAAAACTAAGAGCAAACATAATTTCCTATACAAATCGTAAACGTAGTACTTGTGCAGATTTAAAATACGCGCTAACACAAGCAATCTATACTAATATTATAAAGCTGAAGATTTTGATTGTTTGAACGCGCTAATCTCAGGAACTACTGGTCCGATTTGAAAAATTCTTTCAGTGTTAGATAACCCATTTATTGGGGAAGGCTATAAGCTATATAACATCACGGTAAGACCAATACAAGTGGAGCACTAATAAATAATGTTTCAAAATAGGGGTTTAAATAGTTCCTTAACATTCTATAATTCAAAAATATTTTCACTTTCTACGTAAATAAAGTGGGGGGTAAAATTTAGCGCTATGCCAAAGTAACTATTTCACGCGAACGGAGTCGCGGGTAAAAGCTAATTTCTAATAAAGCAATTTCGATCTAAGGCAAATTTCGAAACGTTTGATTTTTGAACTGCCACGTTAAATCGTAAAAATATTGTTCATTCGTATTTCAAGTATGTTTCAACTAACAGTACGTAAACTAGTCAAACTCATGAAAATATTCCACTTCTAGAAAAACTATACTGCAAACACTTTTAAGCCAAGTTTTTTTGCGAATTTTTCACCCTTATAGTTGAAAAATCGAGGTCATTGGATATTTAAACGTAGGCGGCTTGGCTCTGTCCCTGGCATTGCTGAAGTCCATGGGCGACGGGACCCACTAACCATCAGGTGGGCCGTATGCTCGTCTCCCTACAAGGGCAATAAAAAACCATATATATATCATTTGATTTAAGATTGGATTATAATATTAGATTAGATTAGATTTAAGATTATTTGAGATTAGACAGTTGCGATGAGAGAGCTAAAGCCTGAAAGCGTATGCGATTGAAATTTTTCAAGCAACTGAGAGATGTAACTGCTTTTAGGTAAACTCTATATCGCGCATGCTATCTTGACTCCTGGCGTTAGTGTTAATTGAATTAGGATATCTATCTATATACGGCAAGAGTAAGAATAGACAATGGAGTTTATTGATCTGTATCCACTCGAACGTTTGTAGATGAGTCTTTTTACCCTCAAAACTCAAGACAATGACGATAACTTATCAAACATCAACAGGCTAAATCGCTAATTCTAAAACAGATAATTTCTTTGTACGAAGTAAATATACGCACGCCCCAGGTATCTTGTAATCGCAAAATGCACAAAATGTATAATGGTAATCTAGATTAATAAGATAATGTGACGCAATTACAGAACTACGAGTAAGTGGTCAAATAATCAATTACGTAGGTAGAGGAAAAAACTGAATTATATAATGTTATAAGCTCATTTCAATAATACTTTCTATTTTTGTCAAAAATCCGCAGCTAAAACTGTAGCGTTAAAATAAAATGTAAAGTTTCAATGAACAGCAATTACTTTTGCTGCTTCAATTATTAGATTAGCGTTTCAACCTTCTTTGTCCTGCTTCAAATTTTTACTACCTCCTTCACATTATTGCATAGTTTAACCGATTTTCTATTTTGCATTGAGACCGATAGGCTGGTGCAAGACTAATTTTAAATCGCGATTAAGCCATATCCGAAGTCTTAATAAAATATTAACAAGTGCCTGGACGTTTTGAACGAGCGCCATCTTTATTAAACTTTCACGGAGTTTTAGTGCCAATAAAAGTTGTAAAAGGTAAATCAAGTGTATCAAAAGGTTAGAAGCTTTACCAGGGATTTATTTAAGCGCACATTTGCCTCACGGCATGTAAACACAGCGACTCGAAACTAAGATCCTATCATAAGATATCTGTTGTACTGGAAGCGTCGTATTTACATTCGCGTTTTAAGATTTACGGTAGTTTTGATTAGGTATGGACATATTTTTTATATTGGCGAATTGATTGGCAAATTGATTATGGATATGTCTGAATTATTCGTTGATATACTATTACATATGTATCTGCTATATCAGTTGAAGGCACTGATCTAATTTTGAACTTGTTTTTAGTATCTTACGATAATTTTAGGGGCCTTTTATCTTGTCATTTTTTGCTTTCATTTTGTATACTTGTTAAGAGACGATTGCTGCTAGTGCTGGATGTAGTCATGATTCAGCTGATTTTTTGGTGATGATCGGGCCCGATACCCAAGAACCTGAAGGCTGCTATCCACATTGAGATGAAATATTTCAGGTATAGAACGGTTATATGGAATAATGTTTATTCTACCATTTCTAGAATGCAAGTTCACGGCACAAACATCAGATCGATACTACCTGTCCATGTGACTTACTACCAGTAAAATTAAAGGGAATCTAGAGAAAGGGAGAAAATCCAAAAGTTAAAAAGTTCTAGAGAAAGTTAAGAAAATAGCGCGAAAATCGATTGATAAAGAGCAATCGTTAAAGATGGATGGAATTGCTTATCTGCATTCCTCAAAAGATATTTCCAGAAGAAACCAAGATTTGACGTCTTCGGATTAAAGCTATAACAGACGAAGAACAAATAATGAATTATGCAATATCCTAAAAAAGATGTTAGCACAATGTTCCTAAAGTAATAATAATAAAGTTCCTAAAGTACATTTATATATAATACGCTTCTACTGTGTATGACTTTTATTTCATGTTTTACAGCCTTCCTTTTGTCTGCACGCAATAAACAAGAAAGAACTACGGAATGTTTTTGACCGCTATGAATTGTTAACCGTGTAGTTTTTTCGCTTAGTTTTATTTGGTAACGGTATAAAATAGCGAATTATAGACTTCACATAACATTACATTTGAAAAGTTCGATCGGGTAAGTTTGTTTGAAACAAAATATTGGTGGTACTTTATAAGAACGCAAGATTGATAGTTGAAAGAAAACGCTTATACTATTTATTACAAGACATCACAATGTGTTATAATGTGGATACTTGACACCAGCTTAACGGTGAGTCTGTATGATCTTCTAAAGTAAAAAAAAACCGTGATGAGAACAGCAATAATTAATCCATAGCCATCGCTTTATCTCCGCTTTCCTCGAGTACCCTTACTAGTAAATTATAGACAAAGTCGCTTCACCGATTATTGGCAGCGTTGCATATTTTCCTAGCTCACTTTCAAATTTCTAACCAAGAAGTCCCCAGCTGTGTACTTAAGGTTTTTAGGTTCTTGGGTTAGAATAGGCCCTAAGTACTAGTGTTACATACTCATCACTTGCTTATTCTTCTCGAATGAACGTTTGAAGGTTTCATAGTATATTTGAGAAACAACAAACCTTTTACAAAGTACAATCCTTTCTGGAGATTCAATTAGTGGGTATCGATAGGATTTCGTTGGTTATAATATCATCAAAACGGCGTAATACTCAAGGAAATTCATTCAGAATGATCAAAATGATAGTCGGACGTAGCGCAAGATTTTCATAGCAGGTTCATTTTACGTGCAAATCAAAATACACTATAATTTTGCTTTGGATTTGTTATTATTACCGTAAATTTAGCAATAAAGGAAGCTTGACGCTGTCATTTTATGCCAAGAGCTGGTGACTTATTTTGCCAACAGCGTGTACAGATGACCTCAAGATTCACTAAACACACGACTGCGTCGCGTCCGAAATGGGGCACGATGTGGTACATACCAGTGGAGAATCACAATACAACACCATCCGTAAGAACACTAAAATTTTAAAATGCGTAATTTCAAAATAAATTGACTACTTTACATTAATATTTCATTTCACTGAGTATTCGGTACTATTTCCTACTAGATGCAGGTCAAACACTATAGCTTATACTACATAGTTAAGATGAGGATTTCCATTTAGTTTAATAGGCAATGAATTTATTCGGCTGAGCACGTTTAGGAAATGTAAAGTTGCAAAAATATATACAACTGAAGAGATAAATGGTCTGCTTGTAAATAATATATATCATTTTACAGACTGCATGTGAAATCAACAATGGCATGGGTAAGTTGAATTCTGAAATTGTTTCGGCCGATCTGAATTTCCTTTGAGGGCTTTAATGTCGTTTATTAGTTCGTGTTTTGCAATACCTCTCTCATAAGATCGAGACATAAGGTCGGTTGTATCAATTTAAGATAATTCAATAATAGCCCTTTCGTCAGCTAAAATAAGTACGTTTTCGATTTGAATTTTTGGTCAGACTTCCGACGTTTTAATGCTGAGAAGAAATTATTTGTTTCGTGTTCTCTCTTTGATTCAAGTATCATTTATAATTAAATGAAAATTATTTAGTATTTACGTGAAATTTAATGGTGGTTTACAATTCAAATTCGAAAATACTTGTGAAGCTCATGAATAATCATTTACATTTTGTGCTAAAGAAATGATTTTAAATTATAATAAAATAAACAAAACAGACGTATTACAATTATTTATGTCCAAAAGCATTAAAATAAGTCTACTAAAATAATTCAGTTAAAATGTTAAATTTTATTTTCTACGGAAAACCTTTTTGGCTCATACGCAAATCATTATTTTTATATTATAAAATACCACAGTGAATTCCAAATTTAAATAGATGAAAATTTACTCGACTACTAATAGACTATTCAAATTGAATTAAACTTAAATCTATTGATTCAGGAATCTGTGCTACGAGTAATAATATAAACTGTAGCGCGCCGCGTAGCCAGTGCCGCCGCGGCATCGTAGCGAGGTGGACGCCGCACTACGCCGCTACGGAGCGCGTATCATTGTGATATTCCGTAGAGCGTATCGTTACAATCATAACCGTGTTCTGTGACCGTGTCATTGATGTGATAATCTATTTCACTTTCGCACGTATTCTTGAATAAGTGTTTTGTGTATGTACCAAGGGTAATTGAAGGCTTTTGTTTTATTCTCCGGTGTCTTAGTGAAGCGCTTGAAACTAATGGTCTGTTAAGATAGACGTTAAAAGGGTATTCTGAGTTATGAGCCGTTTCAAGTTCTCAAATTTCATAAATCCGGTCCGGTTATCTTGTCATAAAGTATCTTAGGTTTTACGTTCGCGGCTCTGTTGGAATATATTAAAGGTACAAAAGATAAGTTAAACTCAAATGTATTTTTTTTATTTACGACAAAAAGTTCCGCAGTGTTCTTATACTCAAAACATAAGGCGATTTATTATATTTACGAATGTGATTTGAAAGTATTTTATTTTTCAAGCAGTTAGATTAGAGATGTCTAATTGAAAACTCGCCCGTATTCTAATTTTATGACTGCTAATGAACTTTAAATTAGAATTAATTATCTTTCTTCATTAAAATGCTACATTTTTGTATTTTCAAAAGATATTTGTTTTGAATTATCGATTATTTCATAGATTCCGAAAAAAAAATTCGTTGATATTTAATTTAACTATAAGATAAATGTCGAGAAATATATTATGTTTGTCCTTCTTAGGGTTTTGTGGCATGTCGTCACAAATTGTTTTTTTTTTTTAATTTTATATACCTCTATTTATATGTGAGATATTACGCATGTACGTAAACTAAATGCAGTCTGTGAGTTATACAAAAGTATACATTAATAAACAAAAAAGAAAATTTTAACTAATATTTTTTTAACAACACTTGTTGGGACACGTCATTCTTTATTCATAAAATTTGGACACGACTATTTAACTATGGGAGGGGTGAATCAATTTAGGGACAATTATAAACTCTTCTCTTTTCTATTATTTACCGAACACGCACTTTACCATATTTTTAAATGGTCTAGAAATCTAATAAATGCTGTTATAAAAAAGAAAGATTCGCACTATCTGTTATGGCAATAATAAAATATAACAATTTACTTACAACTTACTTACAATTTGAAACTTACTATGACTTTATATTATTATATTACTTACTGTGAAAACTAAGGCGTTACCTCTGACTTCAGTAGCTTCGGATTGAAGAGCACGACAGTCTATATTTGAAGTGAAATATTCGTTTACCATCTTGTAAATAAAAAATTTAAAAGAATATATTATACACTAAACTCACTTCACTTTCACCTAATTCGTGTCCCATAATTAACGGCAACACGCAAATCATTTCCTAACAAATTAATTGGATATTTTAGAGACTTATAATTAAGTCGGAAATTACTGAAAATAAGTTGTTTCTAAATACATAATTTTGTTTAACTACGGAATAATAATTTTGGTTCCTTCTTTTAATGTTTCAATTAACCTTGTCGTTGATCCAGTCGTCGTTTGGGTTTTTTAGTAAAGGAGATCTGATACAACAAAAAAAAAATTGGTCCAGCAAAATTTAATTAAAAAAATCAACTTTTGCATGTCAATAGAAAAATAAATCGTCTGTAATTTTATTATAACGGAAAATATCTTCATAAGCAATTTCATAGTATTTCACTGTCAAACAAAGTCGCTTTCTCTGTCCCTATATCTGTCTGTCCCTATGTATGCATAAATCTTTAAAACTACGCAACGGATTTTGATGCGGTTTTTTTTCATACATAGAGTGATTGAAGAGGAAGGTTTATATGTATAATAACATCCATTAAAATAGTGGAGAAATCAATAATAAATTACAGTTTCCGAAGCGAAGCGAGGGCGGGTTGCTAGTGTAGGATATATTATGAAAACGCCGCTTTGGTGAAGTAGAATCGCGACTCACGTTTCGTACGCTGATGGTAATATACTAAAAGCACTAGAACACACTAGGTAATACACTAGAATACACTAGACTAATAATCGTAGAGAGCATTAACTCAATATCGATGAGTTTATCAGTAGCTATCCAAATGTTTAGTTAGCCTGCTCAAAGCTGGCCATCGACTTTAAAAAAATTAGATACTATAAGTTCGTTCCCATTCCTGAACCTAAGACGTTTTTTTTTTAATTCTTTAGATGGGTGGACGAGCTCACAGCCCACCTGGCGTTAAGTGGTTACCGAAGCCCATAGACATCTACAACGTAAATGCGCCACCCACCATGAGATATAAGTTCTAAGGTCTCAAGTATAGTTACAACGGCTGCCCCACCCTTCAAACCAAAACGTATTACAGCTTCACGGCAGAAATAGGCAGGGCGGTGGTACCTACCCATGCGGACTCACAAGAGGTCCTACCACCAGTAAAATATATCCAATCCTTTAGATAAAGATTGGATCAGAAACATTACAACGCAATACCGACTAATTAAAACCCAAACCCAATGATTCATTAGGGTTTTTGATGCGTTATTGACATGACATGTAGCATTGGCCCGCAAAGTTTGCTCCCGTAAAGTAAACATCGCTCTTATGTTCCGATTGTCACGTTTATACATCGCCGAGCACATCGACGAATTGAACCGAGTGAAAATTTAACATTCAATTATTTGCGTGTCAGTGAACTAAAGTGCTTGTTAGCGCCCCAGTTGTTTGATGGCGGTAAGGAATTAGTAGAACTGTATTTTTGTATTTTTAATGATTTTTTTTCCTACCTAAGCTGGTAGTCTTGAGAGGCTATTCCAGCGTAACCTTAACTAGTAGGTGAGCTCACGGGGCTCAAACCTGACGACGTTGCTAACACGATCCCTAGCAAGAGCCGTACTTCGCAGAATCTACCACCGGATCGGAAACGCGACCCACTGAGAAGATCCGGCGAGAAACTCAGTGGGCTGTGTCTGAGAGTTAATTTACTCGTCGAGCCCTTCGTCGCAAGCGTCGAATGATTAAATGAGAATAGTACAAGCAGTAAATGGTCTATGTATCAAGTTCCCTTTATATGCCGGTTTAGGGGACCGGCCAGGGAGATCCAAGAAGACTGCGCGTAAGCTAATCTACACGGGTCTTGTGAAAGAAAAAACGGGGACAGGTACTTCGACAATGACTCACGTTGATTCTAACCGGTCTGGATATTTTGGGATACGTGCTAGAGGAATGGTCTATATGGATTTCGCATGACCCGTCGATTAAGAGGCCCAATATTCTCAATGCAAAGCTGGGGGCAAAGGAACGAGCCTTTGCCCCCAGCTTGCCTTGGTCGAATTCTGCTTCATCAAGTTGATGAACGACAGCGTGTTCTAGATGATTCATTTTGGACATGCCCCGCCAACCCGTAGGTGGAAGGCCGGTTATTTCCTCCTGAAAAATCATACTACATGACTATAATTTATTTAGCTTTCCTTTGATAAAATGGAAAACATGAACTTCACTTTGAATTATAAGATCGAAGTTTCAATTGCTCCAACGCCTACCCCACTCTTCAAAGCGGAATGTAGGATTGCTTCACGACAGAAATAGATAGGGTGGTGGTACCTACCCGTGTGGGCTCACAAGTAATTACGCAAATTATAATTTTGTGGGTTCGATTTTTATCACACAATGTCATTCCGTCACCGTAAAAGTCATTCGTGAATATTTATTAAGTGCGTATTTTATTAGCAAAATTGATACCTGCCTGCGGGATTCGAGCACTGGCGCAGTTGCATCGCTCGATACAAATACACCAGACGTATTATCCTTAGCTTTATCTTATCCTTAGCCACGACGACTTCGAAAGTATGTTGGAAACTAAATGAAACATAGTTTATTGCTCGCCCCTCGGTCGTATATGTATAGACGACACATTTCATGAATACTTCGTCGATATGACACAGACGGTTGTTATTTAATATTAGGGTTCGTTCGTTTTCTTTGGGATTGTGTACCGTCTTGGGTTGTTTATCTTATGAATGCGTTCGTACGAGTTTAATTAGAGGGAAAACCGAAGTCGTTTTTCATGAAGTATTATTGTTTCGATGGCATTTTTGGAGTGCTTATTTATGTGTGAAAGATAATATTGATTTTGTTTTCTTATCTTGATTTTTAGACTCAAATTAAGTAACTTAAAAGCGTAGGTATGTTTTTTCAAATCTATACGAAGGTGCTCATGAAAACATTATATCATATTAAGTATAGATTAACAGTACAATACCATCTTAGTTTCCTTTATTTTAAGAAATCTTTATAGAAAAGAATTCCGGTATTGTTGTAGTAGACAGAGCTTGAAAAGGATAAGGGAGGTGCCTGAAACATCTTCCGAACAAGTCCTCAACATTTTGACCGCTCCGAAATAGGTCGTCCCGTTTCTGGATGATTAAAATACCCTGATCATATTTCTAACAATAGATACTCTTGCATATCTATTGTTATAATTCGTCTCTTAAGAGAGCACAGATTAAACAATGAAAGCGAAACATTTCTATGTTCTGTAGTAGGTACGTGAGTTGTTTAATTGAAGCAATGCCGACACTTAGATGAATGTTTTGGCAACTATGACAGTGGCGCTAACGAAATTAAATTAGATGCTTATACTAATTAGTTTCCGTTGGCAGATGAGATGTATCCAAACGCTTCGCTAGAAAGGAATAAGGTTAATTCTTATTCGCCTCTACTATCATGTCAACGAATTGGTAAGTCTGCTAATGACGGTTCAGAAAAAAGACGAAGCTATGAAAAAAGAAGAAGAAGCTATTTTCCGAATGTTTCCTTTTTTATGCATCTGTTGCCAATCACAATAAAGGTATTAACCAACAGAAAATTCTTTTAGATTTTTGATCAAACTAATGTTTTGTTGACAATTACATAACTAGTAATATTATTGTGTAATGTTTTTATTGCCTACACAATTAGCGAACGGGCTCAAGATCCATGTAAAGTGGTCATTGGAGCTCATAGTCAGCACAACTCGAATGTCGCCACCAACTGTGTGACACACGAAGGCAAAATCTCAACTGCGTTGTATAACGGTTGTCTCACCTTTCGAAGTGTAACCCATGACTGTTTCGCGGCAGAAATAAGACAAAACGGTGGTAGGTATACATGCGGGCCTACAATACACCACCAGATTGAAGAAGTGATATAATATTCAGAGAACGCTTCTACCCATTCTTTGGTGAATCTCTAAAGATGACCTTTAACAATGCCCATGGGAAAAAATAAGATGGTGCTATTCTAAACCGCTTGCCATCATTGATTAACAAAAATAAAGTCAACTCAAAATGCGAAAAAAACAAACTTTAATTGCGCGTTTGTTACGATAGATATTTATCATCATATATTCATCATATCATATCAGATATTCATCATTAATGAAATGATTCACAAACTCCATGGTGCCCATGTGTTTGTCTTCCAAGAAATCTATTAGAATAGACCACTACATATCGAGGGTTGAAAGGTGTTTGAACGACATTTTTGCAACTTTACAGGAGAGCCATTTCAAGTTTAAAATTAGGAAAAACAATCATAACAAAAAAACTTCTTCAGCTATGAATGGGATAAACTTAATTGAAGTTCAATTAAAAACACGGACTTGTTGATACTAATACCAAATAAAGGGCCTTTTCATGACAAGGATAAAGGTCAATATAACAAGGATATTTGGATTTTGTCCAACTAATACTTGGTAACGTGAATCTTGAACATAAGTACACTTAATTTACAGCTTGTTCCATAAGCTACTTTGTCTAAAATTGTAGGATAAAAATTTAATAAACGAGATATTAATTTCAGCTTATCCCCCTCTGTTTGGTTCACTGTTGCGTTGTCTAGACGTTGCCTCGATTGCTGTGCCATATATTCGGGTCTGACTTAGGATCTTTGTTAGACACATTTGCTGTTGAGGGTCTGGGTGTACTTCGCTCTTATCTCTGGACTCCAATAAAAATACTGTGGTTGTGAATGAAGTTCGTCACCGCAGGATTAAAAAGACGTAGGAATTCATAGAACATAATCATCGACAACGTTTTTATAAAAGCGGTTCTGTCTTGAATTTAGTTATGGCACGAAACATTATTTATAAAGAATGAAACTGACGTAGAATTAGCAAAGTGAAGTAAATTGTTGAAATCATATTATAGGTCAAAATATGTTTGACGTGACAACGTCTTATAATTCGATGGAGCCGGCTGCACGCACGAAAAAACATGACTCATGCGGCGTTACCTCGCTCTCAGGCGTTCCATTTAAGGCTTGAAGTGCAAGCGAGAGCGCACAACGAGCGACAAAGAGGCACAATCGGCCTCCGCGTTCGACATCTGTCTCTCTCCTACTTGAGTGAGCGATGCATCCGCGTGGACAGCTGCTATACAATAATACATTTACATGTTTTCGTCAAGTATGAAGTTCAGTCAAAAGCGAATGTGGTGTCAATTATCCACACAAAATATCTATCAAACAAATAAACCTAAAATTTTCTTTTGAAAAATGAAACCGTGCCATCAGTATTTTCTTATGACGTTGTCACGTTCAACTATCGTCAGTAAACCGACTTTATAGACAACCGATTTTTTTTTCTATGTAATCTACTTAAATGCAAAGGACTCCCTAGAAATACTTCACACGTTTCTCTTCTATTTTCACCCTCGGTAGTGTGTCAGGATTTTAACGATGTTTTTTGAAAAAATGCAGGTAAAAAGTTCTAATAGTTTTTACAAGTCTAGAGCCGTAACTATTCCCAAAGAGCACGTCTTTAAGTACTGATTATAGGATAAAAGTTACATTTAAACTAGTTTTGGCGTTGTTGTATAGGCGAACTTCAGAGGCGTGAAGCCAATAAATTATACGCGTTATAAATTTGACCGTTGGGAACCCTTCATAACGAAGATACATAAAACTTTCTCACGTGCGAAGGGGCTTTATGTTCCAATTTTTATTATTTCATCGAACTACAATATTTTTTGAGATATAGAAAAACAAAACGGTTTTAAAGATAATCCAATTTCGTTCTTTGTGTTTTGTTTTATTTAACTCGGTGGGTTATTTTAATTATTGATTGGATCAATTGTAAAAAAAATAGAACTTGAGTTTTTGATATTTTGAACTAATTTAAAACACTGACAAAACAATTATCTCTACAGCCATAGTGGTGAAAACGGTCTTAAGACAAGTTATTTGAGTTCGGTAAGCGTATCAATCTAATCAGGGCGTGATAATCGTAGTCAGCGTTCGATTTTATTGTAATCTACAACAGTGATTCGATTAATCCTGCGAACCAAAATTACAAAGTCATTAAAATAAACTAAGCTAATAAATCAAAAAGACAGGATTATTTAATTGATCAAAATATTTCCTGTAACACGAGTTTGGGTGCTATATAACACTTTAAAGAAAGCTACTGGATTCGTACGATCACTCATAATATGCCTTCACTCCGAAACTTTCCTTGATCCGAGTCTATCGTACATTTTTTTCTTCGAAATCAAAGCAAATTACTCGGACGTCATTCATACAATCAGTCCAGATCGGACGTTGGCTCGTAAATTGTCTCCACAACGGTTCCTCACTATGTCTTTCACGATCATATAACATCTTACTTATCGACCTCAGATCTGCTGACTAAGGTCCGCTGCGATTCGTAAGAGCTGCCTTGAATAATGCGCTATTCCTTGGAAGATTTGGGATCGGATCCGCCTCGGGCATATATTGCGGCAATTGAGTCTCCGAGATGTCGTATTGCAGAAAATATTGGATTTTTTTTTGTGTGTGCGTTTCCCTTGTCAGATTATGTTGAAATAGTTTTTTTTTTTCGGGTAACATTTAATACTGTTGTGTGGAACAGACATTCTTGTGTGGAATAAAACAGTTATTTTTTATTGCGAAATCGGATTTTATGCGTATCATTTCAATAATATACAACAGAAACTATCTAGTTTCTGAATTCCTTACATTCTGCCAATTATGGTGAGTAATGGCACCCAAAATGTTCAGATACTGTTTCTTTCTTAATTATATTATGACTATTCTTGAAACCACTTGCTCGCAACGTTCTTTTGTTACTATAACCTAAACCTCTTTATAATAGAAAACTTAGAACATAAATCGGATGAACAACCTTGTAATGTATAGAACTCAAAAAAAAAACAAATATAATTTACCATCTTAGGGGTAAATATTTTTAAATCGCCAATATATGTGATATATTTTAAACCAGAAGTAGGTAGGTATATAAAATTGCGTTCTTCTTGCTTTACAAACGATGGACTACCATTTATTCTACAACTATTAATTCCTTATTTTATGTTAAAGGTAAAATTTCTAAAAATACTTCACTAACGAAGTAAGTTCTTAGTACATAAAAAGCATCAACTACCAAAATTTCAAGCTACATAGGCCTAGTTAGGAGTAGTAATTACATTTATATGTATAGGCTGAAAAGTTCGATGCATGCATGGCATGCATTCTATGGATTCACCTTATTACTGGTGGTAGGACCTCTTGTGAGTCCGCACGGGTAGGTATCACCACCCTGACTATTTCTGCCGTGAAGCAGTAATGCGTTTCGGTTTTAAGGGTGGGGCAGCCGTTGTAACTATACTTGAGACCTTAGAACTTATATCTCAAGGTGAGTGGCGCATTTACGTTGTAGATGTCTATGGGCTCCAGCAACTACTTAACACCAGGTGGGCTGTGATTTAAGAAATAAAAAATAAAAAAAAAACTTTGTCTTTAATAAAGTTCAGAAACTAATTTCCAGTTTCACTGTATTTCAGATTTGTCTCTTCTGTCTTGGAGATAACGTTTCCGTAACAATGGGCTGAAAACCAGCTACGTGAGAGTCTTGTATAAGTTTATTGGAATTGTCTAATTGGTTTGCTCTGTAGGCTTCATCTGAAGATTCAGTATCCAACTAGAGTAGGTAGGTAGCTCTTATTCATGTTGGATAACTTACAGCCAGCTTAAACATAAGAGCTTAATCAGTACCTATTAACGGCCAGTAACAAGTTTCCGCAAACGATTCAATGAACATTTATAGAGTGACAGAAAGCTTAATGTTAACATTGAAATGAGTGTCTCAATTTAAATATTTTTTTTAATATCCATTGACCTTATATTATACCTATTTAATGTGTTTTGTTTAAGCTTCGTAAAATTCAGAACATACAAAAACCTTTTGGAATAAATATTAAAACTGTAATTATCCTACCTGCCCCCAGTTCTACTTTCAATCTAAATAACGGGTTGAAATTGTTCCTGCCCAGTAAACAAACAAAATTTCACTGGTACACTTTGTTGAACATTTAAATTACCTCTCTGGTTAGTGACGCGAATAACGTTATCTTTCTATTGTGACCGACTGAGTTCTTCACGCTTTGGAAACAATTTTGATGTGACTATTTTTATGGAAACGTTTCTGGGTGATGAAATTCTTGGAAAATTCGTTTTTTTTTTGTTATTTTCTTTTGTTTGTTTACAGGAATTGGAATTTGGTCAACTTTTAGCGTTTTGTACGATAAAATACCTAGTTCCAATGATTGGCATTCGTAAAAAGTATTTGGGAGTATTTTGTACAGTGGGAACTCAAAGTTTAATTTTGCACTGACAGCAAGGAAATTAAGTTAAAAGTCGTTAATTATGTCACGAACACCCTGGGGAAGTTTAGTACAAAAAATGTGTATGGATGGATTACATTAAATCGAATAACTAAATACCTTCTCCGTTTGTGAGAAATTACAACAATTCAAATACCTAAAGATTACATGTTTATTAATACAAAGTGTGCAGGGTAGTCTCAAGATTCTTTGATCATGTTTATTGCCGGATATTAAATCCTCGAGCTTATTACAATCCTTCAGAATATAGACGAAATGTAGGTCCCCACTGAACGCCTATATCCTGTCCTAGGAAATAAGCAGGAAATATTTGTAAGGAGACTATCTTCCATGTTTTCGTAGAGTGATTTTTTGATCTGAATAACACATTTAATAACAAATTGTAGGTAAATAAAAAGATTTAGTGCAGAATTATTTTCAATTCAACGAATTAAAAGAAAGGAAATTAGACACAAGATAAAGTGAAGAAAATCCCAAAGAAAAACTCAATGTTGATTTTTTACACTAATGTAAAAATGGACGTTGAAGCAGACTGTTTTTTTCTTCTTTTAATTCTTAGATAAGCGTTATTCATGGAAAATCTGCGTGTAATTCTATGTAATACTCAAGTCATCTGTATTATGAGGACCTCTTTGGGAAACAACAATATAACAATGTGCTCACAATGAAAAGGCATAGTAGGATCTGTTTCATACCATTAACATCATCTTCCTTTTTAAACTATGTACTTAAATCCACGACAATCCTAGAAATGGATACAGCTGTGAAATTTACCTGTGTGGGTAACCGCAAGTCTTCCAAGCAGTAGACAAAGGTGGCCAGGATCACATACTTGTGTGGCGAGTGGACAAGTCAACTCGCACATCTCAACGCAGCACAGAAATCATACGATTTTACGTCACATCAGGTGATCCGAGTGCCGTGTGCAAAGACTGTTAAACCACGCCCCCTGCAACATCTTATTTTTTTTTTTTTTTTTTTATGATTGAAAGTTTACTGGTGGCCCGAAGGCCTTTCCAGTTTCACCAGGACAGGTGGGCGAGCAAAGGCTCAGCCAAGAGGGGTGGGATTTGCTAACAACTGCCCGAGCGCCTCCGAAGGAGACCTAACAACTCAAGAGCAATTGTTATCTTATTTGTCAAAGTGGTAAAGACACAAGATAGCCACGCATCGAAACTCAATACGAGCTATTTGCAGCCAATGGATCAATCATATCCACCTACGATGACCTGCCTCTTACGCTGGACTTAGGACTACGACGTAGTTTCACTTGGCGCAATCAACGCCTGATCGGTGGCGTTACAGCACTTACTGTTGCCGCACCAACAATGAATTCAACAGAGGCAATTTCATCCGTTCGCACCACTACGGACACCTCAGTATACCATCAACTGCTGAGAGAGTATACAGATGTCACCCGTCCTGCCGGTAGACCTAATAACGTCCAGCATTCGACTGTCCACCACACCTTTTTTTTTATTGCTTAGATGGGTGGACGAGCACACAGCCCACCTGGTGTTAAGTGGTTACTGGAGCCTATAGATATCTACAACGCAAATGCGCCACCCACCTTGAGATATAAGTTCTAAGGTCTCAGTATAGTTACAACGGCTGCCCCGCCCTTCAAACCGAAACGCAATACTGCTTCACTTCAGAAATAAGCAGGGTGGTGGTTGGTACCTACCCGTGCGGACCAGTAATTACGCAAATTATAATTTTGCGGGTTTGGTTTTTATTACACGAGGTTATTCCTTCACCGTGGAAGTCAATTGTGAACATTTGTTAAGTAAGTACGTATTTCATTAGAAAAATTGGTACCCGCCTGAGAATCGAACACCGTTGTATCGCTAGACACGAATGCACCGGACGTCTTATCCATTAGACCACGACGACTTCTAGAAATATTTTAAACTTTTCAATATATTATACATTTTTTTAACTTCCTTTATAAGGAGGCGTGCATAGTCCGACATTGCTGGTTTAGGACATCAGCAATGCCAGCGATCCATCCAAACCACTGCCCGCTGCAAAATTTTCTTTTTTTAATCTGATTAAATAATAATATTATGTATAGACAACGAACTGTACGATACATAAGATTATAATAATTAAAGTCATAAGTTATTTTTGCTTTTAGCACCCCACGAATTTTTACAATTAAACCTTTTTTTCCTAAATCACAAGTATTTTTGAAACTTTAGTAAATTCTTTTCTACTTTTTAGTACAGCTGGCTAGCAACAAAATCATGTTTTTCTTTTTAAGTGTCATTTATACAGTAAAGAGCCAGAGTTAGAGTAAATACAAAACAAGCAACTAAATACTACTTGTAGCTATAGCTTCAAGGCCTGCAGTACACGATTAAGGCTGTAACGGAAAACGATCGGTTCTCTGATAGATGTTGGTTTTATCACAGTCACGCAAAGCCTATATTGGAATGTCGTAGGCCACTGATTACATAGATAGACCATTATTACGTAAGCGTTTCTTTACAATGGTCAGTTTGTTTGTTGAACGTGCCGTGAAGTGGCTGTTATGTTTTATGTCTTCTATAAAACACTCAGTCAAACAATATAATAGTGAATTCAATGTTATAGTAGCTGGGCCCAAGTACTTTTGCAAATATCTATGTTTGTCGATACCTCGAAGATAATAATATCCTCGAAGATTGGCGTTTTCCATTCAAAGGCTGCTTTTCGTAGGCTAACAGGCATGTTATGTGGGTAGACAGAATTTTTTTTTTAAGAATTAACTTCCGATAAAGGAAGTGCGCAGCTCACCACGCTAAGACCTTCTGAAGTATCTAATTTAATATTCTTGCATTATATTTTTAGTGTCGCTCTTTTGGGTTTCAATCACAACGGTACTAAGGAAGTTTTCACTACTGCAATCAGATTTTTTTTCCACCTTACATGGTAAGGGCCTCTAGCATGCCGTGCTTGCATGCTACGTCAGTAAATACGTACCTGACCTGCTGAGGTTAGATGATTACACATGTTATAGAGGGGAGCGATCGAATTGTCCTATAGATGGTGGTTGTAACGCTGTCACGCAAAGTTTGTTTGCATTATTCCGTTGTGATTAGATTTTATTGGATCGGTATGAAGTAAATACAATCTTTAGTGCTTTANGCCTCTAGCATGCCGTGCTTGCATGCTACGTCAGTAAATACGTACCTGACCTGCTGAGGTTAGATGATTACACATGTTATAGAGGGGAGCGATCGAATTGTCCTATAGATGGTGGTTGTAACGCTGTCACGCAAAGTTTGTTTGCATTATTCCGTTGTGATTAGATTTTATTGGATCGGTATGAAGTAAATACAATCTTTAGTGCTTTAAAACTAATCTATACGTAATAATTTGATTGATAGATGTGTTGAATGAAGGTGAGTGAAGTGTGCATTAATAGAGGTCTTTTAAACCTACACCAGGGTCGCAAGTTCTCTGGCATTGTCCAAATTCCTCTTTAAGCATAAGAACAGACCTGTCACATGCACGGTGAATTGGTGTATTCGTTGAAATTATTCTCAAAACATCAGAAAGCAGATTATCAAGGCATACGTGATCAAACTGCTTGTTTACTAAATTTAAAATGTAGATACCCTCATAAAAATACCCCTTTTAAATCTTATTACCTCCTAAGACATGTAATAAAACGAAGCGTAAAAGGTTACAAGCTAAATAAGCTTAAAATTTGGCTACGTACCCAACGAAGACCCTTTTTTGTTTACATTCAAACGTTTCCGGGTAGGCCTGAGAAACGCAACCTTATCTTTGGTAAACTCTCGATCTGACCGAGATAAGCACATCTGTTACGTAACGATATCGAGAAAAACAGTCGAACCATCCCTCCCGCTTCTATTACGTATGCGTACAGCCTTCGTTCATCCGGGACCGGGTTTTTCATACCGATATATTATGTAGAATCTATTATGTACCCAATTAGGTCCATAATTTAAATATGTTGATGGTGTAGGTGTACCTGCTGACTCATTTGTGTTTTGGTAAATTATAAACGTGCCCATAAATGAATTATGAGAGATAATTTGAGGAGTTTAGGTGAAAATATTCCAGTTTTGTATTGGAATTTAAGGTAAGCGTTGATTTAAATCATTTGTTCCGATTTGATGAAAGCCTGCTAAAGTAGTTAAAACTGCAGTCTTGTTTTTAGGCTGGCAACAGCATTCACGTGGTACATATGAGATCCGATGACAACTTAGTATTGGGTGGACTTAGTATTCAGTTTGGAAATGATGTAACAATAATAATTAAAATACGTACATGTAATATTGTGAACTGAAGTCGGATTTTGAAGGTTTTATTAAGGTTTGGAAAAATAAAATACTCCCCACATTTTTGAATTAGTATTTTTTTATTTTTTTATTGTATATATGTATTACTTTTTCAATTTTAAACTATTATTATGACAAAAATACCTTATTTAGCATCTAAACTTCGAGTTCCTGATTTCCTTTCAAATATAAATCAAACCGACCGATCTGCACCAAAAACTAATACCAGAACATTGATCGGATAATTGGACAAAAACTAAAGTTTCCTAGTTCGTGCCGACGTCTTAAGCCTCGATGAAACATGAGAGGCATTCTCGCAAGCTCCCTTTCAGATAAGCCGTATCCTATATCTGTCCCTTGCCAGACGATACGTGTTATTTGTACCTTCGGGCCTCATTTTAAAATCAATTACCGGGCAGCGATTTTGATTGAATTCTGCTTTTTATTGACATTGGTGAACAGATAAATTCACCTTGTGCTAGGTAGCTTAGTATAGTGACGAATGGAGACTAGTTGTTTATAGACAGCACAATATGGTAGGACCTCTTGTGAGTCCGCACGGGTAGGTACCACCACCCCGCCTATTTCTGTCGTGAAGCAGTAATACATTTCAGTTTGAAGGGCGGGGCAGCCGTTGTAAGTATACTGATGCCTTAGAACTCACAACTCAAGGTGGATGGCGCATTTACATTGTAGATGTCTATGGGCTCCAGTAACCACTTAACATCAGGTGAGCTGTGAGCTCGTTCACCCATCTAAACAATAAAAAAATGAAGATTACCATTTACCTTTAGGTTGGTGTTTTCTGCTTTCCAAGACGATCGCACCCCAAACCCAACTCCACTTAAATTCAGCCCTTCTTCAGCAGGCAGCCTACAGAGGAATTCGCCCTTATGACCGTCACGTGTCCTGTAACGTGGCACGACGACCCTGATGGTTCCAAGATGATGGTCATTGATGTGCTGATGCCTTACGTTATGTATTGCTCAGTCACGTTGGTAATGCCAGGGTCACGGCCAATTAAATATACATCCACATCCGCGTTGTGATGTCTATTAAATATTGTTATAATTAAATTCAGAAATGATTCGACAAAATTCTGTCGACAATAATACTTCAACGAAATTACCGAAACAAATTTCGCTCCGTTTTCATTTCACCGACAAAATGATAGATACATCGTACGACCTATCTATTAAATAAGAACCCAATGATTCAATATTTGTTCAATCCCTTGGGTCCTTAGGTAAGCTTCTGTGTGTAGGTAAAGAGCAGGGCCGGAAGTGGGAGTCAATTTTTTTTTTAGTCCACGTTGGCAGAAAAGTAAGTGGCCCAAATTGAAACGGCAGACAATTATATCCACTTTAAGCTGAGTGTGAGCGTCATTGAGCACGCTTCACGTTGAGCGTCTGAGTAAGATTTCAGTAAGCTGATCACTGTAAAAAGTTAGTTAGGGCTTTTAGGAATGATTTTTAATTTTAAATTGGAAATTTAAAAAAAAAGGCCTGTAAAGATGGCGTTAAGCTATACCATGTTCGTATGTATGTTTCTTTAATTGTCTGCCCTTTCAAGTATTAAGGAAAGAGAATTAGACCATGGTTTAAGTTCTTCGACACCCATCAATATGGTCGTATGATCTCACGGCTCATCTGGTCTAAAATGTCTACCCGAACCCAGAGACTTTCACAGTCCCTTTGAGGTATGTATCCTCAATTGCATTGTATAACGGATGTCCCATTCTTCAAACCAGAACGCATGACTATTTCTATAAATTTGAACAGATATTTTTATGCCTGCTTTGCGCTTTGCCATATTCGGTGCTTTAAATTTAGCAAAACTCTCGTATGGTAGGTATCAGGACCAATGGACCATAAGAGTCAAACGCCATAGCTCCAGTTCAGCGATCACAGTCTACAAGCACGATGAAAAGAAACCGAATTCAACTGTTTAACTTACAAAACCCCACAAGTAGTTACCTAGAAAATACTTTAGTTCCCAATAAATTAATACATTTTCACAATTTCTGAATACGGACCCGTTGCAGCAAGGGTAATTGTATATCAACTTCTCGGATAGCCTCAGAGGCAAAAAGAACTGTCACTAACAACGTTCGTTCGACGTAATTGAAACACAATACATGCTTCCGTTTTGTACAAATATTTCGGACATGTTTCATTATAAGACTAGGCGTTTTTGCTTAGGCTATTTAAGTTAGGATAGGCTGAGGTGTAGTTTATCAGGCCGAAAAGTCCTGATATAATAAGAATATTATAGTCCTCATCTGTACTGGCTAATTTGGTAATGTGTCTTGTCCAAAAGCAAACTGTCCATGACATAAAAGAGCGTGCATTATGGCTGATGATGGAAAAGCCTTAAAAAGCCTTGAAGTCGTCGTGGCCTAAAGGATAAGACGTCCGGTGCATTTGTATCTAGCGATGCACCGGTGTTCGAATCCCGCAGGCGGGTACCAATTTTTCTAATGAAATACGTACTTAACAAATGTTCACGATTGACTTCCACGGTGAACGAATAACATCGTGAAATAAAAATTAAACCCGCAAAAATTTTAATTTGCGTAACGTAAATGCGTTTAGGTTTGAAGGATGGGGTAGCCGTTGTAACTATACTGATACCTTAGAACTTATATCTCTAGGTGTGTGGCCCATTTACGTTGTAGATGTCTATGGGCTCCAGTAAGCACTTAACACCAGGTGGGCTGTGAGCTCGTCCACACATCAAAGCAATACAAAAAAAAAACGACTGCAAGTTTTTAATCAAGGGCTCTTTAAAAGTGAAGCTAATTATTACGGAAATCAATTTTTACGCAATATATTAAATTTGTTTTTGAGGTAAATTGCTAGGTCTTGTAAAATGCCAATACTGCACAATATTATCAAGGTCATTGACTGACGGGTCTCACACATAAAGTTCTAAGCAATATATTTTTGCACGTTTTGTATGATGGCTAGATATTAATTTCTTAAAACAGAAATTCGAAACCTTTCCTCATTAAAAGTCTAACAAGTAACGTGTTTAATGTAAGGGGCTTTGATAACGTAATTCAATAACACAGCCGTCCTGAAAATTGTTTTCGTAATGTAAATAAATTCAAATTTTCATGAAATTTTGCTTCCGGCTTATACGCTGAGAGGATTGAAAATAAATATATCCACGTAAATATGGGTGAATAATTGGATGAAATTTTCTGTAAAATGAACAGATATTTAGTTTCAAAAGTGGAACACAAAATGCGGCTCAAAAAGAATTTTACAATCTCGCTCAGCAGTTCATGTGTGATCAAATAACGATATTAATTATGATTTAAAAGTAATAATCTTGCAGTTAAGTATTTTCCCTTGATTGTTACTCACATATATTTATATTTAAAGTGTTTTAACGAAACATTGCATTAGATCTTAGAACATTATCAATAATAAACCACTTGTAACTGTAAGGTATCAAACCCCCATTAATTTTTTATAAGCGTTTGAAACCATAGTAAACATTTTTTAACACCGTTTAAGTTTTACACCGTTTAACCATACTTAAGTCCTTAAATGGTGGCGCATTTACGTTGTGGATATCTATGGGCTCCAGTACCCACTTAATACCAGGTGAGCTGTGAGCTCGCCCACCTATCTAAGCAATAAAAAAATAAATTTTCTGTGTCAGAATCGTATTTCTGATTTAATTATCGAAAACTAAAAAACAAAAAAAACAATGATACTTTTTTGATCTGATACGAAGTTAAAATTGAAATTATCTCTCGGCTCGACATTACACGGATTTATTGCTGAACGCGCAATTAATTGGATTACGGGATTGTTTTCACTCGTTTAAATCAAGTTTCAGAATGACGGATCGTGGCTCGGTGATATCAACTGGAAACGTCACGCAAACTTATTTCAGATAATATTGCATCATAATATTCTATCCCCTTGTTAATCAGAAAATACGGATATGCGAACCAGGCAGTGCTGCCAACTCTAACAACTTTTCGGTAGATCTACCAACTTTTAGTGTCGTAATCAAACCTACCACTTTGTAGCAAAAATCTACCAACTTTTGAAGTTTTCAAACAGTTCAAATCAAACCTCCATGAAAATAATATTGAAACTATTTTTTTTTTTTCGTAATCTTTTCAATTATCACTATTTTCTATTGATATTTTGAATATTAGCGGCCTGTAATTCTGTTTTATCATTGGATTTCTAATAAAAATAGTTCAAATATGTCTTATCCAATCGAAAAGTAAATTAAGGATGCCAGATTCTTATTGGAGGGTCTCTAAAAGACTTGAAAAGTATGGGTGGTAGATCTACCAACTTTTCATAGTAGGGTTTGTTGGAAACTACCAACTTGTAGAACCCTAACTCCCACCTTGACGAATTTCGAGTTGGCAACGTTGGAACCGGGTCTCCTTGAGCGCTCACAGTTACTAGATTACCATCATCAGTCAATAGCAAACTAGTATTATTACTTCTTTTTTCTAAATCGAATTCGGTAAATCGAGTGTCGTTGGTAGCACGTATTTTGAACGCAAACATTGTACCACAGTTTTTTCTAGTGCTGTAGCAAACCAAATTCTCTTTGCTGATTTCCTTTCTGCTTTGATGAGACTTTGACCTTATTGTTTCAGCGGCAGATGTATTCACTCTATGCTATCAAAATAGTCCTTTTTTTTTATTAAGTTCGTCTGCAGGTCTATCAGTCTGTCTGTCTATCTTTCAGCCAACAGACGCGCACCGTTCGAAATAGGCTTCCTCCAAGCCTCGCCACAACGATGCTATTAGATGGTAATTTAAAAGTGATAACTAGATAGATTCTGATATACTCGTACCAGCGTCCATACTGGCTAACTTAACATTAATCATACCAACACTTACTATGTAGTACCTATTTCTACCATAGCAGGTAGATAACAGAATAAGACAAGTAGTAAAAAAAAATATGTATAATTACTGTAGATTAATTAGTAAGAAAAGTCATGATGAAGTCAAATGTGCACAAGCAATATGATGATACGCGCATTTTCAATCCAAAAGCTCAAAATGGGTCATTTGACCCGTTATAGTATGTTTAATGTTAAGCTGAAACTCAATGGGAATTTTCAGAAAACTTGACCGAAGCGATCTTCCAATTAAATTCGATTCCGTACCACGTAATATACAAACATTCATCCTCGTGTACGGAGGTATTTACACGTATATACTAATTGAATGCGGTGCAGTTGTCAGTATCGTAATGACGGCACGGTCCGGGATGCGCGCTCTGTCAAAACGTTACACGATTAGGCGGAAACTCTAAAGGAAATGTTGCTATAAAAGCGATCAGATTTTTAGGAAAAGCAAAAAAAAGAAGGGAGGAGAGAAGCGGCCGCCCCGAAGACCGAGGAAGAGTAGGAGAATCGAAGAATGAAGAAAGACAAGAAGAGGGACATCACACCCATCACCGCAGTGCATCACCCCTGCCTTGATAGACAGGGAGATGAAAAGCCGGCAGTGTCACCCCGAGGCCCGTTCCGCGCCCCTGTAAGGGAACGCGTCGACCCAACAGAGAGCACTGCACTTAGATTTATTTAGCGGAGCTGGCAGTAGATGAAACTGCTGGGTCTAAGAAGAGACTTCTGCTCTCTCTGTGTTTTGTACCCCATATTCCATAGAGAGTACTCCGAGAAATTGTTTGAGATTATGGGATTTCAATAACACAGTAGTCTCGCAAATTTCACTCATATTACCAAGAACCACCGCGTGTGTCCACACTGTGTTTTTCTGATTTTATTTTTTGCCACGTAGCATCAAGCTAAAGCACTTCGCTCTGCTGAATATAGACACACTGGGATAATAATTGTGTAACGGGTGATGAGAGAACAATTATCAAACTAAACACGACTCTCAAATTAAGATACCGACTTAGAAACAGAAGCATCCGGATTTGGAATGTACGCCCGCTACGAACACTATGACGTGTATTTTTTTACGGATAATACTCAGTGGGAAACAGCGACTTGGCCTTAACTTTGCTGACATACATGAGCAACACTAAATACACATCATAAGGTAGTCTGTACGCTCTTCTGCCTATAATGGAAATAAATATGATCATAGCCGAATTTAAATAAAGCTAGGCCAGGAAAGTATTTTTGTTATTCTTAAAAGTCTATTATTATCATACAACCAAAACACAGTTAAATTAGTCAAGTGCTTCACAGGTGATTCGTTTATAATCTTATACCTTTAAACGAGCAATTCTTGTAAATTAATATATATATAATCTGAATCTCGGAAACGGCTCCAACGATTTTCATAAAATTTAGTATACATGGGATTTCGGGGGCGATAAATCGATCTAGCTACGATTTATTTTCAGAAAATGTTGTTTTATTCGTGTATTCAATAATCAACTCTTCCCGACATCTATTGGCGAATAATAATACTATTTTTCTTAATTGAGGGCAACTAACCGCTTTAAAGACACAACAAGATGGCGTTATCAAAAAAAAACCGAGCAAACCTCGGTCATCGTCTAGTTAATGATTAATATTTAAATAAATTATTCGTGTCCGTTATAATTTGAAGTTGATGAAACTCATTTTTCATTGACAATTTTGGTAGTAAAGACCTATCAAACAATATGATCGATGTTTTGTATATTAGTTCCACGATAACCTTGTAATAAAAGTATTTTCTACCAGTTCAATTCATCTAGTGAATTTATGGGCCCAGACATTTACAGCTTTTTTATTGCTTAGACGGGTGGACGAGCTCATGACCCACCTGGTGTTAAGTGCAGCAACAGCAACAACGTAAAAGCCGTGACCCATGTTGAAAAATGAGTTCTAAGGTCTCCGTTTCTACATTACAACGTCTGCCCCACCTTTCAAACCGTAACGCATTTTACCTCACGACAGAAATAGGCATGGTGGTGGTACCTTTACCCGTGCGGGTACTCAAGGCGTCCCACCAGTGCAATACCACCGCAACCTAGACATACATACTTAATTATCGTTATGATATTATACGACTCACACTTCGACGACCTGTACAACCTCACGATCTCATAGCAAATGATACCATTGTCGTAGTTGTGTCTATATCCCATAACTACTTAACACTAACAAAGGCTTTCTTTCACAAAGATTTATGACAAAGATTTTTCCTTCCAGAATCAGTAAAAACGTTCTAAGTTTGATCAGAACTCGACAGTGAATAGTTTATCAAATGAAAATTACTTTTGAGGTTAAATCTCGCGTTAATTATTATCACTTTTGTTAACTCAGACGTTTCTTTTATCCTTTTTCTAGTTCTAGTTCTGTGTGTCTGAAAACAAATTTTAATATTAATATCAAGTAATAGTTTTTATAATAAACTAGCTGACCCGGCAGACTTCGTGGTGCCTCAATCGATAGATAAAAGACCTAAAAATTTGTATAAAATAATAAACTTAAAAATAACAAACGGAATCCGTCCGACGGCGGATTTTTATTTAATTCCGAGCATTTTCATATTTAATCAAACCTTCTCTGGACTTCCACAAATAATTCAAGACCAAAATTAGCCAAATCGGTCGAGCCGTTCTCGAGTTTTAGCGAGATTAAAGAACAGCAATTCATTTTTATATATATAGAGTAGACGGTAGTTTGTACAAAATTCAAAAATCGTAGTCACCTTAGTTCTCCACGAAAACATTAAAGTATTCGAAATTCAAAAATAGTAAAAATTAAAACAATATGTAAACGCTAAACTAAGCTGTTTAAATATGTAATTATAATTGTCTAACCTAAGACAATACTCCAAAAAAAATCGCTTTAACTACGACACGAACCTTACACAAATAGTAAACAGTTGCGTCACAATTAGCTGTGAGCCGCATCCAGATTTTCGGCTCACTGTGCTGTTATTAAGCTGTGCGTATTTTAGTCACGGATTATGGGAACATTAATAGCGACGCTGTAACATATGTAGCGATTATCGTTATGCTGCTCTGAAGATGTCTTCATTTCAAACGACTGTTAAGTGAATTTATTTTGAAGTCGTCGTGGCCTAACGGATAAGACGTCCGATGCATTCGCGTTGAGCGATACACCGGTGTTCGAATCTCAGGCGGGTACCAATTTTTCTAATGAAATACGTACTCAACGAATGTTCACGATTGATTTCCACGGTGAAGTACATCGTGTAATAAAAATGAAACTCGCAAAATTATAATTTGCGTAATTACTGGTGGTAGGACCTCTTGTGAGTCCGCGCGGATAGGTACCACCGCCCTGCCTATTTTTGCCGTGAAGCGGCAATGCCTTTCGATTTGAAGGGTGGGGCAGCCGTTGTAACTATACTTGAGACCTTAGAACTTATATCTCAAGGTGGGTGGCGCATTTACGTTGTGGATGTCTATGGGCTCCAGTAACCACTTAACACCAGGTGGGCTGTGAGCTCGTCCACCCATCTAAGCAATAAAAAAAAGTGACAAATCCCGCTGTTTTTTAGATCGAAATGATTCATCCTTTGTTGTTCAGCTTAGTATTTCATTAATTACAAGGAAAAAACAAAACAAGGCAAGAAACTGAGACGAGTAAAAACACTAGAGAATTTTCAACATTTTTAGCTTGTCAAATAAACGCTGAAAACGTTCGCTTATAATATTAACTAAAAAGTGTTTTATTTTTAGCGAATTCACGTTTTTACTTTATTCGCCATTTCTGTAAAATATTTCAGCGTTTTTTTGGAACGAAGCTCCTTATGGGACGATGCGGAGGGGTACCCTAACCGGGGAAAACGTCCGTAACGTGTTATTACGAATGCACACAGTGCACGACTCAACTTTGTAATAACGTACAAAAAATAACATTTTTTTTTTCATTCATTGACCACGATCTCAGAGCGTTCGTTTGCGCAATACACTAAATCTTATGCAAAGAACCGTGAATGAAGTGTACCACAATAAGTTCGCACGTTACCGAATGATCGTGGGTTGTTGTGAAACCTCCAGTTTTATTTTCTTTATACCTCGAATAGAACTTAAAATTAATATTTTTATAATAAGGAACTTCGTTTCTATCCGGTGTCCCACGACACAACACACCTTTTTTTTTAAATTTTGAATGAAATAATGAAATTGTTGTCGCAATTATTTTTATTGTAAAATGTACCTTTCTCAGTTCTTCTGAGTAGGGGGTAGTTTTTATTACATACCTGGGTGATTGAGCTTACGTCTCATCTGTTATTCGGTGGTTCCCAGGACCCATAGAAATCACAGTGAAAATGTCGCAAGCTGTAACCCCAAAGCTTCGCAGTCTAAATTGTCAAGGTGGTGAAACTCACCCGTACAGACTTCCAAATATGCCGTACCACCAGTAAATACGATTTTATTGCCAACACGACCACATTATAATTCAAAATTTAAAAAAGTCACGTGTTCCGATAGGTATGCTTTACATCGCAGGCAATTTTTTAGTTGATTTCCCTTTACATTGCTGGTCGCTAAAATATAAACACATATAATAACATATTTATATTTAGTAAATGATTATTGATTTCTGTTGCTTTTTGGTTAATAATCAATAAGTGAATGTTGCAATCTATCTCCAAATTTCAATTGCATTACTAACTGGCGAACCCTTCAAGCCGGAATACATTAGAGTCGTCAGAAATAGGCAATGTGTTGGTAAGTAGGTAGCACATACGTGTGCTGGGTCACAAGAGGTCCTCGAAATTATCCAGTAATTACGCCAAAAAGATTTGCGGGGTTAATTATATTACACGACGTTATTCCTTCATCGTGGGAGTCAGTGAAGTGTAATTAGTAGATATGTTCTTACAAGGTCCAATATCAGGAAGGTAAGACCACGCATATTCTATTAGTGACCAATTCATTGATATCCTTGGCCGGATAAAAAAGATTTCGAAAAGTATTTGAACGCATGAGTTCCAATCTCTCATTTTTAATCGTACAATGGCTACTCCACCCTTCAAACCGAAACGCATTACTGCTTCACCGCAGGAATAGGCAGGGTGGTGGTACCCACCCGTGCGGACTCAAAAGACGTGCTACCACCAGTATTTTCGTCTCGTGCGGTGTTAATGTGCCGGTGTTCAAATCCCACTGCCCAAATAAACATTGTTGTTTTTCTCGCATTTTCTATTAGTGACCAATTCATTAATATCCGTGGCCGGATAAAAAGGGTGCGTGTACTTATGTACGCGCGTAAGAAGTTATACTTTATTTTTATTAAATTTATTTCTTTTTTATTTTTAAATTTTAATCAATTTGAAAAAAAGCGATTAAACAACATCCTCAAACACGCATATTGGACACCCCTTTTCTTAACATCGTATAAATTCGGTAATTCTCGGTACGGTTCGGAAAGTTCACCTGCGACTATATTCAGACTCGCCAAGTTACGTCGGTCGTATTGTAATGAGCGATTTAGTGGGCAACTTCATTCTGTTAATTTTGTGTCACGGTGCGCGCGCATCGTAAAATTTCACTCTCATCAGTTTTTCATAACGCGCCTAAAGAAGTATAACTTCAAAAATATTGTGGAGCTATTCCGAAAAAAATTCGATCAACTGACTAACTTATTTAGCGCGATGGACTAACATGCGTACACAATATTTACAACACAATATTTAATTCATTTCATCATCTAATGCACCGTTAAGTTCCGGACTGAAAGCTCAAAGCGCAAACAATGTAAAGTCGGCTTTATATTTAGTGCACACAAAGCGCTGAGCATAATAAGTCTGCCGCTATAGAAAGTCATTGTTGGCCACCTTGAGGCCTATTTAAGGTATCTGGGTTATCGAGTTCCGTACACTACAATGCGTTGACGTCAAACTCGTCCTGTCTAGGGCTGGCGCGAGTGTTTCGTTATTATAACAGCTGTAGAACTAATGTAGTACTAATCATACGCTGTAGCCTAGCCCTAGATAGCGGTATGTTATAGTGGTAGAGGAAGTAAAATATCTGTAACAGCAATCGGATCCTACATAAATCCTATTTCGAAGACATTATTCAACACTATTGAAGACAGCTGAGACAATGTCCTGTATATATATTTACTGGTGGTAGGACCTTTTGTGATTCCGCACGGCTAGGTACCACCACCCTGCCTATTTCTGCCGTGGAGCAGTAATGCGTTTCGGCTTCGGGGGTTGGGCAGCTGTTGTAACTATACTGAGAGACCTTAGAACTTATATTTCAAGGTGGGTGGCACATTTACGTTGTAGATGTCTATGGGATCCAGTAACCACTTAACACCAGGTGCACCGTGAGCTCGTCCATCTAAGCAATAAAAAAAATTCTCAAAAGCATTAGCTACGTTGTGTATTTATTGGTTTAGACGATCACCTAATATTAGGCGGATTTTAAACTCCTACACATATTAATAATATTAAAAAAGACCTCTGTACTGTTTGCTTAATGATTAATTATGATCGCGATGCAACCCTAACTATTTCCGTATTCGCGTTTACATTGAAATGTTACCCGTACATTGAATGTTATGTTTGAAACACAATTTGCATAAAACAATTTATAATGCTATTGTATAGTCTTCTATTAATATGTGACATCTGAATGCGTATTCATATTATACATTGAGATCGGTAAGGGAAGGCAAAACAATAAAGGGTAGGTGTATTGCATATATCTTATCTCAGTCAGTACTTATTGACAAATCTTGGATGAAAAACAAATGTAGCTAAAATGCTGGNTGTTTGAAACACAATTTGCATAAAACAATTTATAATGCTATTGTATAGTCTTCTATTAATATGTGACATCTGAATGCGTATTCATATTATACATTGAGATCGGTAAGGGAAGGCAAAACAATAAAGGGTAGGTGTATTGCATATATCTTATCTCAGTCAGTACTTATTGACAAATCTTGGATGAAAAACAAATGTAGCTAAAATGCTGGTGTTTCCAGATTCGGTTGTTATTTATATATTTATGTTAATTATGCGTCCGGAATAAATAAAAGTAACTAGGCCCTGAACTCTTTCTAAACGAATGAACTCTTTCCAAAACTCTATAAACACGTTTTGCGATATTGTAGAAATAACGACGAAGAGAAGATCTTCCATCGAGCGGGTAATGTTGCTCGGTAGACCGACGGTCCGAATTTTGTTGTTCGAAACTTGAATATATGCAAGCTTAACTTGAAAATGTCGTAAGCGAGATTCAGGCATCTGTCAAATATTTTGTGTTCTATGCTACCTCCTGACCAAAAAAAAAATGCTGTAGCTCCAACTGGGTTCCCGCCCGGTATGGGGTAGGGCGCCGGTTGTGAGCGGCAGGAGTTTTTAGTGAGGTTCGACTCCCACATATCCCACCTGCCGTGCGGGTGGGGATCCGGCGATTTTCTCATGTGGAAAAAAAAAAAACCGCCACAACGACAATAAGAATGCACGCCGTACTCATATTGAGCGATGCGACCGTGCTTCTATTCAGATCTCGCAGAACCGATTTCTCTAACGAAATGTGTATTAGATACATGTTCAAGAATGACTTCTACTATGTAGGTATAATATCGGGATATAAAAATCAAAACCGACCACCGTTTGGGGCGAGAGATCGTTAACTCATCCATTTAGTATTAAAATAAAATAAAATGCTATATACCTACAACATAATGCGTAGTTATCGTTGTTCGATCTTCTTGTTTGTAAAGCTACGCAACAATTCTCGTAAAAATAATCAAAAAAGCGATTCTATCTGAGCATAATTTAAATTCAGTTGTTAAAAAATAAAATTTATATTTTTTTGAGTGATTGTAAAACGTTAGAAATGAAATATTGCTTCGTTAGTTGTTTTTTTTTTAAGTTTTATTATTGGAACGAAGTTCCTTACGGCGGGCTTGGAGGAAATAGGGATTTTGTTGCGCGACCGAACTGAAAAAAATGTGATAGTAAAAACCGTAAGAAAAAGTCCGTGGAATAATTGTTTTCCGCACAGCGGTATTTCACTCCGCGATTTTTTTTTCTAATTCTTTTTTTTTTTATGGAACTTCGTTCCTATCCGGTTTCTCACGACACCATACACATCTTTTTTCTGTAAAATTTTTATTCATTAAGTGAACCGATATAAAGTTTTTATTTGTGTACATAACGGAAGGGTGTTGGAAATACACAAATGTCACAGGAAAGTCTAAGTTGTCGTGGCCTAGAGGATAAGACGCCCGGTGCCTTTTTTTTATATAGCTTAGATGGGTCGACGAGCTCACTGCTCACCTTGTGTTATGTGGTTAGCGGAACACATAGACGTCTATAACGTAAATTCCGCCATCACCCACCCATGAGTTTACCAGTAAATATGTAAATTAGATTTTTTGCGGATTCGATTGTTATTACACGGTGTTATTTCTTTACCATGGAAGTCATTTGTGAACATTTGTTAGGTACATAATTATTTCATTAGACAACTTGGTACCTGCGGGATTTGAACACCAGTATATTAACACCTCACATACATAAATATTTAAAAAATTACCTTAAAGTCTCGATTTCAACTAAATCAGACCCTTCCAGCCAGAACGCACTGTAGCTTCGTTGTAGACAACAGCCGCTGATAGTAACGGCTGTTGAGTTGAGTGACTATTGGAGTCCCTGGACATTACCACTTGGATACCGCCCCCTACCTTGAGAAACGAGATTGAAGAATTTAAGCCGGGATGCATGACTGCCTTGCCATAGAAATGAAAGACTATTTAGTTAAATAGAAATAAACTTTTATAATGCTACCTTGCTACTTATTAATAACAGTAACTTGGCTACTGATAGTCAAAGTTTATAGCATAATTATCTTATAGTCAAATCTCTCAATATCCATAGAAATGACATTAAAATATTATACTTTGGTCAATTTTTTATTCTTAATTAATTCGGGACTTGAAGCTGTTTTAAAAGACTAAGCAGTATACCCTCTTAATGCACTAAGTACGCACAGTTGAATAGAATATGTTTACCAGGTACTGAAGATTAAATCGTAGGTAGCCAAATTCTCAAACAAAATAATCCTGAAATTCAACGTTTGAAGCAGAACAAAAGCCTTCAACTTTACATCCTTAAACAGCGTATGCGCCAAAAATGTGTATTGCAAAGAGGAACTTGAACACACGGATTTAAGTGTTATCTGTATTGACAATGACGTGAGTGTCATATCCAAGATGGCGATGGTTATTTCCCAGACGACAAAAGCGGCAATTGGCGGGTTTTTAGCTTTAATGATCCTTGGTGCTGTGCTAGTTGTCGGAGCCGCTTTCGGGTGGTTCGACCCGAAAAGAGAAGATGAGGATACGCCTGCAAAGATCAGCGCTAGATTGCAGGGGAGGACCTCGTTCGTCACGCATAGAGCGGTAAGTAGACTTGTTTGTTTTTAAACTGCCATTATAATGTTACACGGTTTGCTCTGTAGCTACAATGGCCTTGCACTTTTATCTGCCGTGAAGCAGTAATGCGTTTCGGTTTGAAGGGTGGGGCAGCCGTTGTAACTATACGTGAGACCTTAGAACTTATATCTCAAGGTGGGTGGCGCATTTACGTTGTGGATGTCTATGGGCTCCAGTAACCACTTAACACCAGGTGGGCTGTGAGCTCGTCCACTCATCTAAGCAATAAAAATAAAAAAATGCCTTTGAGATCCTGTTCATATTTTTAAGTGATTTCAATGTCACAATCATTCATGTATTGTAGAATAAGCCAGCAAAAAATACGTTATACGTTAAAATTCGGATAAATAGTCATTTTATTAATTTCTATGTGTCTGAAAAACAGAAGGTAAGTAGCACAATGGACAACATCTTTACATTAACCGTAACTACGAGTATTATAGTATTACAGATTATGAGTATGGATATTTTAAATTCTCTCTCTCTCTTTGTTCAGATCGTTTATAATAAATCATGCAATGTTTTATTTATTGCAAAGACGAATGTCCGAGTTTAAATTCCAAGGGAAAACAAAACTGTTTCGCAGCAGAATAAAACAGGACGCTAGTACTTATCCGAGCGGGCATTTTTTTTTTCTTTTTTTTCCTACCTATGCCTTGAGAGGCTATGTCAGCTTACCCTAGCGTGTGTAGGTGAGCTCACGGGGCTCAAACCGGAGAGTTGCTAACACTGACCCTAGCAAGAGCAGTGCTTCGCTGAATCTACCACCGGATCGAAAACGCGACCCACTGAGAAGATCCGCCGAGAAACTCAGTGGGCTGTGTCTGTGGGTTAATTCGCTCGTCGAGTCCTTCGTCGCAAGCGACGGGTTCGACGAGGACAGTGACCGGAGTGCAGGCATGCTACGCGCTCGCTCCCAAGTAAAATCATTTTACTTCTAAACATAAATTCGATCTAGGCTTTTAGTAAATTTTAAACGAGAGTTACAAGCTCAGTTCAGAAACTAAGCCAAAACTTATTGAGATATTTGCTTAACGTTTAAAGTCTGAAACTAATTCAAATAAGACTAATTTATTAAGCTCCCGTTGAATCACTAGAATTTCAATTAGTCTCTTTAATAAATTTAGATAGAAGAAAAGCGTGAAAATCTCCTCTCGACGTCGTGGCCTAAAGGATAAGATGTCCGTTGCATTCGTATCTAGCGATGCACCGGTGTTCGAATCCCGCAGGCGGGTACCAATTTTTCTAATGAAATACGTACTTAACGAATGTTCACGATTGACTTCCACGGTGAAGGAATAACATCGTGTAATAAAAATGAAACCCGCAAAATTATAATTTGCGTAATTACTGGTGGTGGGACCTCTTGTGAGTCCGCACGGGTAGGTACCACCGCCCCGCCTATATCTGCGGTTAAGCAGTAATGCGTTTCGGTTTGAAAGGTGGGGCAGCCGTTGTAACTATACTGAAACCTTAGAACTTATATCTCAAGGTGTGTGGCGCATTTACGTTGTAGATGTCTATGGGCCCCAGTAACCACTTAACACCAGGTGGGCTGTAAGCTCGTCCACCCATCTAAGCAATAAATAAAAAAATTAGATAGGAGAAAATCGTGAAAATCTCCGCTCGACCATGTACGGTAGCATTTAGGAAGATTCTGAAATGATAGAGCGTTGCTTGAATCTCTCACGTTTCCTCGCTTAACAATTTTGTATGCTGCCCTAAATTGAAGCCGCTAATTTAAATGAAATTACATTTTAATTAGCATAAATAACAAAAGGTATTATTTTTTTAGACAGCGGTCTCGCGTTTTTTTATTATTCAACGTGATTTCGTTTCGTGCCTGACTGGATGGTGCAGTAATTAGCACCTCTGACTGTTGCGCCGAGGGTCGTGGGTTCGATTCCCACATCGGACAAACTGTGTGTGATGAGCAGATTTCTTAGCTCTTTGTCTGGGTACTTATTATCTGTACATGCTGGTGGTAGGACCTCTTGTGATTCCGCACAGGTAGGTACCACCACCCCGCCCATTTTCTGCCGTGAAGCAGTAATGCGTTTCGGTTCGAAAGGTGGGGCAGCCGTTGTAACTACTTTGAGACCTTAGAACTTATATTTCAAGGTGGGTGGCGGCATTTACGTTGTAAATATCTATGGGCTCCGGTAACCACTTAAGATCAGGTGGGCTGTGAGCTCGTCCACCCATCAATGCAATAAAAAAAACATGTATGTATATCAACGTATATAAGTACGTTTTTGGTACCCATTAGGGAATCCTAAATTGGGGATGGATGACCATGTGTGATTTGTTCTCAATTAGTATCATTATTAATATGAGCTTCTTAAAATCACATCAATAAATTGAGTTTTAATTTGGAAATTTCGAATATAATATCCCTCACTTTAGTTTGTCATTTAATTTATATCCCAACATTTTTCTCGCAACTTATTACGGACGCAAATGCTTTTGAGAATCATATAAATAAATGTTTTGCGTAGTTTCAGGGTTTTTTTGCAATTATACGCACTTCTGTTTTTATTAAACAATTGCATTTGAGAAAAAGAAATCGTGTGCAAATAAGTAAGCGTGGTAGAATTTTCTGGAAACGTGGCGACCTGTTTAAAAGAGACTAATTGATGGAGTGACAGTAGCAGGCTATGCAGGCCTAGATCTCTCAACTTCAATCGCAAATACTTATAATCCCATCCCCTCACAAGATAACAAAAATATTGTTTTTAACTTGTACCACGTCCTATGGCTAAACGAAATAACATTTCCATATCAAAACTGACATATGAAATTGACGTTGATCGCGGTCGTACAGATCCTGAAACCGCTATTTACGTGATGGACGCTAAAAGTGATCCCAATTTTGAAAATTGACAATTAAAAATAAGACCGGTTTGAGGTGGACTTATGTATGAATCGGTTAGTAGTAATAGTAGTAGTAGTAGAAGTAGAAGTTGCGGCTTAAAGGGCAGCTTTTACACAATACAATGCAGACATCGTGATATTGACAACCAGACCTCACGTCTCAAAGTCGACCAGTCTCCAGTAGCCGCTCGATACCAGCTGTATCGCGAGCTGAAGGATATAAGTAATTATAAATATTTACAAACAATTTCCTATTCTCTATTTGATTTTCTTCTCTCTTCCCGTTTCGGTTTCCTAAATGCCTCAATGGTCGTGACCACCGCCCAGCAAGAAAAGTTTTTTCTAGATCGTTCTACGCCATGAATGAATTTAAATTGAAAATGTTTTTGAAGATTTTTTCTGTCCAGTGACCGATGTTCAATTTTATTTTTATTCATTTAAAAAACAATTTCTTTACCATACAAATCATTCGTGACCCGCACGTGCTAAGGTATTAGATACCTAGACGTATATTTGATAATTTGCTACCTGCTGGCTTAGTTAGTGGAAGGAAAGAGGGCAAGGTGGCGTAGTCCCATGCGCTGGTCCGATCAAATTAAGACGACATTGGACTCCAGCATCAATGTCACTATCCAGTGCGCAGAGGACAGAAAGAAAGTGGAGGAACAGTCCGAACAAAAGTACTCTATAAAGGTTACGATCCTCAGCACTGAGGAACACGATGCAACGAGGAAGAGATTCAGTTAATTAGAATAAGACCAGAACACCGGTACTAGACCGTGAATATTTCGGAATTGTTAAGCATAAATTAAGCTCTTCTATAGAGAGTCAACGTAAGCAAATAAAGGGAACGAAAGGGATTTCTTCATCACGATAGGGTGCATGCTCAATAATAATTTGGCTTTTCGCACTGTCCCATTTCATGTTTCGGGTGTCAATACATTTGAAAAGAAACCCTTTATAGTTTTAGTCGAGTCACGCCCAGATCTGAAGCATGGCTAAGGTTTTGGAGTCAATACATATAAATAATTCATATGGATACAGTCGGACTGATATTGAAACAACCCCAATTCTTGCATTATTTTTATTTGGGAATTCTTAAGGCGAAGTTTGCCATGCCAATTTTTATTAGGTTTTTTTTATTATTTCCAATTGAGTTCTGAATTTATTCTGTTACTTTGCTATCGTATAAAGTACTTAAGTATCAGAAAATAAACAGAATGTACGTAAGATGACAAATTCGTGAGGTGATTAAGCAATCTACCACTAAAATCCTTTGGCACTTGAAATTCTAGCATCGGATTCCTGCTAAACCATTAGAACAAAAGAGAAAAGCGGCATCGTTCCTTCAAGTCATCTGGTTTCCCTCATTCCATGGAAAGCCCAGCCTTTTCGTTTGGTGAGAAATACGGACTCCGTAGATGTGGTACATAGTTAAGTCAAAATAAAAATCAAGTAGCTGTTTTACTGAAATTTGTCATATTAAACGAAGAAGAGTTACTATCATGACAATCCATGACCATTCTACTGTACGGCTACCCCACTCTTTACGCATTACTGCTTGACAGCAGAAATAGGCAGGGTGGTCTTACCAGTGCGGGTTCACAAGAAGCCATACCTTCAGTCCGAAGGTGTGCGAATGCTTTGTCTCCTAGTGGTTCATTTACAAGAGGCGCGCAAAGAGATACCTCCTGGTCACCGTCAGTCTTGCCATCGATTTTCAAATTGAACATGAGGGTAGCCTGAATCACTTAAATGCTGAAACAAAATAGCCCTTCTCACGCTTCATCGACTCTTCTTTCTATCTCTCTCTCTTTTCTACGAGACATTGCAATAAGTTTGGTATCAAGAGAATTCTGCTTCAGCAATATTCGACATTTACTCAGCAATTGACATTTTAAGTAGACCCGATCAAAGCAAGATATACATCGAAATTTCTCAGTAGAATTGAAAATAAATACAACTAGTTTTTTTTTAAGTGTGGGCGTGAATCGTTTTCGCATAAAACTCTCAATCAATTCAAGAAAATCACAAACAAACTAACGTCAGTCACAGCATTTAAAAATATAATGATACATTTTTAACGAAACACGCTATTCGACAATTAGCAGGGTGAAGTAACTAACTTAGTTCCTTCGGTACAAATTCGTATAAATCGTACGTTAAAAAGATAAATCGTTTTTTTTTTTATATTTACAAATATGGTACGAGCAATTAGACTAAGCAAAAGGAACTTTAGCTACCATTTCGTATAATTAAAGCGGTGTGTTTCTTTTATTTATCGAAACCATAGTAAAATTTATGGTTTGCTTATTTAAAAAATTAATCGGAAATCGATAGTATGTCGCGCTTTTTCAGTCTTGATGGATAGATAAAGCCACGTCGTTGCTCTTTTTAAGCGAAAATTCCAGCATTAAACTCTAAATCCCATTGGGAATGGAATGTTATAAGAAGCTAAGCTTACTGCCGACGGATCGTAGTGTATTAATAACATTGCTAATATTCATAAAATAATTTAAACATTAATTATTAGCAGAGTTGTTAGCTTTAAAGGTTAAACGCCGAATAATAATATTTACAATAGACAGATGCTTTAATTACCTACGAATTAAAATACGAAGGCTAATAGACAAAGTGTTTTTAGCGAACTAGTATTCCTTCTGTTCATGACGTAATATTGATATACTAAAAAAATCTGTGAATATAATTTAATGCAGTATCTTTTGACGTAGCTGGAGGGTAGTGGAGGGTGCTTCGCTTATCCCCAAAATTTAGGAAGCATATTAGCGGAATCAAATTCAATGATAGTGATGGTGCTTTTAAATGAAATATATAACGCTTCGTGTCCATTCCAAAAAATGTTGATTAATTTATATACACAGTACAGCATAGGATAGCTTATATTTAGTTCCAAGAAATAATTAATTAAAAAAATTTTTTTTTTTTTTTATGGAGATTTATGAACGCCTATTCGCTGAGATATTGTATTATCAATAAACAAACAATCATTTCAACATTATATTAAAAAGTTATATTATGCTTTCGGCATATACATACATTTTTTAATGTCAGCACAATTTCCTTTAAGAGCAAACAATATTTTATTTACCTCTTTCTAAATGTGTAAAAGTACACGCTTCATACATTAAACAACATTATAGAGTCTCGTATTGTAGTATCATAATGATACCTTTTACCAAACATTCTTATTTTCTTTCTATCATTTTCTTCTTCTTCTTCTTCTCAATCGTGTCAATCTTGACAGAGTATTCTTGATCGTCATGTAGCGTTGGAAGGGGCAGATTTGATGCGCCTCACGATGTCCCGCCATCTCTCCCTGCTTTAGGCCATTCTACTGCACTCATTTAGGGAACCCCCCACTGTAGTTTTAATTTGCTCGGTCCACCGCATTTGTGACCTCCCGCGCGGTCTTGTACCATCAATCTATCATCTTATTAACGAAATATTTCACTACTTTAAAAACATTTTCATTGCTAAAAATTTAAGAGGCGTCCGTGACCTAATAAGTACGTACGACGTCTGGTTCAATTATTTCTAAAAAAGAAATGTATCTAAAGCTTCTTCACGAACGTCTTCTGTAAAGTTGCACTAACTATAAGATGAAATGTATTCGAGAGGTACTCATAAAATATCATCTTGTAATGAAAGCCCAAATTGCCGAATTAAATCTGGCTATCAGACACTTAGTAGGGTAGCGTCTTCCACCAGCAACGCAGTTTCGCTTTCCAACTCTGAGCGTATATAAATTGTTATTGCTGTTATTAGACTTCAACGTGTATATAACAGTTGAATTTGTTAATACACAACATTTACTGTTATCTCCAAAAAGAACAGAATTTGAAAAGAACAAGTCGACTTTCGCAGACAGCAAAGTCTGTTCTTTAATAACATCATTAAAATAAACAAGCGACTTTACACTAATTGCCCCATTTATAGTTCCCATCCCATCTACAACAAAATACTTCTGTGAAACGATTCTGCGAAAATGTTATTAACCGCTTTACTGAGGCTTTCTAGAAATGTGATCGATAGGTGTTGTGTAGTCCTAATTTCCATTCAATGAATATTATATTACTTTATTAGAAAATATACTAAATATTTAAAACATATCAATTATTTGCCGATTTCAAACACCAACAAGAAAATTAAAAAGGCTTTCCTTTCAATCTTTTACGTCTTTGTCCAAAGACACTACTCCTGTTATTGTTATTAAAGTGAAGTTACCACAAAATCTCCATGACCTATGCAAACGTGTTGTACGCTTACGCGGCCCGCACCAACTTGAAATCCCTTCAAGTGTTTCAATCCCGTTTTTACAGGATAGCTGTCGGAGCACCATGGTTCCTAAGGAACGTACATCTCCATGACGGCCTGGAGCTTGACTCAGTCAGTAAGTATCTACAGTCGGCATCATTGCGCCACTTTGAAAAGGCGGCACGACATGAAAACCGTTTTGTCGTGGCCGCCGGAAATTACATACCCAATCCTGTAGACCGAATGGTAAAAGGCCGACGTCGCCCAAAACATGTCACTACGAATCCTCCGGATCCATTAACAGTGCTTTTAGGTGCCACAAGCATCGTCCTCGTCGAACCCGTCGCTTGTGACAAAGGGCTCTACGGGTGAATTAACGCATAGACACATCCCACTGAGTTTCTCGCCGGATCTTCTCAGTGGGTCGTGTTTCCGATCCGGCGGTAGATTCTGCAAAGCACTGCTCTTGCTAGGGCCAGTATTAGCTCCCCCGCTTAGAGCCCCGTGAACTCACCTACACGTCAAAGAGAAGCTGAAATAGCCTCTCAAGGCTATCAGCATAGGTAGGATTTTTTTAAATCCTAAATCTTATCTTCACTACAATCGTATTCGTATTAAAAAACAGAGCGACCGCTTAACTTCGCTATTCTCCTCTGCGTTGCAGTTTGGACTACGACGAAAAACAAATACTATTTAATTAAACCATTACACATCCCCTTAAATGACACGCCTCATGGATTTAAACAACACATACCCTCTATCAACAGTTTCACACGGAATTACATTATCCTATACCGCATTGTTCTTTCGGGAGAACGCCCCTCTCTCTGAGTAAAAGGGAAAAGCTTTGTATCGTCCAAAAGGCGTGTGCGGACTTAATGACGAATGTGAATGCGTGGATTTATATAGTAGCTTTTCTTGAGGCGAGCTTTAGTATTTTGTGGACTGATTACTACGTTCTTTTTTATTTTGAATGATGTTTTATGTCGGCCTGCTAAATAACTTATTATAACACCAGTTTTTGTTTTGTTCGGTTTTGACTCAAAGGCTTTTGTTGGATTTTCTTTTTTGGTGTAGTTGGGTAAGAGCCTAATACAACTTGCCTGATAAATGTGATTACTGAATGCCTTAGACATTGCCAGGTCGCCATGTCGATGTCGTCGTGAATGTCACCGAACTTGAGACAAGAGATCTAAGTCTTAATTATATCGTTTAGTCGCTGTTTGCGACAGAAATAGACAGCATAAGGCTACTTATCAGCTAAGGTACATAATACGGTCTACCACCATTAATCATGCTTTAATTTCTCCGATAAAATCTTAACACACACCATTATCCATAATCGTCGAAAGACATCCTTGACCTGACAAAATTTTCAAAATGAAATGAAAGTCAGTAAAATTATTTTTCGTTTCCATTGTTTCTGTAACAAATGCTAAGTGGTTACCGTCCCGTGTGACTTTATTAACTAGAAGCACTAATAAAATTGCTTTTAGTTGTTATGGTGATATCATAACTACACTGTTTTTTCTATTGAAAAAATAAAAGACTTTTACTTTTTTATTTGAAATAAATGATATTATATCTTTTTTGTTGTTGTTTGTTTGTAATAATGTTTATTAATTAATGTTTGTAAGCACCCACTGATGTTCATCTGTTTTCTTATAGTTTCCATGTTGCACGATCTCTTCGGTATATTGAGTATATGAGTAGAAACTTTATCCAATGGATATTGGGACGTCAGGTAAAACATCCCATAAAATCTTCAATTCTGATGACTCACGTACGTGCTGTTTCTATTGCATAGAGATTTTAACCGTTTTTCTATGGCGCATATTATGAGTGCGCACGGGTATTGTCATCTTGCTGTATTCTGCCACTAATCTTACTCGCATTAAGTCCGATTAGTCAAGCAGTCGCTACATATCCTGTCCCAAAATGATTGACGGTATTTATGTATATGGGCTGCGGTAACTACCTAATGATAAGAGGATCATGAGCTCTGTCAACCTCGAGGATTGGGATACTCATACTTTTAACAACATCCCTTTTGAGCTCGCTAGTCAGAGAGAGAGAGAGAGAAGAGAAGAGAGAGAAGAGAGAGAGAAGAGAGAGAGAGAAGAGAGAGAGAAGAGAGAGAGAAGAGAGAGAGAAGAGAGAGAGAGAGAGAAGAGAGAGAGAAGAGAGAGAGAGAGAGAGAGAGAGATGTATAAAAAAATAAACAAAAAAAGTTTTGCAACGCGCTCTCTGCAACATTTTCACGCCTCAGTCGTTGAATTTATTTGAGCGAAAGTCGGTTTAGAAACAGTTTGAATCCTTGGCAATAATATCGGCTATCTCTAATTTCACGGCGGAGTAATAACCCACGCGTTTTAAAATGTAGTTCACGCGTGAGAAATAACGGGCGAAATGCTCGTTTTGAAATGTACCTTTTCATAAATCGTCTTGAAATTTAAATGAAAAATTAGAATCTCGCTTTTGAGATTTGAATAAAGAAAGAGACAAATACTAGCCAATTCTAAACATTAAAACAAAATAAATACGACAGTTCGATGTCATTATCATTGAACTCGAACATCAAATACGCCGATTTATTATTCAGGTCCTAAATTCAAAGGCCTTTGTAATTTTACGTCTCTGGAATTTTACAGAATATTTGGAATTCTTGTCGAACCCTAAGTTCTTGTTTTATCAAAATAAATAGCCACGTAAAACTAAAATATTTTGATCTTCAGTGTAACCTTTTTGATAAAATTTCTTTAGAAGATTGAGTCAATTTATGAAACAACCCCCAAGCAAGGAATATCTGTTCTACATTTTTTTTATTGCTTAGATGGGTGGACGCATAGCCCACTCGGTGTTAAGTGTTTACTGGAGCCCATATACATCTACAACGTAAATGCGCCACCCAGCTTGAGATAATAATATAAGTTCTAAGGTCTCAAGTATAGTTACAACGGCTGCCCCACCCTTCAAACCGAAACGCATTACTGCTTCACGGCAGGTGGTGGAACCTACCCGCGCGAACTCTCAAGAGGTCCTACCACCAGTAAAAATTGATATGAAACTACCCCCAAGCAAGGAATATTTGTTCTACATTCGGTCTAATGTTTGTAGAGGCTGTCCTTACACACCTTAGATATTGGATGTATAGGCAGCAAGGATGTCTAACCTTACCACTCATGCGTGCTCTTCGGATACGGCTGTTGCAGTGAGTACTGAGTTTTTGGAGGAGAGCCACAAGCCGTCACCACTATGTAGACTACGAACTGACTTAAGAAACATCTGAACCGTAATGATTAAAGTTAAATAAATATATAAAATTGGCGATTTCATTAAACATTACGAGCTTCAATGATATCAAAATAAACATACAATTCATTAGCATCTAATGACAACGGTCACGCTTGTGTAACAACCATATTTTATTNAGTTTTTGGAGGAGAGCCACAAGCCGTCACCACTATGTAGACTACGAACTGACTTAAGAAACATCTGAACCGTAATGATTAAAGTTAAATAAATATATAAAATTGGCGATTTCATTAAACATTACGAGCTTCAATGATATCAAAATAAACATACAATTCATTAGCATCTAATGACAACGGTCACGCTTGTGTAACAACCTTATTTTATTACGACTGCCCGAAAGAATTAATATTTTAAGTGTCAGTCGACACGGTTCGAAACAAATTGATATAACTACGTCATGGCTTCCGATTGTAATTTCAAGTATTTATTAATTCAAAAAACTATTATAATGTATAAAATATATTGGGCACTTTTCATTAAATGGTGAGCCATATTATTAAAAGTTGTCGTAACTTTTTTTTTTATTGCCCGAGCAGGCTTCGGATACGGCCCACCTGATGGTAAGTGGTTACCGTCGCTCATGGACGTCAGCAATGCCAGGAGCCGAGCCAAGCCGCTGCCTACTGCTCCAAGCCGCTGCCTACCGCTAAACTGCCTGCCTGTCGTAACTTAAAATATGAGATCGGTGTTCTTTTATAGCGGTATTTATTGTTTTCTTAAGTAAATGTCTGCATGTGACAACATTAATTAACTACAATACGTCTGCCGGGTCACAAGCGCTAAACACCGGAAACCGATTGCTCGTCACAGCTGGTCTATAGAGCTGTAATTCCGTCACCCCGTGACCTTAACCGGAGGGAGGCCGGCGTCTATACAGTAATCCAAACCTCGATCTGTTTTATTTTTTTGTTTGATGGCCCGGAGGCTAGGAGAGATATTGGCAGGGTATTGCATTCCGACCCGGCTGGCTGGTTCTGACTCAGCGGGTATCCCAGGGCACTAGCGTCACCGCCTGGGCGGCCTGATGAGCTGCCGTACTAAGAAGGTCAACGTTCAGAGCCTTCGATTCGCCTCGGAGGTTCCGTTGGCGCCCTCGGGGTGCGCCGTGCGTCTGGTTGTAGTGTTCACCGAGGTAACCCTCTTACTCCGCCCAAGTTCTAACGAGTTCTTCAAGGGGGATGGATTGCTTAGGCAAGAGTGTAGAGGAGTTGTCTAGTGGGTAGGGCCCTAAATACCATCCTTAAGCCCGCGGTCCACTCCCAACATTTATGGGTCATCCAGTTCCACAAAAAGCGCCTAGACGCGGGAACCTCGTAGCAGCTTCGGCCCCCGGTTCAAAAAAAATGTTTGGGTTACTGTGTGTATTGTAAGTCTGCACTTAACGATACCACCACCTTGCCTATTTTTGCCGCGAAATAGTCACCTATACTGGTTAGTCAACCAACCATCACAAGAAAATTTTGATTTCGATCTCATGTCTCATGGTGAGTGCGGCATTCAGATTAAGATATCTATGGGCTATGGTAATCATTTAACACCACGTGGGATGCAAGATTCATCTCCTACAAATAAAAACATGCCATTATCGATTTATTATTGTTGTAATTATACTACTTGAATCCTAAATAATATTGAGTTAATCTGAAAACTTATCGATATATTTATCTTGAAAAAGGAAATAATTTAGTAAAATGTTTAAGCTTATTAATTGAAGGGATTAAAATTCCAGGAACGACAAGAGGCTATATCCTCTTTTGTATATTGCTTAGTAATAAATTCTAAATTTTCCGAATAACTCATCGCAAAGTAAATACTCTCCTCGGTGTCTCTTTAAACGAAAAAAGAATAATGGGGTCAGTTGTTAGCTTTGCAGTACAGAGTCTTACAGCAACAGCTTATAATTATTTGGGCGGTAAATATATGTTACTCTCGAACAGTAAATAAAGGAATTTGTTGTAAATGTCAATAATACCGCAACAAGGATGAAGTCGTCGTGGCCTAAAGGATAGGAAGTCCGGTGCATTCGCATATAGCGATGCAACGGTGTTCGAATCCCGCAGGCGGGTACCAATTTTTCTAATGAAATACGTACTCAACAAATGTTCACGATTGACTCCCACGGTGAAGGAATAACATCGTGTAGTAAAAATCAAACCCGCAAAATTATAATTTGCGTAATTACTGGTGGTAGGACCTCTTGTGAGTCCGCACGGGTAGGTACCACCGCTCCGCCTATTTCTGCCGTGAAGCACTAATGCCTTTCGGTATGAAGGGTGGAGCTGCCGTTGTAACTATACTGAGACCTTAGAACTTATATCTCAAGGTGTGTGGCGCATTTACGTTGTAGATGTCTATGCGTTCCAGTAACCGGGTGGGCTGTGAGCTCGTTCACACATCTAGGTAATAAAAACATTTTACAAAATTGGAAAGCTACTAAATTGTGCTTAAATCAACCAAATGGCAAACTCTTTAATGACAATACAGCGATTACTTTAAGCTGTCATTCTAATTACGTCACTTCTAATTACTGAAGCGACCCAGAACGACATAACTGCCTCTTCATTGTGTTTCGCGTGAATCGACCCTAAAACCCAACCTATAGTTTCACATGTAAAATAAATAATGCGAACAACTGGGACAGAGACGGCTTTCAGACACGGAAAAGAGTCATTAGCCAAACGATTACCGTGTAATTTTGATTGGGTGAAAAGACACTGATTATGATTTATTAATAACGAAGTGTTTTCTTTTTTTTTCTTTCGTAATAATTGTCCTTGTACCTTTATAAGTTATAGCTTTGATGTTTGTATTGCGCTGTAAATTATTGTATTTAGATATCTTCACTGTACCTTAGATAAGTTTTACGGGTGGGGCAGCCGTTGTAACTATACTGAGTCCTTAGAACTTATATCTCAAGGTGGGTGGGGCATTTATGCTTTAGATGTATATGGGCTCCAGAAATCACTTAACAACCAGGTGGGCTGTGAGCTCGTCCAACCCATCAAGGCAATAAAAAAAAATATTTTACGACAGTTCACAAGAATGGCATACGAGTATGTCTAAAAACCATCGTACTGTCAAAACCGGGAAGTAAGTAGATCTATTGTGTTATCCTACAGCGCTTTGTCTTTAGTCTTATTTTTGAAATTAAGTTTGAATATTGAATAAGTTTCAATAAGTTTGAAGTTTGAATATTTTGGAAATTAACTTTGTCTGTTAGCAAATAATGCACGGTCACCGGCCGTAATTTAGGGTTCGCTGTGTTATGGGTATCAGAGAATGACATACATACTTATCATCATCATAGTCGGTTACTGTTGGCAGAGCAGTCGTGGTCGTGTGGAATTCTTGTTTATTAAAGCCTTGACAGATATTCTCCATAGTTTGCGAATTGAGGCTTGGCGCACGCACTCGTTAAGTGGAGTTTTAGTAAGGTCTTTCACCTGATCAGTCCAGTGTGGGGCTTTGTCCACGAGATCTTTTGCCAATGACCCTACCTTGAACAACAAGTTTCTCGATAGACTTTGCTGGCCGTCGGATACTTATACGTATAATATGTACATAATAATAACATAATAAACACTCAGACAAAGAGCAAATAAATCTGTTTCTCACACGAATGTTTGCCCTATGTGGCAATTGAACCCACGACCACTGGCGTAACAGTCAAGGGAGCTTATTACTACACCACCGAGTCAGTCGAATGAAGTGTATTGCAATTATGCATGGATAGGAACCACTATCCCACACGTTTTTGCTGAGCAGTAATCCATTCCGATTCAAAGGATGGGAAAGCCGTTATACAACACGATTGAGACTTTGATCCCATCTCTGGTGACAGTATTTAAAGTTGTGACGCCCAAGAGTGACTACTTATCGGATGAACCGAAAACTCGTTAAGTCATCTATCTACAAAATAAGATGATCCACCACATTAACATTACATAAATCCTAATTGGTTTTTTATATAGTCCTAAATAAATTGGGACAAAATTGGGACACCCACATTAACATTTGTAAAGAGCTCCGCCTTTCTAACGCCAATGGAAAACCCACGAAACCTTATTTCGTCACCGAAATATCTTATGTAAGATATTATCGTTTTTGTAATCCTCGTTCCGTTTCCGTAACAAAGATTGATAGGCCAACGAAGCTTGTTTATCAAAAAAAATACATTGACCGATTGCCACGTTCATTTTTTTTCTATTTTCTAGTTATATTCATTAAAACACATAGAAGAAGGTATTGTTTTGGAATTGGTTATAGAACTCACAAGGTTTGAAATGAAATACCAAGTGTATATTTTGTAGATATGAACTTAGCTATAACTAGCCATACTTCGTTGGAATTTGGTCTGGATTCAATTCTGTGCGTAATTTGGAATGTGTTGGGTGTTAGTGCTTAACATAAGTTACTGACCTCGATTCAATCAGCGCTATGAATGACGCAGTTAATTTGATGCCGTACTTCTCAATGCGTCTTTAGCAACGTCTGAAGTATTCAATCCGACCCAGGCGATGGAGCAACACAAAGCCGGATCTACTACTGGTGCGTTTAGGCTCTTCAAAGACCGTCCTCGTTGGACTCGTCGACTACGACGAAGAGATCGATGAGCGAACTAACGCATAGACACAGCCGACTGTGTATCTCGCTGGATCTTCTGAGTTGGTCGCGATTCCAATCCGTTGCTAGATTCTGCGAAGCACTGCTTCCAAACAATAATAATAATAATAATTGCATTTATTTACTCCAAAAGAAATAAATTTTCAATTAATATGACATAAAAATTCTAATTCTAAACAATATTACAGTATATTATACTAACACAGTGGAGATAAAAAGGCCACGGCTCAGCTTTGTGATAGCTGAAACTATTGTTGTTAACCTGCCGCTGCCTGTAATCTTAATCTAAAAACTTAAATCTAATAATACCTAAATTTAAAATTACACACTGCTCTTGCTACGGCTAGTGTTAGTAAATTATCTCACGTTAAGCCTGTGAGATCTACCACCCGTGCGAAGCTCGAATAACCCCCTAGGCTACCAGTTAGGCAAAAAGGTATTCATGAAATCTGGGGAATAACACTTCAGGTCTTAAAACTGGGCGTGACTGTTTTGAAAATTGTACAGACTACTAACAACCCGATGTACAATGTTTCGATATAACGTCTGGTTTTTTCATATTTTAATATTAGTTCGAGCACTTTTTTATTTTTTTGAAAATAGTGCCAATGTATCGGGTACATAACTATTGTCAAGGAGTTTTAATAAAAAATAAAATCATTCCTAGAAATTTCCTTGGAGAACCAAAACATTAGCCCAAATAAACTATCAAGACGAAGAATCAGATTAATCTGTAGCTCTCCTTTTTTCAGGTGAACCCAGACGAGAATCATCTACCGGTTGTCTCGCACTCGTCGCCGTGTAAGTACATCAATCACACTTGACACGTATTCGTTAGACTACACTTCGCTTTCACGTATACCGACGGTTCATTTTCTTCAAATAACTCGTTTCCTGGCAAGTCACGTAGAGTATTTTTTCGTGATGAAAAGCTTCATCGTCGAGTGTCTATCGCCGATAATTGGGAGTTTAAGAGAAAAGATAAATATTTTTCGGAACATTCTAGCAAGAATAACGGAAAGCAGCTTCGAGCCAAGGCTCTGTTTGGACAGACAGTTGGAAATTGACATAATAATATTTATTTTCTTGAGCTACGCAAGTCACAGGACTGTTTGGCCTGAAAAGAAATAATACGTTGAGGATAGTTTGATACATTTTGACTTTTAGAGTCAGCTAATGAGTTTTCAGACGTGGAGGTCATCAATCAACAGTATTTATTACCTTCCCTTTTCGTTTATTGAATAGCTTTTAAGGTTTCTGGTGGCTTCAAGCATATTTTTTTGTATAAGTTTTTTGTAAGCTTCGTCGAAATTATAGATTTGAACATGTCATTTTAACGAAAGTTTCAAAAGCTTTTTCCAATTTATTAGATTGTTCTTGACAACTATTATTGGCTTATAGATAAATAAGATATCTTAAAGGTGAGATGAGGCCAGGCAGTATCTGATTTGTCCCACGTTGCTTATTTACTTGAGGAATATGCAGAACTCTAAAATGACTAATAATTTATTTTACTCATCAGATTTACAATTGAATTTTAATTTCAGTTTACGTTGGAGATAAAAGTGGAAGCACAGATGCAGTAAGTATTAATTACTATATTAAAGCTTTACTATAGAGAGAATAGGTAAGCAGACATAATTGGCCACCAAATGCATAAAAATAATGTTAATGTTAGTGCCCTGAGACCTTGTAGGAGGGTTGGAAAAAGGGAAAAGTTTTGCTGAAGAAAGCTGATTATTTATATACTAAAAAGGAGATGTGGCATTATTGCTTTGATATAATCATCTGAAAACTTTTTTTGAGGTATAATATCACACAACATATTCCAAATTCTGCATATATCTCCGGTGGTGCGTAAGTCACCCTCTTTGTGAACAAATCAAGTTTGTTTGACCTCCGGCTCAAGCGGTGACCTAAACACCGAAGTGTGGACGTGACTATTAGACGGTCACTAGCGTTAAGATTTCCTTCATTCCATTTGTCTTATTATATGAATCGTAGGAGCGGATTTTTCGTTGTCGAAATAATTCATAATTTTGTTTCGTATGTTTTGTAATTGTTCTTGGTTAAGACAATAATGTCTTCAAGGTATCCCAGATTAAGATTCGTGATTTCAATAGATACTAATGTTACTCTGGCAGTACTGACTAGAAACTATAATAATAACAAGAAACCAATTTTTTAAAATTTTATTCTAAAAAATAAAAAAAATGGATTGGAAATGTCAATAGAAACTCTATCAAAAACCCAATTTCAGCTTACGAGAAATTTTCACGCATTTCATTCATAAATAAACTAAGTCAAAGCGAAAGCCCTTCAATTCATCCAATAATATAAAACTACCGTATTTCATCACACGTCGAGGGTCCAGACCCTAGGCGGTACTTAAGTAAACCTACCTACCCTTGTCGTTGGTACGTAACGAGAATTTATTCTCAAATATTCAACAGTTTTTTTTTTCTTTCGAATTCTCGAAATCACATTTAACATTCACTTCGTTATTTGGTTTTACAAATATATTTTCGTTATTTGGCTCAGACCTGGTGTTTGAGTAAACGATTTTTACTGTGTCTGTATTTCCATGAATATGTTATGATAGTTTAGTTTTAAATTACAAGAGAATTTTCTTGGTATTTACTTACCAGTCTTTTATTATATATTCTGTTGGAGGAATCTCCGACTGATATAATGTAGTAGTTTTAATCTGAATTTATTATCCAAAATTCAATTACGAGATAACGTATGAAGAAAACAAACTAAACTTAACCTATTAGGTTATAATTTACAAAAGCTTAATACAAACGAATTTCGCGGAAACAACCCCTAATGATGGGGCTGCTTCAATAAATAACAAACTTACACTTCCAACGCTGCCCGACACGAAACCGGAATACTAGCTCAAGACTTCGTAGCTTACACAACCGAATCACGTGCCGCTCAAAATACCTATACATATACCAATTCCTAAAATTGTGAAACTAAAATTGTTTCTCCCCTGTTTGCTGGTAAATTACGACTTGGCCTCACATCCGAAGGTATAAACTGTCATTATTTTACATTAAAATAGCTATGTTTAAGGGTAGTTGACAATAGAAGACCCGCCCGGCGTAAAGGAAGCCGGAATATACTGAGAGTGTTCGTGTGAGCCTATTCGCTTTACAATTTGGCAGTATTGTTGAAGGTTTTAAATGATAAAGGCGTTGAGTAAAGGAAAATCCATAGAGATACCTTCGCAGGGTTGGCCGGAATTTCGCGTTTGAAATTCCTTTCATAAAGCTTTTTATACACAAAAGGTATTTGACTAAAATATCGTAAACTCTTGTCGCATTACGTCCCAAGTCGATTAATTAAGTTGAGTGCTAAGTTCTAACGAAGAGAATATAAGCTTGAGAGTAATGGACAATTTTGGACCAAGGCTATTTATATTTTACCATAGCTTGGGGGTATATTACGAATTTCGCACGGTCCTGCCAATTTCTATCATGCGTTACGGTTTGAAGGGTATGACAACCATTATAATAATTTGACACCAAGTAGATCGTGAGCTTGTCAAGGCACCAACTTCAATGCTATGAAATGTTTTTAAAAAGATATATCTTTATTTTAATTTATTTATCAGACCGCAGTACAAGGAACGTGCCGATGCAGTCTAAATGACATCTCTCAAATCTTGGAAGTGATGCCAGAGTTAAGAGGACCTCCTGGACCACAAGGACCAACCGGGGCTGACGGCACTACGGGCGCTCCAGGGAAAACGGTAAATGTGCCAATTAATAACAATGATGTTCCGGGTATTCTTCGAGGCTCGGTCTTTTGAATTTTATTCCAAAAAATACCAATATATTTTCGCTGTGGGAACATCAGTTTCTTTCGCTTCCTAACTTATAATCTAAATTGTGGTGAAGCCAACGTTCTTATCATTTCTCTTTACTTTGTTCTTCTTGCACCTACTTAAGTACCTAACACGTATTCACTACAATCTACTTTATTATAAGCTAGATAATCATAAAGCTTACTATCAATTATCAACATGAAGTACAACCGCATCAAAGCATCAATTACAGCAGTCCTTACCCGTTTTAAGGCTAGTATGAAAAGTACTTCGAATTTCAGGGTTGTCGTCTTCTATCAACGCTTAAAACCAGGTCAGCCGTAATGTCGTCTATACGACATGTGCATTAATAAAAAAACTAGAGGTTTATTAAAGTGCCTCAGAAAATCCAGGTTGATTCATAGAAGAGTGCTTTATTAAGGAGTATTAAAAATCTTCGCTTGTTTCGTTCAGAACGCGTAGGAGCTCCGTAGATCTTAATTTATTAGTAATCACGAGGCTCGGTAGGTACTTAAACGAACGCGTAGGAGATTTACACGTTTGAGTTTTTTTTTTCTTCTTTATATATGCGCAGAATGGCATACGACCTGACAGATTTTCTAGTACTTGGAACGGTATCAGGAGTCTGTAGAAGACGTGTGAATACCTAGTGCGTTTTTCGATATTTTATTATATATTATATTATATAATCTAAACTAGCTGACCCGGCAGACTTTGTAGTGCCTCAATCGATAAATGAAAGACCTAAATTTTTGTATAAAATAAACTTGAAACAAACAAAAGGAATCCGTCCGACGGGGGACGCATTAAAGGGAAAACAAAATTGTTATTTTTATTTATTTCCGAGCATTTTCATATTTACCTCTGGACTTCCACAAATAACTCAAGACCAAAATTAGCCAAATCGGTAAAGCCGTTCTTGAGTTTTAGCGAGACTAATGAACAGCAATTCATTTTTATATAAATAGATTAATATTTATGAAGGCAGCACTAATTGTATTGGAAATAAATTTCGTTACCACAAAAATATCAAAAAAGAAAGCGGTTATACTGTAAAAACTGAGATTTAGAACTTGTGTCTCAAGATGGGTGGGTGGTGGAATTGATGTGTTAATGTCTATGGGTGGGTGGTAAGAATTTAATAAATTTTTAAACAAATTTTAAAATAAATGACACCTGAGAAATATTGTTTTAATTTTTTTCTGGTGTATAGTTACTGTGACATGAGTCTGAGCGTAGGTATTGATAAGTCGAGAAACAATATAACCTGTAATCCATTTGTCATGGATATTGTTGGCGTTCTGTTTTCGAAACCCATTCTAAGAAATTGCTTATAAGGTATATCGATGCCACAAATAATATTGTTATCTCTATATATAAAAATGAATTGCTGTTCGTTAGTCTCGCTAAAATTTGAGAACGACTGGACCGATCTGGCTAATTTTGATCTTGAATTATTTGTTGAAGTCCGGGGAAGGTTCAAAATAAATAAATATGAAAATGCTCGGAATTAAATAAAAATAACAATTTTGTTTTTCCTTTAATGCGTCCCCCGTGGGACGGATTCCTTTTGTTTGTTCTAAGTTTATTTTATACAAAAGTGTAGGTCTTTCATTTATCGATCGAGCCACTACGCAGTCTGCCGGGTCAGCTAGTTGTAAAATAAATTTTGTTCAAAAATTTTAACTGATTAAACATCACCAGCTCTTTTAATTTAACTGTTAAGCGACACTTTAATTTTTTTTAACAGTAAAAACGTATGTAAAATCGTTTCGGAAACTCTCCAAACTGCAAAGCATTTCTTATACGAATCAATAATAAAAAATACCGAGTTTTAAATCATGTTTTTGTAGAAAGGAGGAGTTTTTGATGGACCCGAAGACAATCCGGCTTCACGCTGTTAAAAATATTCTACTTTGAAACAAGACTTTTATTTTTTAGGGACAAATTGGAGACCCCGGACCTGCAGGGCCTCCAGGATCTAAAGGCGATCGAGGGGAAAGAGGGGATACAGGGAATTCAGGTCCAGAAGGTCAACCTGGTCCCAAAGGCGACCCTGGCGCGGATGGTTCTCCTGGGCCACAGGGCCCTCAAGGCCCACCCGGTCTACCAGGCCCTGTGACATCTGCACTAATAGTAAGTGTTGTTGACTTACCACAATAAAGGAATAACATTGTGTAGTAAAAATGATACCTGCAAAATGATAAATGGCGTAACTACTGGTGGTAGGACATCTTGCGAATCCGCACAAGTAGGTACCACCACCCCTTTATGTAATGTGTTTTGGTTTGAAGGGTAGGAAAGTAAAGCTAAAGTAAAGCCGCTGTACTATAAAAACGGAGACCTTAGAACTCATGTCCTGATTTAGGTGGCGACGTTTACGTCGTAAGGGTCTATGGGCTCCGGTAACTAATTAACACCAGGTGGACCGTGAGCTCGTCCACCCATCTAAGCAATAAAAAAACAAGCTTTTTCATGAATACGTGCATTTTTTTTTAATATTTAAAAATAGAAATTCCATCGTATCTTATCGATTTTTATCATTATTGTCAACCTAGATATTAGGCTATGGATTTAATTCTGAAAAAACAAAAGGCTCGTTATTTTGTTACTTCGAAGTACAAAGTTTTGGGTAGGATATATCCAGTGTTAAATAAATAAGTCTACTTCAGAAGCTCAAAATATAATTACCGAGTTCAAAATTGTAAGCTATATCCGAATTGAGATAAGTGTTATGGTAAAGGTTGGATTTCTTTTTTTTTTTTTTTAATTAAACACGTTTTCCAATATTTTATTCTCTCATAATTTTATTATTATACAATATAATTCACATCATTACAGCGAAATGAGAAAACATTCTTTGATATTTAAAAAAATAGCAATTCGCTGTTTCGGAAAATAATTGGCAGTCTTTACAATGTTGGTAACAAGGATCTCATTGTACAGAAAATATCTAAGTCTATTTAAGGCTTGTTTGAGGATAAGCCAGATCTTGTTTATTGTAACAAGAGGTAGTCAGCGTATAGTACTTTTTTAGATTCTTAATTATAAATCAAAACGGATATCTTCTCACTTTTTTATTCCTCACCGATAGTTATTGATATATTTAACTTTTCATATAGAAACAATTTGTTATTTCTTAGCATGAATAATATACATGTTTAAAAGTAATTATATTATTCCTTCAACAATGAAATGATAGTCGGCTAAATTAAAGACTAGATGAATGTATGCGAAGTAGTCGTGCACTCTAGTTGGAAGTTCTGTTGTACCAAAAATAGACTGACTCGGTAGTTCAATAATTAGCGGCCCTGACTTCTTACGTCGAGGGTCGTGGGTTCGATTCCCACGTCGGGAAAACATTCGTGTGATGAACAGGCTTGTTTGCTTTTCAACTGGGTATTTAATAATATTTATATATTTAAATGTATATGTAATATATACGTATGTATGTATGTCAGTCTCGGGTACAAGCAAATCTAATTATGACCGTACGTAATTTGTTTCCAGTTATAAGAAAAATATACATGAGACCTAGACTTTCTCAGAGTGGTCTCGACATTTACGTCTCTGGAATTAGGTTACCGTTTAGTTAACGCAGGCGTGACGTAAGTGCGTCTGTCCATGCAAAGCAATAAAATAAACATAAACAAATTTAATCATGCCAAGTTTTACACCGCTTTTGACCTTACGAAAGCTTTCAAAAAGTTCACCTCGGCGTACGGCAAAGATGGAGTTTCCGAAACCTAGTTTCACGGTTTTAAGCTATGCGCTAACAATAAGTCGGTAAGGCTACATTTTATAGGTGTATATTCTGTTGGTTTATTCCAAAGTATAGAATATATAATGTGCTTAATCGATGTATATATAGATTTGAAATAAACAAGTACTTTTTGAATTGATTTAGAATAGGCAGTACAAAACTTTGACAAAAAGCCGATTTTAACATAGTAAAAAGCAAATATCATGTGCTTAAGTCCAGTGAATTGAAACATGCATAATATTAGGGATAACTCAAATATATTGTTAAGATGTTGATAAAATTTCAGAACCAGATGATTCTCATGTGGTTTTATGCTTTTATGTGTTACGTATTCAAACACATTAAGAATCATACAATCATCAAAATCGGTCGCCTAGAAAAAGTTCTGAATTAATACTTATAATAGTCGAATTGAGAAATAGATACAGTTACTGTTACAACTCAGACCTTAAAACTCTTGTCTCAAAGTATGCGGCATTTACATTATAGATGTCTATGGGCTCTGGTAACTGGTAGTAGAACCTTTTGTGAGTCCGCACGAGTAGGTACCACCACTCCACCTATTTCTGTCGTGAAGCAGTAACGCGTTTCGGTTTGAAGGGCGGGGCAGCCGTTGTAACTATACTGAGACCTTAGAACTTATATCTTAAGGCGGGTGGCGCATTTACGTTGTAGATGTCTATGGGCTCCAGTAACCACTTAACACCAGGTGAGCTGTGAGCTCGTCCACCCATTTCAGCGATAAAAAAATACTAAAATCGCCTAAAACGTAAACAAAAATTCTATCATAAGTACATTTTATTCTAAAAGTGAAGTTTCATTATTTACGTTTAGAATTCACAGTTGAAAAGCGCTTTACAGAATCGGATGATTAATGATAACTGATGCTATTTTATTCAATTCAAAGCACTTGGCTTTCCCGAACAAATAAGTTTAGCGCCGTTTAAGAATACGATTTAAGCAGATGCTACCTGTTGTTTATGAAATTCTCGACTTTTCCACTTTAATAATTATTTCGTTCAATGAAACAATGTTGTTATCAAATACTTCTTATTGTCTTCTTCTATAATTTAGGTATTTGTGAACACAAGATCAATAGTTTTAAATAGTAAGAAAATTTATATTATTATAAGCACGAGAAGTGGTGTTCTCGCTCATTTGTATTGTATCTGCTTCCTTCTGACGGAATTCGTGTTCTCCTTTTAATTATGTATGAGATTCTATTAGAATTCTTCATTGCCAGCGACTTGATAATGTCCGTCAAATTTCTGATGTTCAAACAGTAATTCGATAAATTTTTAAAAGTTTCGCACTCAAAATAAGAACGTCATCATGTTACTGTAAAACCAAGCTGAATAGCTCTAAAACGCGTGAGTAATTATTGGGTTTTACACAGGAATCAACAGGATTATATGGGTCTGTTAATCCTGGTATCCAAGGACCTCAAGGCGAGAGGGGTCCAATGGGCCTTCCAGGGCCTCAAGGGGAGAGAGGCTACCCTGGGAATAAGGGCGAGAGGGGATTACTTGGCCCTAAAGGAGACAAAGGCGACCGGGTGAGTTTCTTGAATATTATTAAATAGGATTGTTTGGGTTAAGCGTTTATGTAAATGTGTATCAAAGTTGGATTTAAGCTTGTTATTATGTTTAGCTACGGGCTGTTGTTTTAATAGTTGTATTTCTAGATGTTTCCGCCAATTATGCGGAGAAAATGTAACCAAACGAAAAGGTTTATTGATTTTTGTAAAATTTTCTTGATTAAATTTACATTTTTCGTAATTTTTTATTTGTACAAGATATCGATTCTAACAATTTAAAAAAGTATTTTTTCTTGGAATTAATGTATAAATTAATATACCCTCTACTTTTTCTTCTACATTTGCGTCATTTCTTACTTTCTTTACCGTCTATTAAAGTCTTCGTTAAGAATCGGCAACAACTAAGACGGGACCCAAATTAACACAGTTTTTATGAACACTTATATCCCTTTTATTGCAGGATCCCTAAAAAAAGACATTGCCACACTAAAAACGCCCTATTCACCTTTACGACGGTAACTTGGTAAATCAAAATAAAATCCGTCACTAAATTAGTTCCAACCCGGATAATAAAAGTAGACTAACGCAATTACCCACGGTTTTCCAACTCGTGATGTCGTACCTTCAGTATATAACTGTGTTATAGGGGTACGTGGGACTTAGAGGTCCACACGGTGCCAAAGGCGAAAAAGGCCCTCCAGGCCGAGATGGGGTTCCAGGCCTGCCGGGAGCGCACGGCCGTCCCTCAGAAAAGGGTGAAAAAGGTGAAGAAATCAAACCATCAAATTTTATGTTTCTCTATGACCTATATTTATGTCCGAGTAACTCGTTTGCAAGATTTTAGAGCTTAACAGTAGCGATTTGGGAAGTCTTTATTACACCCTGGTCGAACCCTTAGGATTGCTACGGAGTTTTCGCATAGAGTTTATTTATTATTACTGTTCTGTTTTACGACCGACTAGAGAGTTCTTTTTATAGGTGAACGTACTAGGTCCTATTTTATATGGATACCTTTAGTGGGCGTTTCTGTTTTTGATCAAAGATCAATATTGGAAATGAAGATAGGGATGTAGGGTGATAGTTATTACCCAACATTGAATTTTTCAAGTAGTTCTCCAGTTGTGCGGGACATGATCGACTTAAAATCCCAGTGTTTTACCCGGTAAATCTATTAATTTTATAAGTTTTTTTATAGATTCCGCAACATTTTTACTACCGTTAATTAACTGATTTTATTTATGAAGATTTATTGATTTGGATAGGTGCTAGAGGTCTTCCTGGTCTGCCTGGACCTCCGATGCCGACAATATCTGACAATGCTGTGCTGAGTGACATCACACGAACAGGTATAACTTAAACAAAACTCAGTAATTAATTCAAAATATTTTTTATATTCGCAATGGATTTTATTTTATTTGTAATTCTCATATTTATCTCTCATGATATGCAACTGCATAGTGCATCTGACCACCTGAATAGTTTATAAACTTATATAGGTAGTTTTCGATAAAATGCTACAGAAAATGTGTTCACAAAATTAAATTATCCATGAAAATTGGAGTGCATATTTATGAATATTAAATTTAAAGCATTAATTATTAATTAAAATTACTTGTTTATGAAGCGATTAAAATTCGTTCAAACATCCAATGTAATTAAAAATAAATGTAATGAAATTATCAAATTTCGTAATTTCAACTCAAAACGAATAGATTCACAAAAAGAAACAGCGTGTTTTTTTTTCTATAGAAACACAATTTTGCTATCTATCATTAGAAGCTCAATTTAATTAATTAATTTTAATCCTAAGCGTTTTGGCTTAAATACTTCAATTAAGTTATCAAATAATCTATTTTCTTAAGTTTTCATATATTTTAGACGTAATTTAAAAAATCTTCTGTAGTCTCGCGACTATTATTTTAATTTCTATATTTTCAAGGTTATAGATACAGTACAGTTTTCGTGGTCATTGTCGATCAACTTAACATTGTTTTTGTTTGAAGTTATTCGTTAACACTTATTTGACATTAATCTAAATTCTCAAAATGCAAATTCACATATTGGTATGTCTGTATGAAGATGAGAAGAGTATGACTCCAGAGATTCAATGGATACGATGATGATCTTATTAACTGGTATTAAAGGCAATGATGTTAATAGCGTGCGAAGTTTAATTGAAAAAAGTGTTTCTAAAAATGAAATTATCAAAATAAAACTATAAAATTAAATAAGCCGCTGAAATTGTGGGCATGCCAATCACTTTGACCGTCATAATAATTTAAGTATCTATTTGGACTGCCCCATATTATGAAAGCCTTTGCATTTCTCTAGGCCCAAATCCAGCATACATTGTACTACTATTAAATTTCTTAGACCGATATTTTTAACTGGACCACTTAAAGAGTAGCAGTAGGTCGGTGGCACATTTACGTTGTAGATGTCTATGGGCTCCAGTAACCACTTAACACCAGGTGGGCTGTGAAATCGTCCACCCATCTAAGCAATAAAAAAAAGCCTCATAGTATGAGTAGAACGGTTTTTGCCTTCTCTTCAGAGGATCTGCAGACTAGATCAGTAGCAAGGCTTAACTTTAGCATGTATCTTTGTGACTTACAATGTCCCTTTAGTGACGTTGTGAAAAACTTTGGCTAGTGAAAAATTTGGCATGCAACCCGAAAGTTCAATATCGAACCGAATAATATCAATAAATTTTGGGAATCCGATGTGAGCACGAATACATTTACATTCGCCTCACTGATTATAAGCCCGCAGTACATATTTGAATCATGCGAAATGGACATTTGAATCAATGATTTCCGGATATAGATGTTAAGTGAATTATATAACACTAGTGGTCCCGCAGTAGTCGAAATTCGACTATATTTAATTGGAATTGTAAGTTTGTACACTATTATGATCGTATTTTATGCTTCTATAATCACAAATTTCGCCAAGACTATACTATAAACAATATTTAATCTCAATTTGACAACAGACGTCAAGAACAAAAGTTTGACAATAAATAGTGTGCATGCGTTTGTGCGTCAAATACATGGTATGTAGTGTGTGTAATGGTTTCTTTATTGGTTTAATGTATCTTTTATGCATTATTTTAAAAAAAATATTAGCATTGTGCACTTCTTCTCTATATTCTCTATAAGTGTGGAAAATTTCATACTCCTCCGTCCGCGCAATTTTCGTAAAAAGGGATACGGTGTTTCCCGAGAGCTATGACATGTCCTTCTTCAAAAACGAGGCTTGTGGAGAGTATTAAGCGGTAGGCAGCGGCTTGGCTCTGCCCTTGGCATTGCTGAAGTCCATGGGCGACGGTAACCACTCACCATCAGGTGGGCCGTATGCGCGTCTGTCTACAAAGGCAATAAAAAAAAAATACAAAGTTTATGCTTCACGTATTAATATATAGATAATCGAGTATTTCAAGTATTGATAACTGATCGCTACTAATTTATAATATACGTTATCTAATTATATTAATCATGAATCCGTGGCATGATGACATTAGCTGGACTGGAAAATTGTTTGCCTGAATTCGTCATGGCTTAGTCTTTTTTTTTTATTATTGCTTAGATGGGTGGACGAGCTCACATCCCACCTGGTGTTAAGTGGTTACTGGAGCCTATAGACTAGACATCTAGAACGTAAATGCGCCACCAACTCTTCAAACCGAAACGGATTACTGCTTCACGGCAAAAATAGGCAGGGCAGTGGGACAGTTAAGGTTTTGCTTTTATTAATGTTTAATATAGCGTGGTCTTGTTTTATTATTGTTTTAATATTAAATTATCATTGTCTAATTATAATTGCATAAGTTGATAAAAAATGCTATGCAATAGCTTTACCGCGGCATTTACCGAGTCTCACACGTTTTTTTTATTTCTTTATGTCACAAATTAAAATTACGTGCAACTAGACGTAAAACTAATGTGAATATGTTTAAAAAACTCAGTACCTTGTCATGTACATTTACCTTTCAAGTAGACGACGAAAACCTGTTATAATTTCCGGGTTATTAAACGAACAAACAAATATTTCATTTCGGCTCGGTGCGTTGGGGTCACGGAAAATAATTACAGTTGGAAACTCGTCTTGGTAACACTCGTTTCCGGCTCACTAATTACATTAACGGCACGTTAGCGTTACCCGTTCCGAAACTCTCAGAACTCATCTACATCTGGAGGTTTGTCTGAATCATTACACGATTCGGCTAATATTTTTTTCTGTAATTATTCATTGAAATGACTCTTCTAGTGATGCGAAATTGGATTTTGCTGAGTTTAATTTGTTTTGATACTCACTACTTTACGAAGTCATACTTAGCAGTCAAAATTTACCGTGACATGAATGGCTTCGTGTTAAAAATTGGCAGAGTGGTTGGATTAATATTAAACCGCAACTCGATTCCCACTTTTTCTGTTTCATGAAAATACGCTCTCAAATACAGTAATTCTTTATACAAATACACATACGGACAATACACACAAAAAAAAGTTCAGATATTTAGATCTTCGTATAAATATTTAAAATCCATTGGGATTTTTTTTAATTTGCAATTTGAGTTTTTAATTTTTTTTTGTTGTATAAGACAGCTTCGGTAAAAAATTACGATGAAGAAATAAAAATGTATTAAATTATCATACAAGAATAATTGTTTAAATAAATAAAAACCAGTGATCTCCCTTAAAATAAATTGACCAACTTCTTATGAGAGGCATATTTATATGTATTATGTATTATTTTCTATCATGTTTGGTTTTCTAAATTCTATGAGAACCATTCTCCCAAACGGTTATCACATTACAAAATGATGTCTTTTAATAATTTCATTTGTTAAGCTACCCTAGTAAATATTATTATTAGTATTTTGACATGGTCAACAAAATTAGGTTTCCTGCGTAACTGTTTGTTAACTTTAACTGCACATTATTTTATTCATCATCATTATCCTGCCCTTCTCCCAGTCACCTGGGGTTGGCGCAACGTGTTTTCTCCTTCCATATTCTTCTATCATATACCATTTCTTCGCTCACTTCCCTCTTACCCATATCGTCTTTCACACAATTCATCCATTTCTTCTTAGGTCTACCTCTTCCTCTATATCCTTCCACATTCATAGTTAACACTCTCTTACCAACCTCATTTTCATTTCGACTCATCACATGTCCATACTATCCCAAACGCGCACTCCTCAGCTTTTCTGTCACATTATTTTATTGTTAAAACCTAACTTTATATCATCATGAATCGGTTATTAAATTGATTCAAGTACACGTGTGTTTCATGGCTATTATACGAGGTCTAATCGACCTCCCACGATAAAGTCTGACCGATAAATCAGTACTTTATGAATTTTCTATACCACCACTTGAATATAAATGAAGTGTTATTTACAGAGGCTTCGCTCTTGAAGGGTCCGAAGGGAGACCGCGGGGAGACTGGTGAAAAGGTAATAAATAAATTTAATACAATCCTAAATAAATATAAATATCTAAATATTTTTAGCTTTAATTTTGGAAGTTTCAGAATTTTGGAAATTGTTCAAAATTAATTTTGAGAATTGGTTTTAGCCTAAATGAAGTTTTTATTAATAATTGTGAATCGTAAGTTGAGTTTATTAACTCCAATTAATTTAAAGTAAATAAACTCATTAATGTCTACGTGCTTGGTGGCAATGTAGCTAATTGAAAGAATATAAATACAATAGTAATAAGGAATTAAACAGAATTCATTATTTTGTTTGTTGTTCAAATATTAAGGTTTATATAATATAAGTAACTAGTTAGGTAAGATTTTAAATGAAATATGTATTTTAGACTCCAGTTCGAGTTTAATATATATGTAGCTTTATCAACATTTCATTGAAATGGATATACAGAAAATCATTAAACTACAGGGTGAGAAAGGAAATAGGGGCCTCGAGGGACCACAAGGATTCCCAGGCGTTGACGGAAAGCCTGGTGAACGGGGTGACATAGGGCCGTCTGGCTTACCAGGAACACAGGGCTCGACTGGTCTTCCAGGGTCTAAAGGTGACCGCGGCGAACCTGGCCCGCCTGGACCAGTAGCTATATCTCGAGACGATGCTATGGTTATGACCAAGGTTAGTACATACTTCCCAACATCAGAAGGGAGAATCTAGCTTATGCAAAATTTGATTTTATTATTAAATCGCATACCAAATAACTATTCAGCTTCAACGATAATATTTCCGAAAAAAAAACGTCTTTGATAGCTCTCAAAATTTCTTATTTATTAGTCCAATTACATACATACTAATGAATTCAATTGATAAAATTTTCCTGTTTTGATAATTAACTTTTGTTCTTACTCCCTCCCATTTCAAAGCGGATATAAATGTCTTCTTCATTATATTCGTAATAGCGAACGTCTCGTTATACGAAATAATAATGTGCGTAACGTGTTATGGGATGGCAAATTCCGCTCTCGACATTATTTATATTCTAATTACCAAAGTACAAATGAAATATTGGGAGAGTACGTGCAAACCCTACATCAGAATAATTTACGAAGGGCGCGTAATTACATTCTTAACAGATTTTCATTATTGGGCTTACGACATATTTTCTCTACAAACAGGGCGATAAAGGTGATGCAGGGCCTCGCGGTAAAAGAGGCCATCCAGGGCCACCTGGACCGAGAGGTCCTCCAGGACTACCAGGACCTCCAGGTACTCCAGGTGTGAATGGGCCCACTGGAGACATTGGACTTCCTGGATGGGCGGTAAGATTTTAATAGACTAAACCAAAAGAACTTCAATGTACCACCACCTTTTTCACATTTCAGTTCTAGCATTATAAAAACTAACGAAACAAATAAAATAACGAATCGCTCGCATTTATTATTCATACAGTTATCAAAACGGCTATGATTTAAATTTGGTCTTGAAAATCCGAAGCAAATACACTATCTAAATACCAATAACATCAAAGCTGAATGTTTACCTTTCTGAACTTAACCTTCTCAAATAAGATCAATGTTAAAGAAAAAGTTTTCACGCAGGGCCCGCCCGGAGCCACAGGTCAGCCCGGTCCCCCAGGCCCGAAAGGTGAAAAAGGGGACTCCGCCGTTAACCCACTTGACTTGGAAAAGGTAATTCTAATACTGTAGGGTTAATTAAGTACCTGAATAAGTATGGCGTACAAACAGAAATATGGGGTCGGTCGCACATTACTGCATTAGCTTTAGATTGCCCGATAGTTGCAGGTTGCGGGTTTTTTTCCATTACTTCTATCTTTTGTTATATTGATATTGTCCTTTGTAGGTATGAACGGTTTTATGTTCTGGCCTTTGTGTTCTCGTGTAATGCAGTTACATTGTCGTTTTAGTGTCTCGTAATTTATTTGCTTATCTTAAAATCTTTATGGCGACGTTAACGTTTATTACTCTGTGTAAGTATTTAATTAAAAGCTTTACATAGTTTTTTTATAATGACATCGAGTTTATTGCTATTTATATTGTACAATATATTTTTTAAAATTCAAATGGCGATGTTTGTGTAATGTAGCAAATCTTTTGCGCAAGTCGCTAAGACAATTTTTTTCCTATAAAATATAGATAAAAGGTGACAAAGGTGATAGAGGATTCGATGGTAATCCTGGTGCGCCGGGCAAGGATGGGCCGCGTGGGCCTCCAGGACCTCCTGGAACTCCAGCATCGAACGTCCAATATGTACCAGTGCCTGGACCTCCAGGCCCCCCTGGTCCACCTGGAACTTCACCAGGGCTATCAAAAGATTCAGTCGATACACTCACAGATAGTCCTGGAGTTAGAAGGGAGCCCAATACAGGTATGTAGATGGTTTTCCCTGAAAACAATGAAACCTTTGCGTGCTTTATGTTAAAGCATTTTTTATATAATATACTAGCGGCCCGCTCCGGCTCCGCTCGGGTCTTTAACAAAAATTTCATCGATATTTGAAGTTGTTGGCATAACTACAATAGTTAGACATATGCTGTCGCGACACTTTTTTTAATTAATAATGTGTTCTACAAAGTTGTAGTAGATTATTTTATTCTATCATCAATAGCTTTCGCAGGGCATGCGATGTAAAGAATAGTTTAGGTAATATTTTTACACCTTGGGTTTCATTATTGTAGTTTTAGTAAAGATTCCAAAGATTTAAAAAAAAAAGGTTTTGGCCTATGTCAGTCGGAAATAGTGTAGTTTCCAAACAGTGAAAGAATTTTTCAAATCGGTTCAGTAGTTTCAGAGCCTATACAATACAAACAAACAAACAATTTTTTCCTCTTTGTAATATTAGTATAGATATTCAATGAAATTTTATTTTCAAAAAATAGACGGATTTTATCTTCATAGGTAAACAGAAACTCTCAAACAAGTGCTAACAAAAGTCCGGAATTTAAACGCAATTTTTAACGCAAAAATAACACTCCTATAAAATTCTCTGTAACAGTTTTCGCGCTTTTTTTGTTGCTCGACAAAATACCCTTTTAGTGCCGGCGTTCAAGCATGTATTTTATTTGTTAGGCAAACAGCGGGATCCTCTACAAATTCTACGAAGCCTGAACCATCTGGTGCAGTACCGACAAGAGCCGCACGGTAAGCAATCGACTTCGCAAATATGCTTGCGCGACTCACAATGTTTTTATAGAACGTTCGACCGCCTTTTAGATGTTTTGAAATCACGAATTTTCGGTTCTTCTGGTGTCGATTTATCATAGAGGTTTTATTGTGAATGGCCGTGATTATGATTTTACCATAATTATTTTTGGCGTCATCACAGCTCATGACGTTGGTTTTAGTCGATATATAATACACAAAAGTTTAGCGGTGCTTAGTGGTCTAGCTATTCCCGATTGCGTCTTTTCTCGGCCTTTTGAATAAGCGCTATTTCAGATACTAATACCTTCTGTTCTGCGGGAAGGAAGTGGGAATCTTATAATAATTATTTTGCTCTTTCCTTTCTTCTTTTTTATTTCCCTTGTAGGACATACACGGCTGGATGATGAGCGGTTACCGTCATCCAATGACGTCAACAATATCAGGGCATAGTCAAGCCGCTTCATAAAATTTCTATAGATCTGATTAAGTACAAATAAATATTCCTTCAAGTATGTCGTTGTCGTAGCCTAAAGGATAAAACGTCCAGTGCATTCGTATCTAGCGATGCACCGGTGATCGAATCCCGCCGGCGGATACCAATCTTTCTAATGAAATACGTACTTAAAAAATGTTCACGATGGACTTCCACGGTAACACCGGGTTGGCTGTGAGGTCGTCCACCCAACCAAGCAATAAAAAATACAGAAAACGCTGCCAACAATCTATCAATTTGTCTTTATTTGCGCATTTTTCATAGTTTACTCATGGCCTACGAATTAATTACTAGTTAACTGGGTTATACTAAGATGAACATTTTAATAAATTTGTCACAGTAGCAATTCGAGCTTAAGTCATTTAAATACTGAACAAATATATATTTTTAACAGGTTTTCGAGATTCATTAGATCCACTTGGTGAAGGCTCAGATTTAGATGACGAAGAGGACGGAAGGGCTATTGTTGGAACCATCCTATTTAAAACTACTGATTCGTTGAGACGTGTAAGAGTGCATTAAATTTTAACTTTAATAAAGCTGGAGTGGGGCAACTAAACATTCCGAGACCGCAAAGCAGTCAAAAGCAGCACGGCCACATGACGTTTCGACCTCATTACCCAAGTTAATGACGACATTCAGGTTATGACGTTTGTGAGCTAAGGTTATATATACAACTAAAAACCTGATGAGCCATGAACTCTATTGATTGTGATGCAGTAAAATTTAGACTTAAACAACTGACACATTAGATGAATTTCGAAGTGTATACAAAGAGTCATTGAAATGTTGAGATACCCATTTTGCAAGGTCGCAGCCATTATAAATTAAAATTTTAAAATATTATAATTTTGTTAAAAAAGAAAAACCTCAACGCCCAATATTAATCAATTTACTGGTGGCAGGACCTCTTGTGAGCCCGCGCGGGTAGGTACCACCACTCTGCCTATTTCTGCCGTGAAGCAGTAATGCGTTTAGGTTGGAAGGGCGGGGCAGCCGTTGTAACTATAATGAGACCTTAGAACTGATATCTCAAGGTGAGTGGGGCATTTACGTCGTAGATGTCTATAGCTCCAGTAACCACTTAACACCAGGTGGACTGTGAGCTCGTCCACCCATCTAAGCAATAAAAAAAAACCTGATGTCATTTATACACGCAAAATTATGATACGACTTTGCTTATTTAATACTCAATCGATCAATTTTTCAAACACATTGTCGGGGCACAGAAATGTACTTAAAGCACTTTCGTACAAAAAAATAGTATATTGCCTTGGGCCATTATTTTATTTCGTAAATTCCAACGATTGTAGTTGCGAGTCAAAGCTAGTATGGTACTAGTAAGTCACGTTTTATGCCGTTCATTCAGAATTACGTGCGTTATTTCATAGCTGATACCATAATTGATAAGTTTCTTGGAATAGTGAAGGATCTATTTGAAGTGGACGATCTTTAATGTTTTTACTGTCTAAGACTTGTTTTATTTATATATTTTATGTTGTTAAATAACGACTTTCATACTCCAACCAACTCCCATAGACACCTTATCTTGGAGATTGTTTGAAAGTAAGGGAGAAACATGCATGAAACATTCGTAGCTTATATATTAAAACGTAGCTTAAATATTAAATAATAAAAATACATAATTATTATTACTATTATTATAAATTAGATAATGTTTACTATTTATCGCGTAATTCGGCAACAATTTCTGACATAGTATCACAATTAATTTAATGTACTAAATATTCTTTTTTGTTTCCTTCTGTACATTTCGAAAAGTACATTGATTATTTTCAATTTTGTTTTCATTGATACCACTAAAGCTTGTCGTAATAGTTACTAAACAAAAATTTGAAACAGTTACATGCAAACAAAGGAGAAAATTGTACGTAACTCTTTTGTTTTGTGCCTATTTATTTATGTATTTATTTAAATAATTATATTATTACGCACAGCTAGGAGTAAATAGTCCTCGAGGAACTTTGGCATACGTGTTACAAGAACAAGCTTTGCTGATTCGTGTCAACAACGGCTGGCAATACGTAGCGGTGAGTTTTATTTGATTGATACTTATCTATTATCTATTAGCTATTATATATATAAAAATGAATTGCTGTTCGTTAGTCTCGCTAAAACACGAGAACGGCTCAACCGATTTGGCTAATTTTGGTCTTGAATTATTTGTGGAAGTCCAGAGAAGGTTTAAAAGGTAGATAAATATGAAAATGCTCGAAATTAAATAAAAATAACAATTTTGTTTTTCCTTTGATGTGTCCTCCGTCGGACGGATTCCTTTTGTTTGTTTTAAGTTTATTTTACACTACGAAGTCTTCCGGGTCAGCTAGTGCTTGATATAGTTGATACTTGATACTTTTTTTTTATTGCTTAGATGGGTGGACGACCTCACAGCCCGCCTGGTGCTAAGTGGTTACTGGAGCCCATAGACATCCACAACGTAAATGCGCCACCCACCTTGAGATATAAGTTCTAAGGTCTCAAGTATAGTTACAACGGCTGCCCCACCCTTCAAACCGAAACGCATTACTGCTTCACGGCAGAAATAGGCAGGGTGGTGGTACCTACCCGTGCGGACTCACAAGAGGTCCTACCATCAGTAAAGATATGATAAATATGCATTTATTTATTTGTAAGCTCTTATTTGATGTTCTGTTCAGTTCTTGATCAAAAGTTATGAGTATGGGGCAAGCTACCTGTAAATGAATAATATCCGTCTGTCAATATTTTTATTATCCGTCAATATTTCATGAGTGCCACGTTTCTGTCTATTTATTTCGCAAAATAACCTTCTAATTCTGTGTGAAGGGTGGCATAATCCTTATTCCAATACAAACGGTACATGAGCATAATGTCTCAAATGAAATAGATCCCGCTATAAGACATTACATGGTAATCGGTGAAAATATGAATTGTGAAAATACTGAAGTGTTTCATTAATATCTACACGTCTTTTAAAAACCTAATTTCATGCTGTCACTTAATATTAATAATATTTGGGTCAGCCAATTTGCATCAGTGAAACCACTCATCCAAACAAACACAAAAAAGGCCAACTAAATGTATTAATTAACACGGATAATAAACCAGTCAATAATTTAAAGTGGAGAACGAGGTACAAATATGAACAATCCCAAGTTAATTACAGGTTTGCGGTCATACATAATTGATACCTGAATTCAACCAGTAACATTAAAGTTGTACAGCGTTTTCAACTGTACAGGATTATTGCTTTCGAGTTAATTAAAAACGGTTTAGGCGAGTAATGTACGCGTTCCGTGTTTACGTAATCACCGGTTTTACGGTATAACAAAGGTTTTTGGTATTTATTAGGTCAGAATTTGTATAAACTTTTGTTGTATTGACATACGATTTGCGATTTGATCATAATTGTTCCTTAGAATAAACAGAATAGACGTAAGGTAGGCAGCGGCTTGGTTCTGCCGCTGGCATTGCTGAAGTCCATGGGCGACGGTAACCACTCACCATCAGGTGGACCGTATGCTCGTCTGCCTACAGGGGCAATAAAAAAAAAGCACGAGATTGTAGACTTCTTTCTTGCCTAGAAGAAGCGCGGCAGCTCAGCGAATTAACGGCCTGTCCGGTCATTCCTTTGCAGCAGAATTGAGTCTTAGTGACTATGCCCCTGGCTTTACCTGGGATTGGGACAAGTGCGTGTCTGTCTACCTATAAAAAAATGCCATCACATAATTGGCTTCACACTTAAATATTTCCCGTTTTATTTAATTGTCCGATATATTTTGTTTATACTCAAATATGTTCTTCAGCATGTTGCAGGACATATGTGATTATTATTACGCCTATTTCTGCCATGAAGCAGTAATGCGTTTCGGTTTGAAGGGTGGAGTAGCCGTTGTAACTATACTGAAACCTTAGAACTTATGTCTCAAGGTGGGTGGCGCATTTACGTTGTAAATGTCTATGGGCTGCAGTAACCACTTAACACCAGGTGGGCTGTGAGCGCGTCCACCCATCTAAGCTATAAAAAAAAGACTATTTGGAAAGATCGGTGCTGGATTAAGGATCAATCATTACCAAACTGTTTGTGTCAACCATATCGGTACAATGCAGTGTTGTATTATAATAATCAGTGGATTAAAAATGTTTATACCATATTTTTAAAAGGTTAACAAGACTTGAAAGAAATGATAAAAGAAACTAGGTATAGATGGGAAGCAGAGCACGATTTCACACAATAGTGAGCACAAGTTCGGAAAAATCACATATTTAAAACCAGATAAACACGCCCTCTTTCTTAAACATTTCCTTTTTTGTTGTCAGCAATGTAGGTATAAGCAGTGGTTTTTTTAATAATCTAGGGCAGTGATTCTCAACCACTGTGCCGCGGCACTTTTGAGTGCCGCCAAATTTCAAAAGTGTGCCGCCAAATTTTGCAAATATATAATAATGTTAATATTATTAAATTATATCATTTAAAAAGAAAAATATTTTTAACATGAATATATTATATTGAAATCCACAAAAAAATAAATTATTTTATTATTTGCTTTGCAACGCGGGTTTTCTTAGTGCCAAATTATGATGAAGCGGCGTGCATAGCAATAGGAATATGTCTCAAGTCGGCGCACACTTGCCACTTCTGCGTACAAAGGTGTTGTTTTAGTGATAGTTGGGATTCACAAGGTGTTGCATAGTAGTTACTGCACCTTTTCTTTCGTTAAAATTGGCAAATGTATGTGATTCGGTAGTAAGTAAATAATTTTTATCTTTTTCTTTGTGTGCCGCCAAATTTCGAATTCGATAAATATGTGCCGCAACAAAAAAAAGGTTCAGAATCACTGATCTAGGGTGTCAGGGAGTAGGCCATTTAAAAAGTATTTTTTAGCACATTTTAAATCTAATTTCGAGAAGTTAGTTCTTTGAAAAATTTATTGATCGCGAAAATATTCAATAAATATCTCAACCATACGCATGTTGTTCACGGTGTCTTAGAATGTAACGTTTTTCTCATAGCGAATTCAGTACATGTTTGAGGGTTCAAATTAAATTCAAACAAACGCTCCCCTGAAAACATAACAAAAGCTTCCTACCCGACGACTTCCTGAACATAAATGCTGCAACTTTATAGCATTTAAATATTCATGGAAAAAAAAGAAGGAAGAAAATACCCTGCGAAATCCTGTTGGGAGTTAGTCTCGTCATGCTGCCGTTGTTTTTAAATGAAACTTATTCCTTCGCCCATCGGGAGATAGCTGAATAAGTTGAAACACTTTTTATTATGGAAAGAAATTAAGTTTAGTTCAGAGGTATTGAAGTTGCTTTTGTACATTTGATTTGTTATTCATAGGCCGGAAAAAGAAACACTGTTGGTTCATAATAGGAGTGCGTGCTTAATAGGAGCTAAAATATTTATGTTTTTCTTTATATATATAAAGTTATAGAAGGCTTTTAAGGTTTAAGTTATAGAAGGCTCTATTAGTGGTAGGACCTCATGTGAGTCCGCACGGGTAGGTACCACCACCCTGCCTATTTCTGCCGTGAAGCAGTAATGCGTTTCGGCTTGAAGGGTGGGGCAGCCGTTGTAACTATACTGAGACCTTAGAACTTATATCTCAAGGTGGGTGGCGCATTTACATTGTAGATGTTGTCTTTTGGGTCTTGCTCTAAACTAAGATGGTTTTCATAAAAAAAAAACTATTATTATATACCTTAATTGAATACAATTATATTTTTTTAGACTTTTATAAAACAACCCGCTTTTACAGTATTGCTCGATATAGGGGGCTATTAGTTTTGGCAATCGGGTTATAGCCATATTATATTATTGTATTATGGCATAGTATGAAAATGTATTTTCAAGCGATTGCTGAAGACCACCGAGACAAAACTGCGGGTATGAATAGTATTTTTCTTATTGTCTTATTTGATGATATATAGGATAAACGAGAACAGAAAGAGGTCGAACCCTCAGTTGTGATCTACCACTGCTTTCCAACCTTTCGAACTGGAAAGCGTTACTTCTTCGCGGTAAATAAAGGTAAAATGGCACCTAGCCGTGTGAGTTCAAAGTATACAAGTGAATGACGATAGATGATCGCAGTATACTGAAATTATACTTGAATGAAAACCACTAACTACCCTTCTGTGAATCTCTTAGTCTTTCTCGGCCACACTACCAATTACCTTCTATAGTCTACTCTTAATTAAAGTAAGTCAAAGCTATGTTATACTATTTCGTAAATCGAGTCAACACCAAATTATTTACGAAGAGCTATATTGGTTGGAAGTGATTTCGAAAATAAACTATATGCTTATAAATTTGATTTGCGACAGATGGGGTCATTACTCGCTTTGCACGCTCCGCCCACGAACGGCCCTACCAGGTCGCCATTGCAGAACATTCTGGAAACGTCCAGTTTGGTTCACCACAAGAATCCAGCTGTCGATGGACCAGTCGTGAGTATAGTTTGCATCGTCAAACATATTTCTACGTTTGTAGCATTTATTTTTTTAAGATTCATGCAAAACTCAACTATTGTCATCACACCATTTTTTAATTTATAATTTATAATCAATTTACATTAGTTTAGGATTTTTTGACGGGAACGCGAGGAGTGAAGTTGTGTGATTGGTTTTATTTTGTCTATATCATGTTTCTTCAGGTTTAAATGTGTAATAACGGTGGTTTATGAACTGTTTAATATCTGTGAAAGTGCACAAATGTGGGAAAATGAAACAAAGCCGCTGGACGTAACTTCTCGGGATCCTTCAAAAAGTCCACTGAAATAATCTCAGTAAATGATCACCATTTTACTGAGATTATATATCATCCCATATCATCTCATTTCATTTCATTTCACTCCATTTTATCATTTCTCATAAAAATAAGAATATAAATTAAAATAAGACATGATTTTTTTTTTTTTTTTTTATTGCCCTTGTAGGCAGACGAGCATACGGCCCACCTGATGGTGAGTGGTTACCGTCGCCCATGGACTTCAGCAATGCCAGGGGCAGAGCCAAGCCGCTGCCTACCGCTTAATACTCTCCACAAGCCTCGTTTAAAGAGGGACATGTCATAGCGCTCGGGAAACACCGTGGAGGGGAGCTCATTCCATAGCCGGATGGTACGTGGCAAAAAAGACCTCTGGAAACGCACTGTGGATGACCGCAGTGGCTCCAGGTAGTATGGATTAACTCTACTCCGGTGGCGGGCGGTGCGATGGTAAAAACGAGATGCCGGTATCATCTCGAACAATTCCTCAGACTTAAAAGTCTTAGTTACCAGGTCATAAAATCCCTTAAAATAAAAACATTAATTTGGATTTTGATTGCTTGTAGACTATTAAGTTTTGCTCAGTCATGATTTACATAAAAAAAATACATTATTTTCTATTGTCAAAAAATTCTTATCATACTAATAATCCCGTTCCAGCAAAAAAAAAGAAGCGTTATTAAAATATCACGTCTCAAGATTACAAAAGGAAAAAGCTTTGACATAATGATTTCCATCCTTGACTTCACTCAAACTTGGATTCACAGGATAAACTTACGCTGTCACTTGACATCTTGGAAATTAGGTGGTCGTTTTCTTTGATTATTATCTTGATACGCAAAAAGCTTACACGAAAACAAGATATTATCAATTTTCCAGAAATTTTCCGTTCCCATCTTCTCGTTAAAAAAAATGTATAATGAAAAAATAACGGTGTCGGCAATAAATTATACTTTTATTTACGTAAAAACAAAATGATAATGTTACATAAGGACTTACTTTGTTCGGTAGCCACATAATCAATACTGGTAAACAAGTAAGTAAGACTAGTCGCATACAAAAAAAATATACAAAAGCTTTTTTTTTTTCCTACCTAAGCTGATAGCCTTGAGAGGCTATTTCAGCGTAACCGTGGCTAGTAGGTGAGCTCACGGGGCTCAAACCTGATGACGTTGCTAACACGAACCCTAGCAAGAGCCGTGCTTCGCAGAATCTACCACCGGATCGGAAACGCGATCCACTGAGAAGATCCGGCGAGAAACTCAGTGGGCTGTGTCTGAGAGTTAATTTACTCGTCGAGCCCTTCGTCGCAAGCGACGGGTTCGACGAGAACGGTGACCGGTNATCCGGCGAGAAACTCAGTGGGCTGTGTCTGAGAGTTAATTTACTCGTCGAGCCCTTCGTCGCAAGCGACGGGTTCGACGAGAACGGTGACCGGTGCTTGAAGTACCTAGAAGCACCGTTAGTGGATCGGGAGGATCCGAGATGACGTGTTTTGGGCGACGTCGACTGCTTTCCATTCTGTCCGCAGGATCGGGAATGATTCAAAAGCCTTTTTAGTATGAAAAAGTATTGAGGTACCGTATCAGAAAAAAAAACCCAGACAGATCGATTTTTGATTAACCCGTCAGGCAATTATCGAAACGTGTACATGCCAAGCAAAACAGACGGATGCGAGATTATTCGCAACTGATGAGTTAATAATGATAGTGTCGATAGCATAATGACAGTATAGTCTTCGAATCCACAACAAATAAACAGTTTATTGTCGATATTATTCTTACAGTTTGTTCGATGTGACAATTGCACATATGTGTCCGGTTTTAATGAACGGGCCCACTGACTTTCTCGCCTGATCTTCTCAGCGGGTCGCGATTCCGATAGTAGATTAATTCGAGCAGCTACCATTGAGTGATTAGCTCTCCTTCCCGGCGCTCAGGTAGCTGATAGCAAACCCTACCCCTACTGAGCCCATGCTCGCTCATCTGTCCTGGTGAAATTGTAAAGACACCTGGGCCACCAGTAATTCTTTAATCCTAAAACAAAAAAGATGTGTGGTGTCGTGGGACACCGGATAGGAACGAAGTTCTTTATTATGAAAATATTAATTGTAAGTTCTATTCGAGGTATAAAGAAAATAATTATTCTGGTATACATTTTTTATTATGATTTTTTATAAAGAAAAACAAAAAAATAACTTATTTTCAAAGTTATCAACTTTATTTTATTCACAATGATTTATAAAAATATACAAAGAAACAGCTATTTATATGAATAATAATAATAGGTATATAGCCATCATACTAAGACTATACATAAATAATAAAAATCTTACGTTACGGGCGTTTGATCCCGAACTTTGTTCCAAAAAAAACTTAACAGTAATATTAGAAATTCTTACGTATTATTGAGAAGAAATTTTCTTACAGTTACGTCTGGCTGCATTAAACGAGCCTCGCACGGGCGACATGCACGGCGTTAGCAGCACAAATTACGAATGCAAAAGACAAGCTCAGAGAGCTAACATGGACGGAACATTCCGAGCGTTTATATCGTCGAGGTGAGTTTTCATAGTAATATTCACATAGTAATATACATAGTTATCGATACTCCGCATATTTTGGCCAGTCACTAACTATGTCTAATAAATATCTTTGGACTAAATGTGACCAAAAACCCCATCGCGCAAGACATTGCCCGTCGGAAATGGCGTTGGATAGGACACACTCTGCGGCGCAGCGGAGTCAACGCAGCATCAATCGCGTTTGAGTGGCAACCGCTTGACAGGAGAAGACCTGGTCGCTCTGTACACGCTTGGCGACGCACCGTGGAAAGTGAGATGAGGACTGCCAACGTGACCTGGAGTGATGTCAAGGAGCAAGCGCAAGACAGGGTGATCAGTGGAGATAATTTGTGAGGACCCTATGTACCAACGGGGTACCCTAGGACTACAATAACAACAACAATATACATAGTTTGTCTATAGTATTCTTCTCTACAAATAAAAACTCAAAGAGTTATTGTACAATACGTTTATTTATATGACTGGCGAGCGCAGTGGCGGAGACGAGCGTGGTGATTTTGGTTAATCCATGTTCAGATTTCTCCAGCAAGCCTTATTGCCTCTAGTGTAGGGTTCAAACTTGAACAAACTGGTTGAGCTTCCAAAACTCTGCGCGTAGTTCATCGTGAACACAAACATTAGCAACTTGACAAGCTCAATACGGTCGCACCAATCGTGCTCGAACGAACCAGCTTCAAACGAATTCGATTGGAACATGCACATAATTTGTACCGAATAACAGAAATTTTTAAACAACTTGTAGGTTAAAGATATAAATTAATCAGTTTATATGGTAAATAAAATTCAAAACACTCCCGTATATTAATTTAAGATAATCAGTTCTGGACTATAACTATGTGACCAAACTTTTAATTGCCGTGATAGCAGACAGAAGATCTCATGACGAGTCGCTTATGCAGGTAGGCAGTGGCTTGGTTCTACCCCTGGCATTGCTGAAGTCAGGCGGCGGTAACCACACACCATCAGGTGGGCCGCGTGCTCGTCTGACTGCAAGCGCAATAAAAAAAATGCACAACCATATTGTTGATACCGCAGAAGCATTAAATGGCGAAGTTTAACAAGTAATGCTTTTATAAATCCATTGTTTTTCTACCAGGGTTCAAGCAATAGATTCCATCGTCAGCTGGGTGGACAGAGAGATTCCAGTCGTGAACACAAGAGGAGACGTTCTGTTTAATTCTTGGGGTGAAATGTTCGATGGTTCAGGAGCATTGTTCGCTCATGCCCCCAGGATATACAGCTTCAGTGGTCAGAATGTTCTAATGGACCCTGGTTGGTAAGTAAGGCCTTTTCAGGATGGCGATAGGTATTAATCAGTAAATCAAACAACATGACTATGGATTAGGTTTTCAGTACCTACTGCTAGCTGTAACATCCTTCGAATAGGATCGCATTACTGCTTCTCATCAAAAAGAAGCAGGCTGGTGGCACCTAAATGTGGGCTCGCAGAATGCGAATGTGAAGCTATCTGTCGGTTGATTGTTCTTTTTTATTGCTTAGATGGGTGGACGAGCTCACAGCCCACCTGGTGGTTACTGAAGCCCATAGACATCTACAACGTGAGATATAAGTTCTAAGATCTCAGCATAGTTACAACGGTTGCCCCACCCTTCAAAACGTATTGCTGCTTCACGGCAGAAATAGGCAGGGTGGTGGTACCTACCCGTAAAGACCCTGACACCAGTAAATGCTTTGTCCAGGTTTGTTGATAGTGATTTGAATACGAAAGTGAAGTTTACGTTTTTATATGTGGTGTGTGAGCATCAGCTCGGCCGTGGACTGTCTTCTTGGCTAATTCATTAAGAATTCGTGTCTACGTATTCATGCGTAAGTAAATAAGCATATTGGTAGGACTTACTGGTGGTAGGACCTCTTGTGAGTCCGCGCGGGTAGGTATCACCACCTTGCCTATTTCTGCCGTGAAGCAGTAATGCGTTTCGGTTTGAAGGGTGGGGCAGTCGTTGTAACTATACTGAGATCTTAGGACTTACATCTCAAGGTGGGTGGCGCATTTACGTCGTACATGTCTATGGGCTCCAGTAACCACTTAACACCAGGTGGGCTGTAAGCACGTCCACACATCTAAAGCAAAAAAAATATAAATTTGTTGATCTTTAATTACTTTTGTCAACAAAAACTTACAAAACAACTGGTTCAAAGGGAGACGGACCTACACAAAACTACTGGGGGGGAGGTAACCCCAACATTACAAATACCGAGATAATTTATCTATTTAAATGCTCTACAAAGTCTTAGTATTTACGAACAAACTCCGTGACGAGTTTTCTAATTATGAATGAAACGTGCCCTCATTAAAATGTCACCTGAATTGGGCCAGGTATTTAATTAGTTTACATTTTTCTTTGATGATATATATAATGGATTCGGAGGAAGCCTACCCTAAAAATGTTAAAGGCCAAACACATTAAAATTTAAGATAGTAAATATTGGGAGCTGAAACACGGAAAATTGAATCAAAAACGGATAATCCCAAGACTGCCGGTGCTAATGGGTCGAAATCGTTGTTGAAATATTAAACGAAGTTATAAATTTAAGATCGATAAAATGGATTTATTTCTTGGTTTATAATTTTGCTAGCTTGTGCTAGGGCGTACAAGCCTACACGAGTAGGTACCGTCATCGTACATATTTCTACATAGTAGCTATTCTATGTTACATTATAGGACTGTACAAACGTGCGTTTGTGGCCTATGTCGCAAAGTGGCGGTCAAAACTATTAAATACAAGGCTAGCCGACAATTACGCTACCAAAAGTCAAAGCAGATTTGCTTCTAAAAATATTTCTAAGGTCAAATATTAATTTAGGCCTACAAAAGCCGTCTGGCACGGCGCTAGTTCCACCGGCGAGCCAGCCATGGATGCGTACTGTGACGCATGGCATAGCAGCAGCCCAGATAAATTTGGTCTCGCATCTTCACTGCACACGAATAAACTGCTGGATCAAGAGACGTGAGTGTTTTAGTAACAAAGAAAACTTACAACAATGAATATGTTCTTCTATATACGTTATACAAACGGGAGAAGTGGCGATTGCTCGTAAGTCGCATAATATCTGCCCACGGCAATGATACTGAATGACGACCACGACCACTTTGACAAAAAATAAACTCGTTGGAACTTAGTTAAGAATTTAATACTCCTAATTGAACACAAACAAGTACGCAAGCCACCAAATAAACCTGTATATAGTACGGGCCTTATCGCTCATAGACCATACCTTAAAACTTCGAAAGTGGCGGGGCATTATGTATGCCCTCAATACTAGGTACCACCTATTTGTCACCTTAAAACTTCGAAAGTGGCGGGGCGTTATGTATGCCCTCAATACTAGGTACCACCTATTTGTCTGATGCTATCTTGGCTTCACAGGATGAATCAACGTTAAAAAATACCACCTTCGATAAAGATTTCGAAGTCGTAACCATCATTTTATGGTTCGCCATTCAAGTTGCGGTGTCTTTGGCTAACAGTAACCCTTTAATACCATATGGACAACGATCTACTCGTATACACCAAATAAAAGATGATGAGTCCGGTCGGAAAATATTTTTTGTCGAAGCTAAAGATTTTTTTCCAGATATTCGTGCAGCAGTAGGTTGATAGTATTATGCGTGGAAGCAACTCCGGCTGATACGGTTCGAAGAAAAAAACGATCCAGGTGAGTTTACCATGACTTTTGTCGGCAGACATGGCCCATTTGCAGGGTATAGTTACAATCACTCACGGCATTAGCAGCTACATCTGACTACCAGGGATGAAATATTCATAAATTGTTTAAGATGAACTGTCACTTAGTGGAAACAGCGAGGAGGGGAATTTAATTGAGCGTATGATGGTACGTGGCAAAAATAATGCCTCAAGCCGCTCCGTTGGCGAAGTAGTTTCTTGCTGTCCGCGGACTTTATTCCGGTGGTGGCTGCAGTGGTAAAACATGACTGGCTCACAGGAAGCATTTCCCTAGAGTACTTACCATATACCCAATTTAAATTCGTATTCAGTACCTCTGCTTTGAGTGAAACTCAATTATTACTGAACTCAAGACCACATTATCGTCTTAGGCCCACTTTTGAAGCGAAGAGTTCACTCCAGTTGCAAGGGCTTAATGATTCATTTGTTCGAAACCCTGATTATTGAGGTACTTAGCATCACTGAAGTATGGTATGCGTACGAGACATCGGAAGCCTTTATATGTTTTACCGTTTATTATATTCTGTGACCTGCTGCTGTCTTGCTGTAGATAGGTTAAGTGAGCTTAAGATTCATCTGATTTTAGCTGGTTATCTCACAGACGCCACTGTAATGCCTTTAAGCAAGAACATTGAGACATAAAATAGAAGTTTTAGTGTTTTTTTAATATCGGCCTAGCCTCAAAACTGCCTGTTTCCGCTGCAAAGCAATCTTACATTCCATTCTATCATCTATGATGGCGATTCTCAAACTGTGGCATGCGTGTCGCTCGAAGCTCCTGAGAATTATATTGGGAATGGCAAAAATACTGAGAAGTTAAAACAGTTTAGCTAAATAAATATTAATATAATGTATACAGAAGATTCAGATGAACCTTATTACTAATAACTTAATAGAAACAGACCGAGCGATAGACCTTAATATAAACGAAACACATTTTTAGGAGTAGTTATCATTTAAAGATTTATTAAGGAGTACAGGAATGAATAAAAGTTGGGAAGTACTGATCTATAACTTACATGACACCAAGTGTAAGCTTGCCTACCCGTTTATCGTAATCTAAATAAATACATTCGCATCGACTCGCGTCGACATCGCAGCGACGTACGGCTTGCCTTAGAAGCCAGCGACGATGACAAGACGCAACCCTATCAATCAACAGCTACGACTACTCTGCCCAGAGTATCCGACTAGGAAGGATATAAATACAGTTTGGAAGAGTCCTGAGTTCGTAATGCTATAATTTTGCTTTTTGAGTCCGCACGGGTAGGTACGACCAACCTGCCTATTTTTGCCGTGAAGCAGTAATGCGTTTCGGTTTGTAAGGTAAGTAAAGTAAGGGTGAGGCAGCCGTTGTAACTATACTGAGACCTTAGAACTCTTATCTCATTGGGTGGGTGGCGGCATTTACGTTGTAGATGTCTATGGGCTCCGATAACCACTTAACACCAGGTGGGCCGTGAGCTCGTCCGCCCATCTAAGCAATAAAAAAAAAACTATAATGCTTAAATCTCATGCTTATTGAAGCAAAGCTTCTTATTGAAGGATCGCTTCTTATTAAAGAAGCATTTTGTGATGTCTATGTGCGAAACTAGTCATTTAACGACATAAGGGCTATGTGCCGTCATCATTTCATTGCTATAGATCAAATCATCAAATTAGAAAAAAACCATACCGTATTGACCCATATTGATGGGCGAGCTACTAATTTGATGTATGATAAAACTTAACCTTAATCTTTATTCCAGCAGGTATCGAACAAACGAAAAGCTCAAGTTCTTGAAAGATTCAGAAAAATCGAATGAAACTAGTCAAAGCTTATAGGTAAAGAATATAATCTGTGTATGACTGAAAACGGTTGTTCTACTTCTCACGTTGTCTATGTAAATAAATTTATTAAAAATTTGTTTTTTTTTTATTATTATTTAAATTCGAATATGATTCTTTCAGAACCAGTTTTCATGATCATTTTATATAATAAATTTAGCCGACTTTTTTTTATAAAGTCTGGATCCGACTTACCGTTTTTGTATCTCTTAGTTTAATGATACAGTGAAAACAACGAGAAATAGTTCTTGCGTTTGTGTGGGTTGACAGTGTGAAAAAGGTCGGATCGAGTACTGCAATGCGACATATTACGTCGCAGCGATAATGTTCTTTGCTCTATACAGACACACACCTACACACACAAAAACACACAAACAAGAATATAAAAATGTAAAATAGTACGTCTAGGTCTGACTTTTTAAATGAGTTTGAAACTACGAATTGGATAGGAGAACATTCAAATTTAATTTCCAAAATTTATTGAAAAATTATTAAAAATCGAAGACTGTATAAAAATTGGAATAGGAAATATCAATTTTGAGAGTCAATCAAATAAAAGGAATGAATCGACAATATTTATTAATAAAGAATCTTCTAATATGTACGCCACTACTAAAATACATTAAAAATCTATAGATGAAACTTAATAAATTAGATCATAATTAATATATAAAAAATTGAATGTTTAATTACAGCCATTTCTGTAATTAAGGAGAGCGTGAAAATATTTAGATAGATTTAATAGAAACAAATATCAATGTTAAAATTTGTAAATAATTAGACAAAAGCTTAACTATATTTTGTTCTAAAATTACCTATTGTCTATTTTTGCGCTTAATACTAAAGAATATTATATTTTTGTTCGCAATTTAAATACCCAGCTGTGTAGCTCTCTCAGATGAACTGAACTAAAATTCCGTTAATGTTATATATAGCAATTATTTACAAGTGAAGGCACGTGGGTCTGGAAAATCCCCATTATCAAAAGAAATTTCTGAAAATGAGCTAGGAACGAAATAGGCTCCTTGAATTGTCGTATAAATGTGTCCTTCAGATATATCATTTAATTCTTATGTCACGCTCAACTAATTCAGACTTTATTACGGGATCTCCACAAATGTAGCAAATTTTCTAGTATTAAATTAATATAGTTGTATAATTTATAGTTGAGTTGATATTGAATTAAATTTGTTCCAAAGTTTTATTATTATTATTTGGACTGTGGTGTAAATAGATTAAACAGTAAAAAAATTCTAAGAGATAAATTAACGCATCAATTCTAAGTGTCAACTCAAGTATATGATATAATTGAATTAGTTAAGTTACTTGTAATTTTTTATTGTTACAAACGAAATATAGTTTAATAATTATTAATTATTGTACTTAAAAGGTGCAAATTGTTTTCGTGAATAAATAAGGTGTTTTTTATTTGTAATTTGTGTTTTATTTTCGATTTCGATATCTAAATCATGGTTACAGTTACAAAATACCACTCACTGCCTTTGTATAATACTTAATTTGAGCACGTCAAACTTCAATGGTTGCCTTTTTTAAAACGGCTTTTCAAATGAGCTAAAAGCCGTCCTGATTTGGGCGATAATCTGTAGACAAAACAGCGTGAGTGCCGCTATTCATCTTAAGATAGCCTTTCAGATTAGAATACACGGCTACTTCACGACACAAATAGGCAAAACGTTCGAGTCTTTGAACCACTACACGCATTTAGAAAATTACGAAAATTCAAGCTCACAAACATAAATCTATTAGCATTAAGGAAATACAAAATTTATTATTCATTAGCAATTAATCTTAATGATGTTAATAATTAATCGAAGTATCTGTCTCCGTGGAATACAAACGTTGTGAATGCTGCTATCTCTTTCATTCTTACAGTAGTGGTAGGGTGCGTTCAACTGCTGCCTGATTACAATGGCATTACGACGGACTTCATGACTCAATATGGACTCTGGTAAGCCCTTAACGAGAGGTAAGCCATGAGTTTCGCCTATTAGGGTAAACAAACAAAAATTAACGTAGGTTCTTCTGTTTGTAAAAACTATTGTACAGAGCTCTTGCGAAAACGACCGCACCACAGTCATTTACTTTTCGAGTCAACGATCGCGTGCAATGAAACCCGGATTACGTCATGGCTTCATTTTGACACGGCCGCGGAATAATAATTTGGGAAAAAAATAGTAAAATGCGCAGTCACTTCTGGGCTTTTTGTCAAACGAGGCCACTCAAGGCAGGTGGCTTTGTCGAACTAAAATGTATTGCCACTCCCGTGGACTGTTAACGAATGGGTTTGATTACTGTGTCCATCTTTGTCTTCTACAATCTTGATAATCCATTTCAAGTTGGATTCCGAGTAACGCAAAAAACGCCCAAAGCTAAACACCACAAGTACCAAATTATTGTATACAAGTATATTTTAACAACGATAACTGGTTTAAATGCCTTAATTGGGTTCATATTATTACTTGGCGAGATAGGTGTTATTAACGTTGGCTTACAACACCTGTCTAAGAGAAGGAAAATGCTCACCGCCCACCTGGTGTTAAGTGGTCACCAAAGTTCAACCATCAATATCGACACAAACTTTTGGACTAGAGTTTGAAGTTTAAATTTCTTAGTAAAACTCCGATCTTACCCTTCAAACCCGAATGTATGACTGCTTCACGGCAGAAATAAAGAGAAATGTATGAACTTAAAATCTCACCAGTAAATACGTATAATTTTTTGGGGGTTTGATTTTTATTACACAACTCCTTTAGCATGAAAGAAGTTCTTCACGTCTTGGGTATATATGTACTTTCTTAGAAACATTTAAAAAAAAAGAACGAATTCCTTAGAATTTGTGCTACAAAAGTGATTTATATTTATACATACGGCATACCCATCGGTCAAAATATTGTCATTTTATCCCGTCTCAAAAAATTTTCCATGCGAAATATTATAATTTGTTATTAAGCCAACTGTACATTTCGTAAACCAATGAGCACCGCAAATAAAAAATACACTGAATCCTGTCAAATAATCCGTATCATAAAACGCGGCCGTGATTTTAAAACGGTACGTGCTCTTCGTAAAATTAAATGGGATTAAAGGGATGAATTCAAGTGCTCGATCGTCCGTTACCTAAAAGACATTTTTCGTTACCCGGTCTTTGTAATCGAAATGTTTTAATGCTTTGTTTGAAATCTGTGTGGATCGCAACAGGATTGTGCGACATGAGAAATGAGAAGCTTAGTTTATTTTTCTCCTTCCTAGCCTTACCGCAGGAAATGGAATTGGCACAACAGTTTTGCTCTAGCTGTGAATTTGGCTAAGCAAATAAGTATAGTAATATTTGAGCGAATGTAGGGGTATTTTTAGAATGGAAGTGTTACTGGTAGCCCAAAAGGCCTTTTCAGTTTCACCAGGATCGGTTGACGAGCAGGGGGCCAGGCGAGGTGGATTTTCTGTCAGCCGGTTGAGCGCCTCCGAAGGAGACCTAACAGCTCAAAGGCAGCTGCTTCGCAATTACATCTAAAACATAAGTATTATCATCATCAACCTCCAAGTTGAAGACCATAATTTTGAGTTTCAATAAAAAGTCACACAAAACTAGGACAAGCCATAAAGTGTTTAGTTAATAGAGTTGTAAAAGTTGCCTTTATGAGGGTACGTTGTAATTCACGCGATCTTTTGATGTACTAATAAGGATACATTGGAGGTAGGTATAATACTGATATTTTACACTGAAAAAGACTAAGCCATGACGAATTCTGGCAAACAATTTTGCAGAGAGAACTCATGATCTGTTATGATCTGATCTGAATGATTATTTCATTACGGATCCTCCCGATCCATTAACGGTGCTTTTAGGTACATCAAGCAATGGTCACCCTACTCGCCGAACCCGTCGCTTGCAACGAAGGGCTCGAAGAGTAAATTAACCCATAGACATAGCCCACTGAGTTTCTCGCCGGATCTTCTCAGTGGGTCGCGTTTCCGATCCGGTAGTAGATTCTGCGAAGCACTGCACTTGCTAGGGCCAGTGCTACCAACACATCCAGTTTGAACCCGTGAGCTCACCTACGCGTTAGGGTAAAGCTGAAATAGCCTCTCAAGGCTATCAGCAGAGGTAGGCAAAAAGTACATTGTGTTCGCTTTCTGTGCATCAAAACCGATATTTTAACTGAATTTAAAAACCTCGTTCCTTCTGGCCCTNAGTAGATTCTGCGAAGCACTGCACTTGCTAGGGCCAGTGCTACCAACACATCCAGTTTGAACCCGTGAGCTCACCTACGCGTTAGGGTAAAGCTGAAATAGCCTCTCAAGGCTATCAGCAGAGGTAGGCAAAAAGTACATTGTGTTCGCTTTCTGTGCATCAAAACCGATATTTTAACTGAATTTAAAAACCTCGTTCCATCTGGCCCTCAAACAACTGTGCCACACATCCATATGATAATGATGAATCAATCGATTCCGACACTTACCACCTACTTTGCCCAACGCTGAAGGAGAAGATTTTTTTTCGAACAAATTGATATGTTTTTTTGTAAGATCTACGCCTATTGATGATGTCTGTGTATTTATGTCTTTGTCGTTATTACTAGTATGACTAAGGCTTAATATATAAATGGAGATGAAATTTCTCCATGTTTGTTTCCTAACCTTGATTTGAAAGCTCGGTTTAGAGGTTTCATTTACTACACAACCAATTAATGTTTCTTATTGAACTTGTGTTTGACTAATTAAGTCTTTATGAAAGCTGCAAGACTCGGTTAGGAATTTTATTGAAAAAATAGCTCATTATTATATTAATGAAACTAATAAGTAATATTATTAATAATATTAATATTAGTGAGGTAAAAAGCGCTTAATGATTTGCAGAGGTCTGAGAGGTGATGCTGTGTCTCTTGTCCGCAAAGCTAATGTTTGTATTAAATTGTAGTATGTACATTAGAAATTAGGAAAAAAAAGCACATTTTGGAAGTTGCTGATGAGTTTCGCAAGACTGGTGTTGAGTCTAAAAATAATGTTTGACTAGACGATGACCAAGCTTTGCTCTGTTTTTTTGTTGTTGATAAATTGTGTTTTTTAGAAATTATATTTAAATACGAATTACAATATATTGATAAATTGATGAAATATTCCAAGATCGTTTAGGTATTTTTAAGTGAACAGCACGTGAATTAAAAAGACACAAATAATATAAATAAATAACTCATTTTGTTGGTCTAACCTTAAACCAAACACTCATTGGCTTCGGGTGGCTTAACAACGCCATCTGCTGAAATTTTAGCTTTAGTTTTATTGTGTCTTTAAAGCAATTAGTTGCTCTCCATTATGAAAAATAGTATTATTATTCACCAATAGATGTCTGGAAGAGTCATAAAGTTGATTATCGATAAAGTTGATTTTTGAAAACACGAATAAAACAACATTTCCTGAAAAGAAATCGTAGCTAGATCGATTTATCGCCCCCGAAATCCCCTGTTTACTAAATTTTATGAAAATCGTTGGAGCCGTTTCCGAGATTCAGATTATATATATACATATGCAAGAATTGCTCGTTTAAAGGTATAAGATTTTTAACATTTACCCAAAAATTTGTTCTTCTCTTACAAACCTTAACGGAGTATAGTAGCCGAAACGAAGAATTCGTTACCAGATTATTTATTACCAATAATGAGAAGAATTTGACGAACACCTAATATTCCAGTTTCATATTTAGGCAGTTTTTAACATCGGCTCGCGTGTCCAGTTTATTGCCGAGATATGCAGTCCCTAATAAAAATATTTTCAAATTATATGCCACACCGTAAAAAATTCACGTATAAAACTGGCTGTTTAAGTATTTTAATTAACTTAATCGTAAATGGGGAGTCAACTATGACCTAAAAAGTTTTTAGTCGTAAACGGCGGCTTGTTTATATTTATGAATAAGATATATGGACATAATATTATATTATTATGTAAATTGACTGATATTCACTTATTTTTAGCGAGACCATGAGTTAGTCTATTGGCTTCAGTGATTTAGGTTTTCGTTACAAGTAAGTTATATTCATTAGCAAAATGTCTTAGCTTGGTTTTAAAGAGTCATAATTTTTTTCTTAGTGATGGTTGTTCTAGGATTTCTAGAGTTGGGTCGATCAGATGCGCGAAAATGTACTAGTTTGGTAACGTCAAAAGCTATTAAAAAGTTATTAGCTTGTTTATATTTAAAAGTTTGTTTTCATCAACCTGAATGATATGTAAAAAAATATATTATTTGTAGTATTTTATAATGAAAGAAAACAATACTATGATATAATAGATGAACGAATTATAGTAATTTGTAAATTGATGGTAAAATTACAGTAAGGCTTAAAGATATTGTGAGTTAGGGATACCAAAAGATTTTAATTATTTGAGTAAAACATTAAAAATTATATTCTGTACTCTTGGTTTGAGGGTAATATTTTAAATGATTCATCATTCAAGCTATCCATCCTATACTTTGGCACGTTGTCATGGCAACCTTGGAACTAGTCATACGTTTTAATACTTTAAAGATTGCCCAAATTCTGTTCACATTATGAATATTATTGCTTACCTCATCTCATTTTTTAGATTTAGATTAAATCCTTTTTTAATGGTTTTTTTTTTTTTCAGAATATTAGGACTTCTCAAAAGTAATACTCATCTAAAATATTTTGTAATTATCCTGCTTTGAATCAATCAGTCTTCTATTGGAATTATTACGGACGGATATTTCTTAGAAACAAGTACTTTTTATTTTATTACTATATTAATCAAAAAATTCTAATTAAGACCTCATAATTTTAAAGATATTTGGGGTTGGGTAGCATTTGTACGTGTCCCTTTTTAAGTATGCGGTTATATTCATAATAGTAAAAAATTTAAACTGTTTTCATAAGTAACTCGGCATTTAAATTTAGTTTGAAGTATTTTCAAATTTATAAATTTTGATAAAATTTAATATCTTCATAGGTTAAACAATAAATAACGGTTGTTGTTCTGTTATCAAGCGATACGTCTATACCAGTGTTCCCTCCGGCAAATACCGATTTTTTTAAGAGATGTATCTACTTAATAGCTTCGTTTATTAAATAACTAGCTGACCCGGCAAACTTCGTAGTGCCTCAATCGATACATAAAAGACCTAAACTTTTGTATAAAATAAACTTAAAACAAACAAAAGGAATCCGCCGACGGGGGGGACGCATCAAAGTGAAAACAAAATTGTTATTTTTATTTAATTCCGAGCATATTCATATTTATTCACCTTTTAAACCTTCTCTGGACTTCCACGAATAATTCAAGGCCAAAATTATCCAAATCGGTCCAGCCGTTCTCGAGATTTAGCGAGAGTAACGAACAGCAATTCATTTTTATATACCTATATATAGATAAAAGATAGATTAAAGAATAGTGTCGTCAAATAAGTTTCTTACTTTCTGCGTCTCACTGCAAACGTCTTCCGGTAATAGTTAAAGCTTGGTTATGAGATCGCCTGCCTATTTAATTTAAATCACAAACTAAAAGATTAAGCCAGTAAACTCATTTACAATTATGCGTATAACTCGCGAAGCCTGAACTGTATAGTTGACGTGTAAAACGCTTTACTTCGCCTCGACGGAGAATGTTTTCTCGGTATACATATTACGAAACCAGGTAAGCCCTATTTGGCTCAAAGCCGGCTAAATCGTTTACTCGTGTGTCGCCTAAGGTGATGCGTTACGTGACTGAAAATTTTGAAGGGACATTGAATTTCTCGTACGTTTTGAGACTCCATGAATATTTAATGCGGGCATTGGCCTTAGAAGTTTGTGCTGAATAGGGCTTTCGGCAAAAAGGACCGGCTTATATGCATATATTAGGCTACGTGAAATAACTATTTTTTGAGAAAATAAGGCGGGGTTGGTGATTTCGTAGTTTGAACATACAGTTCTTTACTGGTGGGAGGACCTCTTGTGCCTAACCTATATCTGCCGTGAAGCAGTAATGCATTTCGGTTTGAAGGGTGGGGCAGCCGTTGTAACTATACTGAGACCTTAGAATTTATATCTCAATTTGGGTGGCGCATTTACATTGTAGATGTCTATGGGCTCCAGTAACCACTTAACATCAGGTGGGCTGTGAGATGGTCCACCCATATAAGCAAAAAAAAAGGTCCGTTAATTATTATTGTTATTATTTTCATAGCTTTTTGTACGTCAGAAACATAAGTCTATAAGCACGATCAAAAACTAAGCCGAGTAAAATTGACAGTCGATCTCTAATAGTAGTTTTACTATAAATTGAAATAAAAAAAAACCGATCGCAAGTAATAATATTGAATTGGACGGTTTGTTATCTGCGTTCTTGTGGTCAGCTAACTGCTTCTAAATAACTAGGTGGATATTTATTGCTCCTTTCCAATTGAACTGAGATATTTATTATTGTTGAAAATATTTCTAAACTAAAAAAATCAAGTTTATTTTTTGCTGTTGTAAAACGACAGACGTGATGGGAAAAGCTAAGTCGTGATGTAATAAAGCTATTTGGTATAATAGTCTTCTTTACAACAATTAGTGCAATAGTATTAATTTGTCAATGATATGAGAGAAGATTGGGGCAACTATTTAAGCAGTATTTTAACATGTAAAGGGAAAATCAAAAGCTTTCACCTACGGGAAACTATAGAATTTATAATCATAATAATTTGTGAGCTTATATTTTTTAACTCCGGGGCTACTGGCAGCTGTGGGGTCTAATTGATTGGTACTTTTTAAAGGCAAAACGTAGAATATTCATTCAGTTGTTTATCGTCTAGCGTTCTTAGATGGAAACGCTTTGTAAGGATTCACCTACAAAGTTGCCTTGCGATTTTCAGCCTTGGTAATAAACCGTTGAGATTAGATTGTGTGCATAAGCATTTATCATTATAGTTAATAATAGTCAAAACCGTAAGTCAAAAAATCATGCATGGGTCATAACTTTTTCGTTGCACTATATTTCTGAATGAAGACTCGATCATGATATATTTTATTACTAATACATCTGCACTGTTACTAATGTTATGAGTTATTTTATTCACGATTACGTTCATAATTTGCTATAAGTTTTTGAAAATATTTGCTAATTTTCAGCTATAAAAATAAAAAATGAAAAAAAGGTTTTATACTTGATAATCTAAGCGTATTTTCTGATCAAGATAAAAGAAAGCGCGCTTACGTGTCTATAATAACAATTTAAAATGAATTCTCGAGCGATCGAGTGCCCTGTGTTTGCATACAATTTATTCGAACGCCTTAATAGCCAAGGAAATTGATTGCAAATAATTCTGGTACCGAAGGGTAGTTCTGAAATTGCCTATACAAGGGACTGCCACAACAAATCTCTCTATTTCCTAGTTCAAACTGTGTAATGTTTACGGTATTATAATTTTAAATGGCTCCCAAGGGATTAGGACGGAAATAGCAATGGCTTAGTTGAGATTGCGAATTTTGAATGTTCAAAGTTTTGATCGAATGGCCATGACGGCTGTATGTTTTGTAAAATATTTGGTGAACGCATTAAGTATTCAATAGTTTTGTGTGGGATCAAACAGAGAGATGACACATTGTGTGATAGAGTACCTACATTAACGTTACAAGCCTAAATATAATTATAAGGTCTTTTGTGAGAGTTGTGGTTGGTTAATAATAAGTACGTCCAATTTCACATACAACAATTTATTACAGAAAAACTTTTACAAACAGTTCAGAAGCTGAAGAGCAATAAAAACTAGCACAAGTAGATAGATAATTCAAAGCAAATGATAAGAGAAAGTCTAGGCCCTCAATAAGCTATAAGCTGTATATACATTTAACATTTATTTATTTTTTATTTATTGCTTAGATGGATATACGAGCTCACAGCCCACCTGGTGTTAAGTGGTTACTGAAGCCCATAGACGAGCTCACAGCCCACCTGGTGTTAAGTGGTTACTGAAGCCCATAGACATCTACATCCCACCTTGAGACATAAGCTCTAAGGTCTCAAGTATAGTTACAAGTGCTGCTCCACCCTTCAAACCAAAACGCATTACTGCTTCACGGCAGAAATAGGCAGGGTGGTAGTACCTACCCTCGCGGACTCACAAGAGGTCCTACCACCAGTAAGTATGCGAGCTAAAGGGTCGTGAGTGATCAGAGATCTGTGAACGACTGGCACGAGAAGCTACAGCAACGCACATAGCACTCTTCCCACTCACACTTACAAACTTTACGATTATTGTATGTAAGTCACCAGACAATATTTTAACTTGAGTAGATTTGTTGTTGAGCATAAGACCCATCTGCTGCTATTTATAAATTCTTACGTCCGACCGCCGGGCGGCCGACGCCGGTTTCTGCGGTTTCTGGCGGTTCAGGCGGTGTCGATGATGTGCCAGGATACCTTGCTAGCTTAGAACCAGCCTGCTGTATTGGAACACGACGCATCGCCGACTGGGTTGCTTTTCGAGATTATGCTGATAGATTAGATACCTCAAGGTGGGTGGGACCAAAAAAAAAACGCATGGAGACCACGACGGCTGTGGTTGCAGACCGCGGTAGTTGGTATCAGACCCTTCCCCTTAGTGCCAGCGCGCCAGAGTGACGGTAGCATGCAGCGCAGCCTCAAACCCCCTGGTAATCCCAGCCCCCGGCTCGGCGGCGACGGATCGGTGCGGAGAGGCATAAGCTCTTTTTCTCGGGTTCCACTACCGCATTCTGAGATATGCTGGATTCGCAGAAGTCAAGAAACCCTTTTTAGGACTAGTCGCTACCGAGCATCGTAGCCACGACGATCGGCAGCGACAAGTTGGTGCTATTAAAAGGAAACGGCTCTGCATTGCTCAAATGTGTGCTCCGCCATGTTCTCGTCGCATTCACAGTGGTGGGACTCCATGTCACTGACAAAACATCCTAACCACAAATTTAAACATTCTAAATATTATATTAATCAAAAAGTACACATTCTTGTTTTCATTCCTATTCAATGTACCTATCTATACTTGAAATTCAAAAGCTCATTCGCTTTATTGTATACAAACTCTGAAAACGGATCTGTACCGGACAAGTATACAAAGCCCGGAAGGAAACGTCAAGCCAGTCCACAGTATCGGAAACGGTCGCACTGCGCTACTAGCTAGTCTCACTATTATTCTATCAACTGTGGGTAGTTGTAATTAATGATTAACGTGTACCTATTTTTAGTGACGTTTAAAGAAATCTTGCCATAGTTTTCACTTACAATTATGTTGTAACTTCTAAACCAAATAATTCCTTCTAGTTTCATTTTTTTTATATCCTTGTAGACAGACGAGCCTACGGCCCACCTGATGGTGAATGGTTATCGTCACCCATGGACTTCAGCAATGCCATAGCTAGAGCCAAGCCACTGCCTACTGCTTAATACTCTCCACAAGCCTCGTTTGAAGAAGGACACGTCATAGCGCTCGGGAAGCACCGTGGAGGGGAGTTCATTCCGAAACCGGATGGTACGCAGCAAATAAGATATCTGGAAACGCACTGTGGATGACCGAAGTGGCTCCAGGTAGTATGGATGAACTCTACTCCGGTGGTCGGCAGTGCCATGCTAAAAACGAGATGATGGTATCATCTCAAACAATTCCTCGGATTTCTGTAAGCTGAGAAATAAGATATTTATAGGTATTTAGGACAGACTGGGATACCTGGTCTTAAGAGGTTTGAGCCAGGTAATAGCAGGAATACGGTAAACCTCTGCACTTGGTCGGTAGAACAGTGGATCAGTACAAAAGTTAATTCCTGGGTACAGTTTAGATGTTTATTCAGCTATTTTGTACGCTTGCATTTATTCATGAGCGTCTTATAGATGGAGAATTAACATAATAGATTAAGCAAGGTTACTATTTAATAAATTGACGGTAACGATGTAATAGATAGGGTATTTTGTAAGAGAAAAAGGTGGACTTTTGTGGGGTTTTCGGTTTTTTGATACATATTTGATTTGGGGATTGGGGATGTTAAATATATTTTTTTATTGCTTAGATGGTTGGACGAGCTCACAGCCCACCTGGTGTTAAGTGGTTACTGGAGCCCATAGACATCTACGACGTAAATGCGCCACCCACATTGAGATATAAGTTCTAAGCTCTCAAGTATAGTTACAGCGGCTGCCCCGCCCTTTAAGCCGAAACGCATAACTGCTTTATGGCAGAAATAGGCAGGGTGGTGGTACCTACCCGCGCGGACTCACAAGAGGTCCTACCACCAGTAAAAAATTGAACATTTAAATTATTTGAGATTAAAATTATAGATGAAGGTCCCGTTATTTACCTTGGTTTGTTCTTAATATTTATCAATTTTTATAGAACCATAGTACGAAATAATTAGAATGCATTCCGAACTTTTCGAAGTGCTTGTCAGGACATGAATATTTGAATAGGCTTGGATAACTTTAATTTCATTTTATGGTTCCGTTCTGAAAATTACCGCAGTCACACAATAATCGTAATAAAATAAAATGACTGCAATTTAAATATTATAATAGGCTTTGAGTTAATTTATAAAAAAGTGTCTGAATTTACATTTTTAATATTATGACGATAGTAGACGTAGTCACGATTAGGTGAATCTATATTTAAGTTGTTTGAGCCCATAGATTGGAATAACATTTTAACTCACCTTGACAGACAAGGACTGAGGCTCAACTGTCTAACTACTACCTACCGTCTAACTGTTGGACTATGTCCTCAGGTGTAGAGCTATTTTAGGCAAGCAGTAACATAGCTAATGCTTTAGACAGGACAGGTTTTCGAAGAATAAAAACTTCGATTTTTCCGTATTACTGGTGGTAGGACCTCATGACTGTGTTTTCTTTATTATTGTTTTTAGCAACAATTCTTGTTTACATTCGAGTTGAACTAGATCAATGAGATTCCAGCCAATCGTCCGTCTGACCACCAGTAACTGGGAACAAGCAATTTGTAAACCGACAACGTTTTAGTCCATTCAATGGACCGCCGTAATCGAATTTTGCACGCGTGCTACGTGTCTATGGAGACTTAGAGAAATTCTCCAGCAATACTAAATATCATTTTCTGTAATTAACTATAAAATATTGTTTAAAATATTTGCGATTGATTTTTTTTATTGATGTGAATCATCTATAGCCGCACGTGAAACCGATTTCTGGCGTGGCGACGCATGCCGTGGCGACGCGTCGCCACGCTATATGATGGTATATATATACAGTCTGCAATTTGCGGACGATCTGGTCCTCTTTTCTGAATGCCCGGAAAAACTGCAGCATATGGTACAAGAACTGTCAGATCAAAGTGCAAAAGCAGGGCTATCGATGAATACCGCTAAGACCAAAATTATGACCAATTCTACGAAGACTTATAATATCACCGTTAACAATGAAAAAACCGAATATATGGAAGAGTATGTTTACCTGGGGCAGTTAATATCGCCAAGTGACACTATGCAAAAAGAGATCGATCGGAGAATAGCCAATACTTGGAAGAGATACTGGTCCCTCAGTGAAATAATGAAAAATAAAGATATGCCTATGAAAGACAAACGAAAAGTATATAATACGTGCATTCTACCATGCCTGATCTATGGATGCCAAACATGGGCATTGACAAAAAAACAATTAAATAAAATAAACATATGTCAGAACAATATAGAAAGAAGTATCACTGGAATTAAGAGAAAAGATAAAATTAGACTAACATACGTAAAAAATATAACAAAATTAAAAAGCGTCGAAAAGGTACATAAAATGTAAAAGTGGAGATGGGCAGGACATATGTTAAGAGAGACACAAGAAAAGTGGACAAAGAATGTAACGGAATGGTACCCAAGAGATGGCCATAGAAGTAAAGGCAGAAAAAATCTAAGATGGGAAGATGATTTCAAAAGAATAGCTGGCGGAGAGTGGCTGAGAAAATCAAAGGACAGGACCTTGTGGAAAACATGAGAGGAGGCCTATGTCGAGAGACAAGCTGTTTCCTAGCATTAAAATATATATATTATATATAATATTTAGATATAAGCATTGTAAATTTTTAACAGCAATAAAGGCTTATTTATTTATTATATATACAGTCTATATGCAGTAGTGCGTACGGTGTGGTGACGCGTCGCCATTCGCAATCGACTGTGCTATTCTCTCCCACACGATCCGGCGTTAAGCCATCTTTCTCACTACACTGAGCTCGGATACCTATAGTGTATACTCCGTAGTGTATACTGTGTTGTTTACTACAGTACACATAACCTGTGTTTTACTTGAAAACAAATTATTTTTTCGTATTATTTTATTTTATCATTATGACATATTTAGTTCCTATCACAATCTGTTCTTTTCTGCACATTACTTTTACAAAATAATGTCGATGTTTCACATCTGTCAGGCGTCTCGTGACGGCTCACATTTTTTTATTATAATTTTTTGTGTGTTATGATGATAAGCTCCACCGATCGTTAACCATCAGATGAACTATGAACTCGTCGGTCAATAAAGAACAAACAAAAATCAGAACTTTATCGCTTGTCTTTTTGCTTAAATTATAGTTTCCCAATCCTTTTCAATCCAACTGTTTTTGTATATTTCGTTGTCACTATTCAATCTCCTACAAATCTCTATAATAATATACAAACTTACAATACAGTGAGTTCGATTTCCATTACTTAATATAGGCTTGGAAGTTTGAAATATCCAAAGCTCTAAATCCACTCGGCTCCATTTCAACAAGGCTCTTCATAGCAAAACCGTTTCACACAAAGGGTTGGAAGCCTACGCTGCAACGATGTTTCGATTCGTTTGTGATATCGTGTGTTCTGTATACTGACTACTCAATAAGTAAAACCTAAGTGTTTGGATGGTTTAACAACATAAAATGAAAATTTAATACTCAAACAACATCGGCAGACTTGTAATTTTGTCCAGACCCTGGTTTTGATTGTTTTGGCCTACTAACTGTGTCCATTGCCAGTGTCAATATACGTTGCGTACTTTCTATAGCAAACCATCATATTGACCGCCTTTGTTCAATTATTTGTGATATTTTTATTGTTAGTGCACTATACAGATGGAAGGGTCAAGCTTTAGCTGGTGTTAAGTAGTTACCAGCTAATGAATACCACAAGCCAACTTAAAACAAGAGGCCGAAGTCTTAATCTTAGTCGTAAAATGGCTTCAAACCGAAACGCGTGTATCTCTATCGAAATTGTTAAGATAACGATACCTATCCGTGCAGGCTCACAATATACCAGTCAACGATGTCAAGGACCCTTGATTTGCAGTACTGTACTCCCACTGGCTATCTAATTTGATATGGCTACTTAGAACTGCACTGCGGGTGGTTTTTAGTTTCGCTGCGGTTACATGTGTAAAACAGGACAAATTGGTGCAGAAAAAACTGTACGCTTTTATTCGTATGTGTCGCGTGGAACGCTTTGAATTCTTGCCAGATAGTTTGCATTTGTTATATTTTTTCGGTTTTATTTAGCTTGTTACATGGACATGTTGGATATAAAAATGTTGTTCGCTAAATAACCACGTATCAATATGGATAAATAAGAGACCTTTCCAAATAAAGAAACCAACATCCTGCTTATTAATGTCGTCTTTATAAGGAATAGATACTAATATGCAATAAAAAAATCGTAATCCTAATAAATATAGCTAGGCCTACTAAACCAGTTATGTAATCTCCCATCCACGGTACACCAAATATTTCACCGGCCATGTTATTGCACGTCACATTTGCTACAGGAACGCCAAAACTCTCGTATCCGCGGAAGGGCAAAATCTGTGTGACGAGAAATTCCCAGGGTGCCTTCGGCNAATAGATACTAATATGCAATAAAAAAATCGTAATCCTAATAAATATAGCTAGGCCTACTAAACCAGTTATGTAATCTCCCATCCACGGTACACCAAATATTTCACCGGCCATGTTATTGCACGTCACATTTGCTACAGGAACGCCAAAACTCTCGTATCCGCGGAAGGGCAAAATCTGTGTGACGAGAAATTCCCAGGGTGCCTTCGGCTTGGCTTAGTGGGCTGATTCATAATTGGTATGCTTTTGACGTCGAGTGTCTATCGTCGCTACAATAATTATATTACGAACTGTCCAAAAATATTATTTCTTCTGATTTCAAATCTAGGTAGGAGCTTACGATCGTGCGATCAATGCGAGTTTTATTATTCGCTTTATAGCTAAACGAATGAACGGTCTATCTAATGGTCACAATTGCTCATGAAAAATAGCAATGCCAGAGACCACAGCCGAACCACTGTCCACTGCAATCCTATCCAAGAGAATCCAATTTACAATAATAAAAATAACAGACACGCGAAAGAATCATACAGAGCTCTAGTGCGATAACGATACATTGTCATTAGCTTTTTAAAAAAAACAATATCATTGGCTTATTTATAAATTTTCGAAGCCTTGGACGTATTCCAATATGTCCCAAGTCATGACTAAATTAACACGAGCTATATTATTATGAATAGCGGCTCTTTTACCTTATCACCATGCTTTATTGCTATATTTTTTTACGAGTTAATTATATTTCCATCCTCCATCCAAGATTATGTGGTAATTACTTTTTCTTGTAATATAAGCTTAGTACCAACGTATTTTCTCGTAGATGTAGACCTTATCTTACAAATAAGTTAATCATAATTTGATTTAAATGGTTTTTACCCAATTGCTCATCCGAAGCACAGATTAGTTTCGTCACAAAAACAAAGACACGTAAAAAAAGATATGATACCTTCTGTAGTTTGGCTACAGAAACTTCAGATTCCAATAACCTGTATACTCTAGGTATACTCGCACTACATGAGATGATTTTGAAAGAGTATCTGAAAATCTAAAATCAACATTGTACTCTTGTAAATTTCATTTGCAAGTTGTAGCCTGTAATTAATTTGAAAATTGCCTAAAAAGCTTACGTTATTTTAAAAACCATATTGGCAAACAGATACTGCCTTTGATACATTTAATGAAAGAAGAAGGTCGCCTATGAGGAAGACTGACCGCCGGAGGACGGACCGACCGTGAAAGCGGCAGTAATGACTGATAATCGTCGTGAAGTCGTCGTGGCCTAAAGACCGCACGGGTACCTACCACTGCCCTGCTTATTTCTGCCGTGAAGCAGTAATGCGTTTCGGTTTGAAGGTTGGGGCAGCTGATGTATCTATGCTTGAGACCTTAGAACTTATATCTCAAGGTGGGCGGCGCATTTACGTTATAGATGTCTATGGGCTCCAGTAACTACTTAAAACTAGATTGAGTCTGCGACTATTTATTTACTTATCAAAACAACTTGTGTATGTTCCTTAAAAGTATTCAGAGCAGAGCCGCTAAACAGAGTCAGCACCCACAGATACAGTCCACTGAGTTTCTCGCCGGATCTTCTCAGTGGGTCGCGTTTTCGATCCGATGGTAGATTCTGCGAAGCACTGCTTGTGCTAGGGCCAGTGTTAGCAACATTCCGGTTTGAGCCCCGTGAGCTCACCTACACGTCAAGGAGAAGCTGAAATAGCCTCTCAAGGCTATAAGCATAGGTAGGGGAAAAAAGATTCAGCAGTTTGGTGCTTTAAAATAGCCGTCCCGACACTGTTTGCCTTGGAAATATAGTGAAGCAAATTCTCAATCAACTGACTCTGTGGGGTAGTAGTTAGCAGCTCTGACTGTTGCGCCGAGGGCCGTGGGTTCGATTCTCACATCGGACGAATATTCGTGTGATGAACAGGTTTCTTTGGTCTTCGTCTGGGTGTTTATTATTTTATGTTTATCAGTTTCTGATAACCATAACGCAGTGAATTCCAAATTGGTGCCGGATAATCGTGCGTGATTTGTTCCCAGTTATTTATTTATTCTCAGATTGTGCTCTCCTTGGGGAAAACAATATTTTCTTCTAAAAATACCAACTAAATTTGACGTGTTTTCTCAGAAAAATAATCTTTTTACACAAAGCTTGTGCTGACAATTTTGACAACAATGGAAAATGATATCACGCGAATCGATCAACTCGTTCTCAAGTGATCTACGTCATTCATACATGTGCCAATTGATTTTTATACTCGTACATAGCGACNGCTCTCCTTGGGGAAAACAATATTTTCTTCTAAAAATACCAACTAAATTTGACGTGTTTTCTCAGAAAAATAATCTTTTTACACAAAGCTTGTGCTGACAATTTTGACAACAATGGAAAATGATATCACGCGAATCGATCAACTCGTTCTCAAGTGATCTACGTCATTCATACATGTGCCAATTGATTTTTATACTCGTACATAGCGACTTCTGAAATTTGACATGATGATGATATAACTATACTGTTATTTGAAATTTGGTTGTAAGAGTAATTGTTGTACGCGTGCTTAGAAGCACATAATTGATACGTACGATAAAAATAGCGAAACTTTTGTATTCCCTCTCTACTGCATACATCACTCTTTGAATTTACTGCTATATAATTTTATTGTACAGCTTATAATACTACAATTTCTTTTCATCGTAACTCAACTCTATTTTCCTGTATTTATACGTGCTTAAGATGGCCATGTCCACATACATCGATTTTATGTACGATAGTCTTGCCATCGATATTGCTTAAATAAACTCTATTATCATATTTTACCGTGGTATACAAAAGAGAACCAGCCGAATTATATGTATCCGCGTATTAATGAAACCAAACAAAACAGATAATATCCATTATGCGGCCGTTCGCCAGTTGATCTGGACTGTTACGCATTGCAATTGAAATGAGCACGTCACTCTGTGGTCTCTGTTTACGTCACTGTGAATGAAATGTGTGCTTTCGCTATTTTATTAGGATTGTATTTAGTGATATAATATCATTTACGTGCTGTTATACGGAATGGAGAAAAGATATTTTAAGTTATTGCATAGCTTTTATCGCGGGCTTTGAGCGCGGCGATCGAATTAAGAAATTTCATAACGAAAATAAAACCTAACACCCCCACTCCGCCTACCATGTAGCTCGCGTTCAACACATTCACACGCTGCGCTTGTGTAGTGTTTGTGAATAAGCGCGCGGCGTGAAGTCGCACTGCATGCGAATCATGAAAAGTCTGGCGATCTCTCTCTCGCGCGGTCTAGCATAAGAGTGTGAAGGGGACAGTTAATGTTTTGCTTTTGTTAATGTTTATAAATATAGCGTGGTATTATTTTATTATTGTTTTAATATTAAATTATTATTGATTAATTATAATTTCATAAAATATGTTGATAAAAAATGCTATGAAATAGCTTTGCGCGGCAGTCCCCGAGTGCCAAACGTGTTTTTTTTATATTTTAATAATGAAATAGACATACAAAGATTTATGACGACAATGACGGCAGCCGTGCCGTGTGGAATTAGGAATAGGACTGACTGGATAGGGAGGGGATTGTTCTCTAATAAAGGATCATAAGTGCTCATGCTATTTGGGAAAAGTGATGATTGAAGCAAAGCTAGGAACCAGAGGGTATCATAACAGTGCGTCTCTAAGCTGGATTACAAAATAGTGATTAAATTTACAATTTTCAAGGAACAAACTTAATTAATTTTCTTCGGTTGTAGACATAATTAAAATTACTTTGACTGCTTATTAAATTCTCTCAACGTTTTTTAGCCATAACATTATTTCCAACATTTTGGTCATCCGCTATCATGAAAATGTAAATAATAGGAAATGCTGACAGTAAAAAGTTAGATTAATCCATAAAAGTAGTTTTAACAAACTTTAAGGTTTGTTTTTAGGTTACAAACAGACCATTATGACAATTTAAAACATCTGTCTAAGTTTTATAACAGATATACACTTTTACACTTTATCACACGCAAAAGTTACTTCAAAGTAGTCTTGAATCAGCAATTTATGCATGAGAGAGGGGTTTTGGTGCGACTAAATACACCTCTATATATTAATACGTGAAGCAAAAACTTTGTATCCCTTTTTACGAAAATTGCGCGGACGGAGGAGTATGAAACTTTCCACACTTATAGAGAATATAGAGAAGAAGTACACAATGCTAATATTTTTTTAAAATAATGCATAAAAGATACATTCAATCAATATAGAAAACATTACACACACTACATACCATGTATTTGACGCACACACGCATGCATACTATTTATTGTCAAACTTTTGTTCTTGACGTCTGTTGTCAAATTGAGATTAAATATTGTTTGTCTTGTTATGCTTTTTTATAGCGTAGTCTTGGCGAAATTTGTGATTATAGAAGTATAAAATACAATCATAATAGTGTACAAACTTACAATTCCAATTAATTATAGTCGAATTTCGACTACTGCGGGACGTCTAGTAAATAATAAATATGTTGAGATGAGAATCACGTGAGTATCCCACGAATTGGGGCTTTAAAATGGATGTGTGGGAGTGGAATAGTGCTGAAGATGTACTTAGGGCCAATCGACTCCTGTTGATAGGAATTTCGGAAAAATCAAGGAGCGGATAAGTTTACAAATTTTATTTATGCTTAGCCTAGAAACTGTTACATATATTTTTCTCGGTAACCACAACGAGAAATATATTTATAAGCTCAATGGACAGGATTCGGTGTTGTGGCAGCCAAATTTTCTAATCAATGTGTTATTTTAATTTATTTACTCAAAATTAAACGTAGAAATGTGAAATGTAAATTTCTAGAACGTAAGAGAGCTTGGTGAACACTTTTTTTTTGTTCCTTGATGGGTGGACGATCTTACAGTCCACCTGGTGTTAAGTGGTTACTGGAGCCCATATACATCTACAACGTAAATGCGCCACCCACCTTGAGATATAAGTTCTAAAGTCCCAGTATAGTTATAACGGCTGCTCCACCCTTCAAACCGAAACGCATTACTGCTTCACGGCAGAAATAGGGAGAGCGGTGATACTTACCCGTGCGGACTCACAAGAGGTCCTACCACCAGTAAATGTATATACATGACTTTGTCTCAGCTGTCTTCAATAATGTTGAATAATGTTCTTCGAAATAGGATTCATGTAGCATAAATAGGCCTAGTGTGCTGCTTTATTGCAGATTGGCGTCGGTATGCTAACTCTAAAACTACCCGATCGTTGTTACAGATGTCCTACTACCACTATAACATACCGCTATCTAGGGCTAGGCTACAGCGTATGATTAGTTCTACATTAGTTCTACAGCTGTTATAATAATGAAACACTCGCGCCAACCCTAGACAGGACGAGTTTGACGTCAACGCATTGTAGTGTACGGAACTCGATAATCCAGATACCTTAAATAGACTCACTAGGCGGACTCACAAGAGGTCCTACCAACAGTAAAACCAGGATACAAAACTCTAAATAAAGAACCTCTTTCAGAGTTATCCAAATAAATAAGCCTTTTGCCGATTGGCCTACACAGCAATTCGACCACTAATTACGTTTATAGAATATTATTAACCTGTCAATAATGCTGGTTTATCCGTTTAATCGACCACATAATTGCGTACATTTCCCACGAGACACGTGGCTGTGTGTGGAGCATTGTTTGTTTTTATTACCCGGGGGTAAATTCTCAGCAGAATAAATGCTAAGGGAAACGTACTGAACGTTAATTAAGTCTTTGGCTTTTACGACCCCGTCGCAGTGTGTAAACCCTAATTAAGGGCTTACACCGTATCGAATGTTCGAGAATTCTTGCGTGGAAATATTGTTAGTTTAGTTTGTTTTATTTTTGATATTTGTTTTTTTTTATTGCTTAGATGGTTGGACGAGCTCACAGCCCACCTGATGTTAAGTGGTTACTGGAGCCCATGGACATCTACAACGTAAATGCGCCACCCACCTTGAGATATAAGTTCTAAGATCTCAGTATAGTTACAACGGCTGCCCCACCTTTCAAACCGAAACGCATTACTGCTTCACGGCAGAAACCGGCAGGGCGGTGGTACCTACCCGCGCGGACTCACAAGTGGTCCTACCACCAGTAAAAAATTATATTATTATATACCGTTTAATAGAATCACATATTATGTAGGTCGTCCATCAAAATGTCCCATTCAAGAATAATTCGTCAGACCACTGTTCACACACATTCAATACGTGTTTGGTAATTGTGAAAAACAAAAGAAAATCAAGAATGAAAATTTTTGTTAATTTTTTTCTTTTTTTTTTGTTATGAAACGCAATTTTTAAGACTATTGTTTTTTTAAATATAAATATAAATAAGCGAGGAACAGAGGGATTGTTCAGAATCGTTTAAGACGTAATCCTCATTGACCTCTGAAACTGAAGTTATCTCACTGTGATCTCTTAATGGTTTTCTTATCTCCTTTTTGTTTACTTTTCCTTTGTTCCTTGAAGCAGGAACTATTGAAAGTAACGTATTAATTTGAAATTTTATTTAATTCAGCAATAGTACGAACAATAAATATTAAGAACATGTGGTTACTTACAAAGCTATAGTTCATCTAAACGGCCGGAGTTTTGTTAGCGATTGATCAAGTTGGGATCCCGCATGGTACCCTGCGTACACTTGACTCGAAGTAATCGTGCTTTCCATTGGAAAGGATAGTTTGGACTATTCGACAACAATTAAAACTTTGGCCTTATCACGTGCCAGCCAGCATTCAGCTGTGGTGTTTATTATCTACAGCACCAATGGAAAATAACGTAACACGTTGAACCCTTTTCGACCCAACGGTGGGTCCAGCGTACTATATATACCATTCGAGCCAAGCCAATTTCAGGAAATCAGTAATTTTTATCAACTTGAGTTTTTCATTCGATAATTTGCACGGAAGATTTGAATTTGGTGACTTTTACCGTCTCGTTTTTAAGAAATTTTAAAAGGATTTGATAAAAACTACAAGTTTCTATTGGACTAGAAAACTACGCCGTTCAGTTCGGCTAAAGGACCACCCAGCTCACTTCTATATGCGTTTTTCCCACTGAGCTTCTCGCCGGATGTTCTTAGTGGGTCGCGTTTCCGATCCGGTGGTAGATTCTGCGAAGCACTGCTCTTGCTAGGGCCAGTGTTAGCAACACCTCCGGTTTAAGCCCCGAAAGCTCACCTACACGCTAGGGTAACGCTGAAATAGCTTCTCAAGGCTATCAGCATAGGTAGGGAGGAAACGCGTTTTGCTTAATAGCTGTGATCTGTGGCTTGTAAGAAGCGCTTACGTTATTACCCTCACGCGGCTCACGGGTAGCTCTCATGGCCTAAGCGGTTCAGTAAGATAAAGCTCACCATAGCCTTTTTTTTGTCAGGAGGAAATCACCCGACTTCCGCCCTTTACTGGGGATGGGGATGGATTTTTAGGCAGCGGCTTGGCTCTGCCCCTGGCATTGCTGACGTCCATGAGCGACGGTGACCGCTTACCATCAGGTGGGCCGTATGCTCGTCTGCCTACAAAGGCAATAAAAAAAAANAAAAAAGGAAGGCGGGGCGGGCGTTTCGGAGTCAAACCGACTAAAACCTCCTGTCGCTCAACAACCATCATCCAAACCTCGCATGAGACAGAGCTCACGAAAAGGCAAAAGGGGGGAAATTGAAGAGTTTAGTCCGGAGCACATCTCTCCCATTACCCTCCCCCTCGAGACGCCTGACTAGCGGTCGTTGGCGCAACGACCACAAGCCCTCTCAGTCGGCAAGCTATCCGAAGCCCGCCTAGATGGCGCCGGTTAGAATGGTCTATCCTACGGAATACCCCACTGGGTCAGAACCAGCGTGGGTTGAGGATAGCCGGTCTTCTATCACCCGGATGCTCATGCATAAAACGCGTGCATCCTGCCCAGCGAGCACCTGCGTGAACCGGAAAGTGAGGTGTCCTCTGTCACGATTCACCCAATTCACCGTCGAGATTGAGCCTTCCGCGCTCTACCCACACTGGGGATGGGACGTGCCACGCCCCGGGCATGAAGGTCAGCCCGCCACTGATAGTCAGCGGCGAGCGCCTCCGCCTCCAGGACCCAAGGCGGTGTCCCAGCCAGTACACACGCTGCCTCGAAGGAGATGGTTCACCATAGCCTAAATGAAAATACTCAATGTTTCATATGGCGTCTAACGTGTTAAGCAAATGTTATAGAATAACACAATTTACATCTTGTTTTGTACTGCTATTTTGTGAACACTCATCACTTGTGGAGAATATCTACGCGCCAGGTCCATTCAATTTTCATTAAATTTCATGCTGTCGGAACACAAAACGCCATCACAAGCGCTGAACAATAAACGAAACGAACTACGCCATTTGATTTCGTGCGGTTGTCGCCAAAATCGCTACAATATACCGCAGGCCCTCCCGCGGGGACCATCTGTCCGAATGCGTTTCGCTATTTCTATTATCTCGGTTAGAGCAAGCTCCGGTTTTTAAACGGATTCAGCAGAACCTTTTAAATAAAATTACACCAATTGCACCCAGGAATCTAAGAGGATTTTGCTCCGGTTTTCGCGAGTCGCAGACACAAGACTAATTAAAACCGACGACTGTGGACCACGAAAACGGTAAAGTACTCGAAACATCCGAAAGAATATAATGACAGTAAAACTGCGATAGTAAATCGTAAAAGTAATAGTTAATTAAATCTCTTAGAGATTACATTTTTTTTTTTCTTCTTTTAAGAAAGAGTCATTAGAAGAACTATTAGAAAAAAATATGCCTTAAAAGGTAAGCGGAGTAATAGCCCACCTGATTTTGGGTATAGCCAAGTCGCCTTGTTTGTAGACTATATTGTTGTTGTTGTTGTTGTAGTCCTAGGGTACCCCACTGGTACAAAGGGCCCTCACAAGTTGTCTCCACTTTACCCTGTCTTGCGCTTGCTCCTTGACATCACTACAGGTCAAGTTGGCAGTCCTCATCTCACGCTCTACGGTGCGTCGCCAAGTGTGTACAGGGCGACCAGGTCTTCTCCTGCCAAGCGGTTGCCACTCAAACGCGATTGATGCTGCGTTGACTCCGCTGCGCCGTAGAGGAGTGTGTCCTATCCAACGCCATTTCCGATGAGCAATGTCTTGCGCGATGGGATTTTGGTCACATTTAGTCCAAAGGTCTTTATTAGAGATAGTGACTGGCCAGAATATGCGGAGTATCGACCTCAAGCACTTATTTACAAATACCTGCAGTCGGTTCGTGAATGTCTTGGTCACTCTCCAGGTCTCACATCCGAACAGGAGAACACTCTTGACAATAGAGTCGAACAGGGTCAGCTTGATCCGACAAGTCATGACACTTGACTCCCAGACTGGTTTCTACTGCGCGAAAGCACCCCTGGCTTTCCTAATTCGTATCTCTATATCTTCGTCCGAACCACCTTGATTTGATATGAAACTCCCCAGATATGTATATTAGTAAGCTTATATTATTATGTATAATATTAATCACAAACGTATTGACGCAAGAAAAAACTATATTAATATTAAAATTCACTAATTATTTATTAATATTATTAATATAATATTTTTTTATTATTAATTTACTAAATTAAATAGAAGTAAATTTCTTGAGGAACTATTTTTTAGACTTTATTTGATTAAACACATTTCAGTAGCTTCGTTCTAAATTTTCCAAACCCAAACCAAATATCCGGCTCTTGGTAAATGTGTTATTCTCAATCCAATAACAATTTTCGAATTTGATTGCTCGAAAATCCTTCGCGAAAAGGAAAAGAAGGATTTTAATAAAAGACGCTTAAACGGAATCGTCCTAATTAAATTGATAATATCATGTTTGGCTTTAGAATGCCCATGAAGTAAGTTTTGAACGTCTCCACAGTGTTAGCTTTTGAAATTTCCATTTTGGAATCTATGTATTCCGGTAGCAACTGAAAGTCTTAAATAAGGCTTCCTAGCTGAGAAATTAAAAACAATTGTTTTCGCTCTACTTTTCCGTTAGATTTATAAGGTAACAAGTCTAGATTTCCTCATCCACCAAAAAGCTAAAAAAAAGCTTGTATTTCGCTGGGAACTGAATACAAATAAGCTTCATTTTGCACGAGCGGTCATCCAAAAGTTTCCTAATGGCGTTTCCCTGTTCACAAACATTTTTTTTTTTTTTGATGCACCGAGATATTATTAGCCTTTATTTGTGAATAAATTGAAAATAAATGTTCGTTGAATTTTTGAAATACACCCAAAACTCTGTATAGCACAAGCACAGAAACCTAAGTACAGAATTGAACTTAAATGCCTCGCTGTGATTATCGCTAAATATGATACAGGTATATTTATTATGTGTTATGTCGAGCTTTGATGGAACCCTTTAAATGCTTCGTGAACTTTCGGAATGGTCACGCACTGGAATGGTTTTGGTTGGAAGATTAAGAATCAATTGAAAATATATAAATCGAAAATGTAACACTATTGGGTTCTATAATCACTCTGTAACTATTTTGGACTATAATTATAATAAATTGACATAATAGATTGGTAGGACCTCTTGTGAGTCCGCGCGGGTAGGCACCACCGCCCTAACTATTTCTGCCGTGAAGCAGTAATGCGTTTCGGTTTGAAGGGTGGGGCAGCCGTTGTAACTATAATTCAGACCTTAGAACTTATATCTCAAGGTGGGTGGCGCATTTACGTTGTAGATGTCTATGGGCTCCAGTAACCACTTAGCACCAGGTGGGCTGTGAGCTCGTCCACCCATCTAAGCAATAAAAAAAAACTGAAATATGCAGCAATAATCTTCTACTAATTATAATCAAAACTTGAACAATAAATTAAAAGTAAAACTCAAACAAATCCAACTAATCCAGTCTTATCGAACATAATCGACGACGTCGTATCACGAATCCCTTTGTCTTTTAAAAATACCATTAATTATTCACCTTGAACGATTACAATATTCGCGTGTTCGGGCGTAGTTTGTTATAATAATATATTCGTGACCGAACTGACAATCGCGCTTAGTGAACGCGCTTCCGACAAATGCTAACCGTTTTGCTTTGGGAGTAACTGACACAAAACCGCAAGAGTTCCAAGAAAGTTTCTTGGGCAAGTGTTAAATTTGAAATGGGCTCTCATTTTTGTTTTTGTTTGTCGTAATCTATATATTAATACGTGAAGCTAAAACTTTGTATCCCTTTTTACGAAAATTGTGCGGACGGAGAAGTATGAAATTTTCCACACTTATAGAGAATATAGAGAAGAAGTGCACAATGCGAATATTTTTTTTAATTATGCATAAAAGATACATTAAATCAATAAAGAAAACATTACACACACTACATACCATATATTTGACGCACACACGCATGCATACTATTTATTGTCAAACTTTTGTTCTTAACGTCTGTTGCCAAATTAAGATTAAATATTGTTTGTCTTTGTTCATATTTTTTATAGTGTAGTCTTGGCGAAATTTGTGATTATAGAAGTATAAAATACAATCACAATAGTGTACAAACTTACAATTCCAATGAATTATCTTCGAATTTCGACTACTGTGAGACCTCTAGTGTAAATAAATAGCCTTGGTAATCCTGTGCCTACTGTGGTAGGCTACACTGGTAAATGCACCGACACGCTATAAGATACGTGATCAAAGTCTCAATTATATTACGCCACGACTAGTCGTCGCATTCTTCAAGTCTAATCGCAGACTGCTGCACGAAAGACAGACGGGATGACACCTACAAGAACAAGCTGATATTAGCGCCCTACCACCGGTAATTACACACATATTTTTTCGGATTTGATTTTGTGTCACTATTCCTTCATTAAGTCTAATCGTACTAAACTCGAAAAACCTTATCTCTCTCTCTTTCTCTCTCTGCGAATAAGCCGTAAGCGTCTTACATAATTATTAGGTTTTGAAGTATTCGAAAATACCATTTAATTGTATCAGCCAATTCGTTCGAATCATCTACATCATTTACAAACGCCTACATTTACATATTATTATATAGTGAATTCATTCAGTGAATTCATTCTTTGTGACTATTTGCATACTTATTATAATTTACAAAAGCTGCTCTGAAATAGATTCAAATGTAAAATCAAATTCTCCATTAACAAAATCAGATTAATCAACATATTCACTAACAAAACTTTATGCCGTTAATTTACCAACATCGTTCGGGTTAAGCCAATAGCAACTTTCAGTACTGAAAATTGATTGTTAATACCCCTTCTGGCTCCAACGTAGTGGATATCGAAGTTAAATTGCAATTTAACTGTACCCGACCTGATATGGCGTGCTAAATACAATCCGTCCGTTAATTCTTTTGTGTGGTTTTTGCTTTAAATGCTTCGGTTTTCAATTTTAATTAAATGTTTAAGAGAATTTTATTTCTATTTCGGAGATACTAAGATTGGTAAAAAAATATAGAGGTGTTTTTCCTTTCGATCCCCATAAAAAAGTGTTATTAAAGCTACATTAATGATTTTGTCTAAGCGCTTTTGAGTCTTGGCAATTTTAAATTATGTCATATAAATGATTTAGTTTTCAATAACGTGTTTCTTTAAATTTATTTATAAAGCTATTTATTGAATTTACGTTCAAAATTAGATGGGGAGATTTTCATTTTATTGGCGTCAGAAATACACTACACCACTCACAAGACGAGACAAGAACTGCATCCAGAACCAAAATATGTTTAACAATGGTAAAAGAAAAGGTTAGACCATCAACCACTACACCAATGAGGTGCTAAATAATAATGGCAGACAAACGTTTACGAGTACTATCTATGAAGAACACAAGGAAGAAAAAAAGTTAGTACTTCGAACAAGTCCTTTAAGTCTAAGTCAATACCCACGATCGCATTGGAAAAATTAAGGACAAGACACAAGAGTGGACAAATCTTAAATTGAATAACATTTTTCGAGGGTTCGTTGTTATGTATGTATATTCCGTTGTATTTTTATTTATGTGTTGTGAATATGTTTAATGCTATAGATTATTTTATGACGTGTTTTTGTTACTGAATATATAAATGCAATTATCTTGACTTTCTTTGTTCTAGAATACCCGAAACACTGTCGGACGATAGTCTGGTAATACATAAAGTTTTATAAATAGAATACAAATATATATAAATATTAACAACTAGCTGACCCGACAGACTTCGTAGTGCCTCAATCGATAAATAAAAGACCTAAGCTTTTGTATAAAATAAACTTAAAACAAACAAAAGGGATCCGTCCGACGGGGGACACATCAAAGGAAAAACAAAATTGTTATTTTTATTTAATTCCGAGCATTTTCATATTTATCTATATTTTGAACCTTCTCTGGACTTCCACAAATAAATCAAGACCAAAATTAGCCAAATCGGTCCAGCCGTTCTCGAGCTTTAGCGAAACTAACGAACAGCAATTCATTTTTTTATATACCTATATAGATATTACAAAAGGAAAATGTTATATAGTTTGATGGAACAGTAAAATGATTTCATGACTCATATTATTTACCTAAAAGCATACACGATCTCATAACAGTTGGTAGTAAATATTGTGCGTCACTTTTAGTTCATGAATATCATATAGTTTTGAAGTGAAGATAAATACTAGCAATAAAGGCAAACATTATCAAAGTCTCCGTTATATTGCCTTTCGTATAAATAAATGAGATCTAGTTATTTTTAGTGGTAATACAGAAAATCAATTTCAACTTAGCTTTTTTATTTCCATTTATTATATAAAACTGTATGGTACGGTGACGCTGTCGACTCTTAACAGCATTTGAACTCTTTTTGAGTATTATTTATTCTTATATTTGTATGGTGGTTACGGGAGTCCATAGATGAGACAACGTGAATGGATCCTCCCACCATGAGACCCTAAGAAGTATAAGAATTAATTGTGTGAAAAATAAAACGACAGACTATTCTACCCTTCGAACCGGTATGCATTATTTCTTCACGGTAGAAATAGAATACAAATGGGCAAGGATCTATCTGTTTTTTCCCCTACCTATGCTGTTAGCCTTGAGAGGCTGGCTAGCCAAGCTACTGACAGTAGTTAAACTTGGAAATCATGCGAGTTTGATTTTTTGTGGTAATATTCCTTTAGTTGAAAATCATTCGTAAAAAGCTTAAGGTGTTTCATTATGAAAATTTTAATATACTTAGTCTGGCCATAAATACTGTTACAAAGGAAAACAAAAAAAAATCTATGGCAAATAACATTTATTACTTTTACAGAGTGTTTTAGTTTAATACATAAATATAAAACAATTTAAAGTATAAAAAGCTTATTCGAAGTGGTCTCCATTGGCTGCAATACAGTCCTTTAAACGTTGAGGCCAGTTATCAATAGAAGCACGCACTCTTTTCATGGGAAAATTTTTCACTGCCAATCGTACGGATTGTTTTATGGACTCTAAATTATCATGGCGTTTAGAGCAAGCCGTACTCTCTAAAACTGACCATAAATTATAATCCAGCGGATTAAGACCGGGACTAGACGACGGCCAGTCTTCAGCTCTGATGAAGTCCGAAACGTTCGTTTCCAACCAAGACTGCGCAGACCGAGCTTTATGACCTGGCGCCGAGTCTTGCTGGAAGGACCATTCTTGATTGATCTCATCTTTTAAAATACGCGACATGGTTCTAGATGCTATCTTTATCTCCCGAGATAAAATCTTTTGCTTTCGGACAGAATTTCTTCGAATTCTTTCCCTTACTGCTTTGACCACCTTTTTCGTACGAACACTACCTGGACGGCCAGATCTTTCTCTGTCACAAGCAGAGGAGGTCTCATTGCACCTATTAATAGCCCGGTACATAAACATTTTACTAATACCAAGCGTATGGAGAGTTTTAAATACTGCGTTTGGCTCCATACCTACTTTGTGTAATGCAATCACAGCGATTCGGTTCTCTTTATCACCCCACTACATTTTAATATCGCAAAATATTGTACAAGATTCCAAATTCAAATGTAATATTTTGTTTATTTTTAATTGTAACAGTATTTATGGCCAGACTGAGTATATATATTTTTTTAAATATCTGGGAACATATCACGTACGGTCACGCGGCCCAAAATTAGGATTCCTTGTGTCATGGGTACCACAACTGACATACTTGGTTATATAATAATATGTGCCTTTAAATATACGCATATGTAAATAATAAATACCCAGACAAAGAGCAAAGAAACCTGTTCATCACAATATGTCATTCCGGTGTGGGAATCGAACCCACGACCCTTGGCGCAACAGTCGGGGTCGCTAACTACTGCACCACCGAGTCAAAATTGGTACCAGCCCACTGAATTTGAGCACCAACATAGTAACATCTCTCTATCCGAGTACACCAGGCGTCTTAACGTTTAGGCCACAACGGTGACATAAAATAGTCATTTTTCCATCCAACGTTCAACTTTAATCGCTTTGAGGTAGGAGCCGACGTCTTCATTGTCGTGTCTAAAGTATGAGTTAGCAATATACACATGCCATCTATTCAACGACACTCAAAAAAATCTACGGAAATCCGATTGCTCATGTATTTTCTGTCTTAAGCGAATGAGAATAAGAGATCCTTTTAATTTTGATTGCTTAGATGGGTGGATGAGCTCACAGCCCACTTAGTGTTAAGTGGTTACTGGAGCCCATAGACATCTACATCGTAAATGTGCCACCCAAGATACAAGTTCTAAGGTCTCGAATATAGTTACAAAGGCTGCCCCACCCTTCAAACCGAAACGCATTACTGCTTCACGGCAGTAATAGGCAACGTGGTGGTACCTACCCGCCCGGACTCACAAGGGTTTCTACCACCAGTAAAATCTCGGATCTCACTAATATATTATTATACTCATTCTATATAATCCAATAATTAAAACCGAAACTATTGTTTATGTGACAAGGCCGATCTATCAAATATAAAAGTCATATGACCACACACTTTACACCGTAATACGATGTTCAGAAAAGCAATATTCACAAACGTAATTACAACATCTCCATAAATAATTTGTGCAAACAAGACAGGAGGTCTTACAACACAATAGATGACCCTTTATGTGTCCTCTTACCTGTCTCAGAGTAGGGACATTGGAATGTCTCAGAATTAATAAGCCCTTTAGCCGTGGAAGGATCTCGGAATATTTGCCTCCGAAATTCCTGTGAAGGTTGATCATAAGCTTGTGTCGGTTTGGTGACTTTACAAGTGAAAGTAGCTCCAGACCGCAACAGAAAGTCGAAACCTTGAAGTTGCTTTGTCTACGCGTAGTTATGATAACTAATCTGTTATAACTCTTTTGTGTTGGGTTTACTTCACTGGTGACTTTAGATTTCTCGCTTTAGAAGAACTTGGAACGTAAATTATTTTTAAATTTAAACCTTATTCAGAAATCGTCGTGGCCTAAAGGATAAGACGTCCCGTGCAGTCGTATGTAGCGATGCATCGGTGTTCGAATCCCGCTGGCGGGTACCAATTTTTCTAATGAAATACGTATTTAATAAATGTTCACGATTGACTTCCACGGTGAAGGAATAGCATCGTGTAGTAAAAATCAAACCCGCAAAATTATAATTTGCGTAATTATTGGTGATAGGACCTCTTGTGAGTCTGCGCGGGTAGGTACCACCATCTCGCTTATTTCTGCCGTGAAGCAGTAATGCGTTTCGGTTTGAAGGGTGGGGCAGCCGTTGTAACTATACTTGAGACCTTAGAACTAATATTTCATTTGGTGGGTGGTGTATTTAAGTTGTAGATGTCTATGGGCTCCAGTAACCACTTAATACCAGGTGGACTGTGAGCTCGTCCACTCACCTTAGTAATAAAAAAATTAAAAAAAAATGTCCTTCGAACACTCGTATATCACATGCGGGACAATAAGTCACTAAGACTGCTTTCTCTCACATAAAAACAAGATCGCGGTTCAAATCTGGGATCATTCTCAGCTTGTACTATATCCGTACCTCATCTATTAGTATCATAGATGTCTAGTTTTTTGTGTCTATATTTCCTCATATCATATTAATATAAGTAATTATATTACTATAGATCAGATTGTATTTATTCACTTGACAGCGGAAGCTTCGAGAATTTAAATTAAAAAGTATCTAATTAAAAATGATTAGGAAAGTTTTTAATTTTTTGAAATCGAGGCATCTGCGCTCAGAGCGAAAAATTCCGACGCACCAATTACCGGAGTTACAAAAAAAACTTTTTTAATAGAACTGAACGAATTTATCGAAGGACTCCCTGGGATACGGCACTTCGAAGTTACCTCTCTAAAACTTGGAATGGAATCGATTCTATTTTTTGAATCATTTGAGTGAAAATATTTGGAGCGAATTTTTTATAGGCAAAAAAAATGATTGAAGTCTTGAAAAATGGATTCTTCGTAAGTATTGTCAATCCACAATATTACTTGGTGTGCCTTGATGTTTTTTTTAACTGTGCGAACATATCGACCCTTGAAAGGCAAACGTGACTAAGCGACAATAACTGCTTTGTACATAAATGATAGGCAATAACCATATTCGATGCGCAAAAAAAATATATTTCTAGATCGATTAAAATCATTTCAATCCTACAGCTACTAGCTAGATTCTACTACAGCTAGATTCGTTAAAATAGAATTTTTTTCAGGTATTTCAACTTTAAATTAGTCTACTGTAAAGTTAACGCATTGTCGCTTAGTCACGTTTGTCTTTCAAGCGTCGATATGATACTTCTACATTCTAGTTCAAACCTGTTTCCCATAATTATCATCGCAATGTGTCTGCTATAAAATTTTGTCAATTTTTCTTTTTTTTTAAATGCACCTTAATTTCTTGCCATTCTTGTCAATTCTGAACCTGTTATCGAATAAATCATTAATGACTAAAGAAATACCAAATGACTTCCTGTAACAAGTGGAAAGCTATATGGGGGATTTGAGCCCTTGAATACTCAGATCACTCGATACAAGTTACAAGTTCACTGGCGATTTATTCTTTTCGTAACGACAACGTCAGCGTCCATTGCTTTGAAAAAAAATCTAGTTAATATTTTCAAGCTTTCCTTTGCCCAGTTTCGCTTAAAATTTTTTCATAAAGCTTCTTTTATATTAACATTGGGAATGTAGATTGGATATAGCTTGTGAATGAGCTCAGGATAGTGACCGTAATTGAAACTCAAGAAAGCCATTGCTAAATTTTGATTTATTGATCAACAAGTTAGCTAATAAATAACATAAATCTTATACCTTTAAACGAGCAATTCTTGTATATTAATATATATATATATATAAATATATAATCTGAATCTCGGAAACGGCTCCAACGATTTTCAAAAAATTTAGTATACAGGGCATTTCGGGGGCGATAAATCGATCTAGTTACGATTTATTTTCAGAAAATTTTGTGATATTCGTGTTTTCAATAATCAACTTTACGACTCTTCCTGACATTTATTGGCGAATAATAATACTATTTTTACTGCTTCAAAGAAACAACAAGATGGCATCATAAAAAAAAAAATCATCATCTAGTAGCATTTAAATATGAAACTTTATTATGGAAAAGTAAGCATCCCAAGGTATAAATGCCTTGAAATATTAATTTCTCCGGCGATTAATTTTACGTTTTTATCGTGAACTCATTAATGAATCTTAAGAATTCAGTTATTTGGTCGGTTTTAGAGGCTTAACAAATTAATCGGATTAATTTGAACTGGTAAAGCCTATTTTTAATTAATTAACGTAACGGCCTAATTAAGCTTTACAGAGTGTTAAGTTTCCTTATTTGAATTTTGATTAATTTATTACCCTGTTTATTTGTTTAAGTACAGTTATAGTACAATAATTAAAGACGTTGTTTTTAATGTTTATGTAATTAAAATCTTTTTATATAATAAAAAATATTTGTAGCATTAATTAAATGTATTTTAAATGTGCTACTATGTTAAGTTAATGACAATTTTTTTCTTACAAATTTGGATGTGTTGGATTTGTAACAAAGTTATTGTTCCCTTTGAGATTTGTTGCACATTATTGAAAATAAAAACGACGACAATTTTGTGTCAAATCTTAAATTCTTAAAATAAGCTTAAGCTTTAAAGATATTTTCTTGTACATATATAAGTCATATAACATATCTTGATTTTTAGTCGGATACTCATGATTTCATTATTTTTTTTTGATATTTTTTTAATAATTTATTTTATAATACAATGCATTATGTGATTTTTTTAACATAATTCATCAAATAATTGTAATATAAATCTAATTATTAAAATTTCTCAGACCGAAATCGCAAGACAAATGATAAAAAATATATATACACGAATCCAATAATTACAAAATTATTATCGCTGCTGCTATTAAGGACTATGTTCCTTTGCAACTTACGTAAATAATATATAGGAACTCTTTAAGGAAATGAAAAGCATAGAGAAAATTAAACCGGCCCACAATCTCCCAGTACTTTTTTTTCCTTTCAGTAACTCTAGGTGCAGTCAGCGATAAAATGAGAGCATTGTTTAATGTACAATCGTCCCCACAATGCGGTATAGCAATTAGTGATCACGTAACTAGCCATTAACTGATCCCATGTAACTGCTCGTGAACCATAAATGCTTTAAAACCATATTTTTTTCTTTTATTGCTTAGATGGGTGGACGAACTCACAGCCCACCTGGTGTTAAGTAGTTACTGGAGCCCATAGACATCTACAATACATCAAAAGTTTTTATCCACCTACATTTTGGGTTGATCACTGAAGAGAATTGACAAGAAACTCAGGACTTTACAAATGTATCTTAAGTTTGTATGTAAATGGCAAAAGAAAAGTTACAAGACATTTTAAATCTGTATATTACGTAACGTAAATATAGTATATAAGCATGATTATAACTAGAGGAAATATCATTTCTTCATTACTAAGCCATGATAATAATTAAAAAAAAGATGTGTGGTGTCGTGGGACACCGGATAGGAACGAAGTTCCTTACTATAAAAATATTAATTTTAAGTTCTATTCGAGGTATAAAGAAAATAATTATTCGGGTATACATTTTTTATTATTTTTTTATTGATAAAAATAAAAATAAACTACTTTACAAAGCTATCAACTTTATTTTATTCACAATGAGTTATAAAAAAGATATAATAATAATAATATACAAAGAAACTGCTATTTATATAAAAAGATGTGGTGTCGTGGGACACCAGGTAGGAACGAAGTTCCTTCGGCTAATGTAGAATCGACACAATTTGCAAAAAATCGTGCTCAATTTTATGTAGGTTTTCTTGATTTTTCTCTTAAATTTTGCTGATTAGTTTTTATTTAAGTATAGGAAAGTATTTAGGAAATTCAGTATTTTAGGAAATAATAAATTACGTAAAATAGAAAGAGAATGGATGAGAGAACGAAAAGAAAGAAGGAGAAAGAGAAAGGTATTACACACTACTCGCTTGTGTATGCGACTGTCGCGCCTGCGCACGTCTCATTTAACGGTTTTATTCCACGCACTTTTTTCCACGGATTTTTTCTTACGGTTTTACTATCACATTTTTTTCAGTTCGGTCGCGCAACAAAAACCCTATCCCCNTAAAATAGAAAGAGAATGGATGAGAGAACGAAAAGAAAGAAGGAGAAAGAGAAAGGTATTACACACTACTCGCTTGTGTATGCGACTGTCGCGCCTGCGCACGTCTCATTTAACGGTTTTATTCCACGCACTTTTTTCCACGGATTTTTTCTTACGGTTTTACTATCACATTTTTTTCAGTTCGGTCGCGCAACAAAAACCCTATCCCCTCCAAGCCTGCCGTAAGGAACTTCGATCCAATAATAATAATAACCGTCATCACGTAGACTATATACAATATACACTGTATAGCCATCATACCGGTCTTAAGAACCGCAACCGAGTACCTCATGTCTTGAGGTAGGCATTCACATTTTGATATCTTTTCACCTTAGTAACCCCTGTTCATCAAGTAAGCTATGAGATCGTTGCCCCTATAAACAAGAATATAATTGTATCGTTAAGGTAATTTGTTTATTCTCATTTCGACATTTAAAAATTAAATAATTTTTCTCACCAATTTTTCATTTTTGTTCATTTCACAAATCCCACAGAACGACATCGTGATAATAATAAGCCCGCATTAATAAATACTAGAAAATTACAATTGTAGGTTGAAAGCTCGCGTGGAAATATTTTCGAATGCGAACAGTCGTAAGCTTTATGAAACCTACGTGACTCGTATCATTAAGCTCCCATATCAACTCCAACTCATCAATTAATATTTTTTTAGTGTGACTTGTGGCTTAGACAATATTTTGAAATTACAATACTTTACGATCAAGAAAACAACATTCAACATTCAACTTCAAAATGCACATTCCAAAAAAAAACTCCCCACAATTCGTGGATAATTAACAGTCTGGCGATAAAAACGTAGTTACGAAAAGGACAACGCTCTACAAACAGACAGAGAAGAAAAATCTTAGCCGAACATTTATCATTGCGGGTAACAATGCTTTTTGCGGGATTTCCTTGAAGAATCCGAGAGATTAATGAAGGTGGCAATAATGTGGGACCATCCGATAAATAACAAAATAACCCACGAAGCCTAATGACTTAGATTAATAAGAAACATTAGGCAACGTTTGGTGATATAAGAGAAAAATCTTTTCCTACTAAACCCTGAAAATAGGTAATCTATACTCTATACTAATATTATAAAGAGGAAAGATTTGTTTGTTTGTTTGTTTCGAATAGGCTCCGAAACTACTGGACCGATTTGAAAAATTCTTTTTCCATTAGAAGCCGACATTGTCCCTGATGAACATAGGCTACTTTTTTTTATATTTTTTTTATTTTATTTTTTTGGTTTCATGTGTGTTTTAATGTTTCCGAAGCGAAGCGAGGGCGGGTCGCTAGTTGTATGAATAATTTTGTTACCTTTGTTCGTGAAAATCGACAATACCAAATATATTACGAAATAAAATTAAATAGCTTTGAAATTCGTTCTTGTTTATTTAACTTACGACAACAATGGAGTGTTTTTTGGTTTATGTTTTAAAATGAGATTCAATGATCACGAAATTACCGGGGTTTCGTTCAAGCGCAGTGGGAAACTTTGTTAATGTTTGAAATTGCTGGCAATCAAGCTAATGGCCAAGTTATTTGAAAGGTTGTCGTTTAATTCCCGTAAAGAGAAAACTGACAGCTAATTTCTTTGAAAATCAATTAGGTTCTTTTCTTTAGCATTGTATCAGACTGTTTCTGATATATTTTTTCCGTTGAAGATTTTAATAATTTATTTCGCTAATAACCAATGGAGTAAAACTAGCTCACTGAACGCAAGTCAATTTAAAATTATTTGGTGATTTTTCTTCGTCTGATTCGACTGTAACAAAAAGAGTTTCAAAACCTTGATCCACTTATTTAGCAAAGCAATGAACGCGAAAGCATAGTGTGGTAATAAGCATCATATCGTAAAGGTTAATGGAACAACACCGAAACTTATGAACTTTGAAAAGAAAAGGGATTGTCTCATACACGTGCTGCGGTAATAAATCATCAGACATGCCCCTGATTGATTACCTTCTCTCTCTATGCAGAGAATTAGTGGCTTTTTTTCTTTTCTTAATATTACACAGATTTCTTTTATGAACGATTCATGTTTCGGTTGATCATCTACTAATCACTCTGTTGTAGTCTATTGATGATTGAAATTTTGAAGCTATAAAGTAATAATCGTGGAATGGTATAACGCAGAATCTGATTCGATTTATGTTTAATCACGTTATTGACTAGGCGACTTTAAATACGGTGGATGCAAATATGGGCTCACATTAATAACGTGGCAATGCAACCTTTTTACTGAAATAATCTTTAATACATAAAATCGAAGACTAAAATTTTGAATTGCATATAAGAATCCTTCAACTCGGCATTAACTGTAACATTAACCTTAACTTATAGCGAGCCTATTACGTTGTACAGCAAATAATTATGCTAAATATGTGTTTTGTGGTAAATACACGTGTATATAAAAAAAGACACCTGCGTCCTTTACCCTCAAAATAGATCCAAGGAACATCTTATGATTTAGGCTACCATCGTCTCGAATAGTACTGCACCTTTGTTTTACCTAAATGAGTAAATCAGATTAGTATTTATAGAAGTATCATATCGACGCTTGAAAATCTAGCTATAGTAGAATCTAGCTAGTAACTGTAGGATTGAAATGATTTTAATAGACCTGGAAATATTATTTTTTTGCGCATCGAATATGGTTATTGTCTATCATTTATGTACAAAGCAGTTATTGTCGCTTAGTCATTTTTGCCTTTCAAGCGTCGATATATATTTCACAGAAGTGACACTTAAATAGAAATCTACAATCCGAACCTCAGATAATGTCGGGTCACCAGAAAAAGTGAACCAAGAGGGTCAGAAATTGGTATTCGAAACATGAAAAAATGTGAACCTATAGATGTGAAAGCTTCGATGGAAGAATGAAATGAAATAAATGCCAATACGAACCGGAGGAGAACAACATGGAAAATACAGTATTGGAAAAGATTAGATGAGGCTTTTGAACAGAGGCACACAAAGAAATGGGACATCTAGTAAATGTATTAATGACTAGCTGACCCGGCAGACTTTGTAGTGCCTCAATCGATAAATAAAAGACCTAAACTTTTGTATAAAATAAACTTAAAACAAACAAAAGGAATCCGTCCGACGGAGGAGACATCAAAGGAAAAACAAAATTGTTTTTTTTATTAAATTCCGAGCATTTTCATATTTATCTACCTTTTAAACCTTCTCTGTACTTCCACAAGTAATTCAAGATCATAATGAGCCAAATCGGTCCAGCCGTTCTCGAGTTTTAGTGAGACTAACGAACAGCTATTCATTGTTATATATATAGATGAAGCATATATCCAACTTTGGACAACGTCGGGTCCTCACGTCTACTTCCGGAGCCGCGGTTCGGGCCTCGAGACAACCCCCTCTACCTGGATGTAGGTCCCTGCCTGGTGAGGCAGGGGTGATGTACTTGCTGGGATGAATTATGTGCTATATTTGAAGATCCTTCAGCATCCTTCATCCTTCTACTTACTTCTTCCTTTCCTCTTCTTTCTTCTATCACCCACAGACGGCCACCCCTTTCGTTTTTTATTCATTTATTTACAATTTACCTATCCTAACTTACAACTACCTTAGGGCTATCATACAATCTAAGTGATGGCAGCGCGCCGCCCCAGCCTTCTAAGGAATAATGGGGCAGCACGCGCCACCACACGTGAACCTAAGTCTGCCTAATTAATCTAACTTAACCTAGCTACGTAGGAGGGGTCCAGCAGTGGACAATAATGTTCAGTGTTTTATTTATTTTCCATGTTAGATTTCAACGTTGAATTCTGTCATCTGATAAATCTCTGCGAAACACATGAAGGGTAAGCTGTTTTTGTCACTATCCAGCAAAATATATTCACCAATTTTCAAATAAAAACATATTTTTATGGTTTTTTTTTATTTATTTTTTATTGCTTAGATGTGTGGACGAGCTCACAGCCCACCTGGTGTTAAGTGGTTACTGGAGACCAAAGACATCTACAGCGTAAATGCGCCACACACCTTGAGATATAAGTTCTAAGTTCTCAAGTATAGTTACAACGGCTGCCCCACCCTTCAAACCGAAACGCATTACTGCTTCACGGCAGAAATAGGCAGGGAGGTGGTACCTACCCGTGCGGACTCACAAGAGGTCCTACCACCAGTAAGGATTTTAATTTAACGAAACTAGCACTCATTCGATTACAAAATTATCTTTATAGATGCACAAATTTGCTAGGGATACTCATTACAAATTGTATCAACGATTATTAACAGTTTATTTACTATCAGTTGATTTTGAAATAGATAATTTTAATCAATTTTCATTACTTACATGATTTGATAGTAAAGTCGAAAACAAACATCAAAAGCTGGTAATAATTTTACGTTTTCACCGTTCCGATGCAATGTTGATTTTACGAGGGCAGCCATTTCAGTCAACCGAGTACTGGGGCACTGACTCATGCATTTTTCACTCTGATGCGCGCTGACTAAAAGACCCTGGAATTTTCTGGAATTTTAAAAACAAATTTTTATTTTGCGGTTTGGTTATGTTGAATTTAAACTTTATGTGGTTAACACAAGAGCTAAGGATTCGATTTGTTAATTTTTTAAATTTGTGCTTGAACACGATTTGTGGCCAACGGAGTATTCCAGCAGGTAGTAATGACGAATATAAACGGACCCGAGTTCAGTTCGGGTCCTTATCTTTTGCGACCTAAATATTGTTTCAGCGACTTGATTTACAGAGCTCAAGAGATTTTGGTTGCTGTTTGGTTGTAACAAATTCAGTCGCTCATTTCGGCTTACGGGCGCTCTGTCAGTCGAGATCTTGATTCAGAACATTGTTGTCATTCACTTTTCTGTTGTTAAAGCATCGTGTTTTGGCTTGGCTCAGAATTTTTTTGAGATGTCGGTGACCATTTTATTAAATTTTTCTAGATAAATTGAATTAAAATTAAATACACAACGGAGGGGAACATATAACCTTCAATAAATAATGCAGTAAAGTAGGTAATGTATTAGAAATAAGACACTGACTTCGAAGCGCAAATAGAGCACGAAATCATCTGCAAATTATTACACTATAAAAATATTATATATTATGTTCACTGAACTTCTCCTAGAAGGCTAGATTGATTTTGAAGATTTTTGGTGTGTGTTGTGTGAGCTCTTGGGCAGTTCAGATGTATAGATAACTAGGTGTTGCTTCAATCAATTCAATTTGAAGTCTTCGTGGCCTAAAAGATAAGACGTCCGGTGCATTCGTATGTAGCGATGCAACGGTGTTCGAATCCCGCTGGCGGGTACCATTTTTTCTAATGAAATACGTACATAACAAATGTTCACGATTGACTCCCACGGTGAAGAAATAACATCGTGTAATAAAAATCAAACCCGCAAAATTATAACTTGCGTAATTACTGGTAGTAGGACCTTTTGTGAGACCGCATGGGTAGGTACCTCCACCCTGCCTATTTCTGCCGAGAAGCAGTAATGCGCTTCGGTTTGAAGGGTGGGGCAGCCGTTGTAACTATACTGAGACCTTAGAACTTATATCTCAAGGTGGGTGGCGCATTTACGTTGTAGATGTCTATGGGCTCCTATAACCAACTAGCACTAGGCGGGCCGTGAGCTCGTCCACCCATCTAAGCAATAAAAAAAAAAAAAACAGGATAATTTTTTTTAAATTTTTTTTTTAAATCGAGCCCTGGACAGGCCAGACGCAATGGTTTGCATAGCGTTCAGTTTCCAGGGTAAGAACCTGTCTGCCTAGTTTCAATATTAAATACTATCCTGACTAAACTAATAAATATATTTGAATGTTTTATTTTTGTTTGTTCGCGGCCTTCAAACATCACATATATAACGTAGTCCTCGCCCTATTTAACAAAACAAAAATCTACACGTAACTGAAATACCCTCTCGAAATTCGATTTCAAGAAATCAAATTAGCGTATTGAATAAAAACGATTGCCGGCAGCAATTGAAATACGAATCCATTTTATTACATTATTTTTTTCATCAACAGAAAGAAATCCATCGAGTCGTTTCTTTTATACGGAATTGAAATACATAATATAAATGCGGGATAGTTTTAATTCATATAGTAACCAGTCTTTTTACTGGTGGTAGGACCTCTTGTGAGTGCGCACGGGTAGGTACCACCGCCCCGCCTATTTTTGCCGTGAAGCAGTAATGCGTTTCGGTTTGAAGGGTGGGGCAGCCGTTGTAACTATACTGAGACCTTAGAAGTTATATCTCAAGGTGGGTGGCGCATTTATGTTGTAGATGTCTATGGGCTCCAGTAACCACTTAATATCAGGTGGGCTGTGAGCTCGTCCAGCCATCTAAGCAATAAAAGAAAAAAGTCTTTTTGCGTACTAGTGGTTACGCTAGTATGAATTGAGGCCGTCAGCGCAAAAGTGGCCTAACCCACAATTCATATTCGTGCTTATGTATTGTAATTTATTTAAAACATAATAAATTTTGACGCAAAATCGGCCTATCCCTAATTTCATCCGTAGATAACAGATGACTTTGTAAACATCATTTTAGCGCGTATTTTTTTACTTACGAACTATTGTAAAAGTAACTTCGAACCTCATTATCTGCGTACTAACTATGGTAAGCTTAGGCCACTTTTGCGCTGATGGCCTCAATTGTACCTCTACACCTATATATTAATACGTGAAGGAAAAACTTTGTATCCCTTTTTACGATTACGATACTTATTATGAAGTCGTCGTGGCCTAAAGGATAAGACGTCCGGTGCATTCGTATGTAGCGATGCACCGGTGTTCGAATCCCGCAGGCGGGTACCAATTTTTCTAATGAAATACGTACTCGACAAATGTTCACGATTGACTTCCACGGTGAAGGAATAACATCGTGTAATAAAAATCGAACCCGCAAAATTATAATTTGCGTATTTACTGGTGGTAGGACCTCTTGTGAGTCCGCACGGGTAGGTACTATCGCCCTGCGTATTTCTGCCGTGAAGCAGTAATGAGTTTGGGTTTGAAGGGTGGGGTAGCCGTTGTAACTATACTGAGACCTTAGAACTTATATCTCGAGGTGGGTGGCGCATTTACGTTGTAGATGTCTATGGGCTCCAGTAACCACTTAACACCAGGTGGGCTGTGAGCTCGTCCATCCATCTAAGCAATAAAAAATAAATAAAAAAAAAAGGAAAATTGCGCGGACGGAAGAGTATGAAATTTTCCACACTTATAGAGAATATAGAGAAGGAGTGCCGAATGCCAATTATTTTTTTAAATTATGCCTGAAAAATACATTATCTCAATAAAAAAAACATTACACACACTACCATGTATTTGACACAACACATACATAAAAATATACTCTTTGTTTACTGTCAATTGGGAAACTTTTCTTATTGCTTAAAGTCTGTGATCGAAATGAAAATAGATTAATATGGTTTGTCTTTAATATTATTTTATCTATAGTGCAGTTTTGGTGAATACTGTGATTATATTATCGAAATATAATAGTGTTTGACAATAGAACCATAATAATGTTTAAACTTATAATTTCAATTAATTATAGTCGAATCTCGACTACTGCGGGGCTACTAGTTATAGTAAGTATGTGTTACTTTATTAGGCTTTCCCAAGCCAAATATAATATTAAATCTACTTTCACGCTTTTCATTTCGGGCTAGCTAAATATTTTCATTTTACATTTAGGTAGGTGTGAAGTAGGCGAGTTAATCTAGACAGATTGTTGCTGTTATAAAGATAAAAAGATGTGTGGTCTCGTGGGACACCGAACGAAGTTCCTTATTATAAAAATATTAATTTTAAGTTCTATTCGAGATATAAAGAAAATAACTATTCGGGTATACATTTTTTTATTATGATTGTTTTATGGATTAAAAAAACTCCTTTAGAAAGCTATCAAGTTTATTTTATTCACAATGATTTATAAAAAATATATTATAATAAAAATATGTTATTTTTTGCATGTTATTACAAAGTTAAGTCGTACACTGTGTGCATTACTAATAAAATTCTTACGTTACGGACATTTTTCTCGGTTAGGGTACCCGCCCGCAGCGTCCCTTAAGGAACTTCGTTCCAAAATCAAGTTTGTATCTATTGAGAAAATACATCAAGCCGTGATGTATTTTCTCAATTGATTATTAGCTTATCACGCAACACGAACCCATGACCTCGTCGTATCGCGCCTTAGGATAGGAGGCTTTAGGGTGAGGATGTGGCAGGGAAACTAGGGGGTGATGAAATACGGCGTACCAGCGTGGCCGACCTGCGAATCTATTTTGCCAATCGAGAAGTGTCAAGTGTCAAGTCACGCATGCCCATGTCAATCCACAGATTGGTTTCAAACAATATACATATCAAGATAATAAATATTTAAAGGGATTTGCAACAATTACCTTTGATTTAGACTTCGAGAATAATATCATAGTCAGTATATGTGTAGGTAGAATCGTTTATTGGCATCAATGCAATAATCCTTGAGCATGCAATAGGAAACTGTCAACGTAGAGTGGATGCCATCATGTGTCCGGCTCTGGTTCCAAATAACTGATGCTGCCAAATTGGATGCCAATGCGTTATCGAACAAAATTGGAGGCTTTGTCGCATTACCGGCTATGTAGCATACGAAATTACGTGTTGTCCAAATTATTGCCTATTTACGTCGTTGAATGCGATGTTCACACGTACTTAGCCTCCGCGGTTTAGCAGTTGAGTTTTCAATTCACTGGTCCGTTGCCAGAAAATTAACGCGGACATTGTTTAAGTGATATTGTAATCGTTGATGATCGTACGGTTTTTATGGATATTAACTTGTTCCAGGGCTGTTTTTTTTTGTCCACAGAAGAGGTCATATGGACCAGCCGATGCTTCAAGATCCAATCCAACTATTAATTAGAATATAAGGACATGCAATCAAATATTATCTTCAAGATAAGAGAAGTCTTTCAAGCGCTGCGTCTGCGTTCTGATCGTCCGGTGTGTACATCTCGGACGAAATTATTTTATAAAGGACATATTATAATGTATTATAAGGGTAATAATTTATAGCAATAAGTCGAATGAGTAGCAATAAGTCGTTCATTTAAGGTTATCGTTACATAGTAAAACTATAATTAAATTATGATAATTATATTAATTACGTACGTAATAAGAGCTTAACATTATTATGTGTGTCAGTCGCTATCGTCACTAAATTATTCCTTCAATTTCGAACGGTTGAAAGTAGATATTCCAAAATTCCTTCAATCCAACGTAACGTATCCAAATATCCGATACGTCCGATCGGAGATAAGTCGGGGTATCTTCGGCATACCAAATGTTGGGATCGAAAAGTTTGGAAGCCGCCGAAGCATGAGTAATGAATCTTGGATCCTCACGTGAGTCAGTTTTGTGGTTTCTGTTCTGTGTATGGATTCCGTGGAAGTTTTTAGTTTGTGAAACTAAATTTTGGTCGAAGTTTGTTCGTATGAATCTTTTGGTTTGTAACGCTCTGTGGAATGGAGTTATGTTTGTGTGTGCGTTTTGAAAGGGCTGCTATGTCAAATAATTCATGTTCTATTTGGATTTAAATTTCAAAGTTCCATATATTAGAATTGACTCTTCTAATCCATTTTTTTCCCAGTTAAGTAAATATGTAAAAAGTATACGGCTTGGGTAATCTGTTTTCCGCCGTCTTGTTGCAATATGCTGTTGGAGTTTCAAGTTTATTAAACATTAAAAGTAAGCCTGTACTATTTTTCTTTTTAAGTATTTAAAATTTCAACAAAATTCAACTCGGCTTATTTAAGATTGAGAATCTGAATTTCTTTAAATATTTTGAATATAAGATGTCTAACGTACTTTGAAAGTTTGATTTTGGTGAAACAATCTCGGGACTACAAATAAGATTCTGCATGAATAATTCAATGTACGTTCTTGAAGTTTTCGGTTAGCATGGTCTGTTTAAATAAGTATTTCTTTTTTGGATTTTTTTAAAGTAACATAACGGCTGTGCATGTTTTAAGTCAGATAATCTTAATTATACGTTTTAAGAGATAAACTCTTTTTGTTTATTAGGCCATTAATAAATATTCTAACTGCTTTACGTAAATAAAGAAGTACCTCTGATTAACGGATATAGACTTCTCCAGCTACTACGCTTTTTTCTATTGCTTAGATGGGTGGACAATCTCACAGTTCATCTGGTGTTAAGTGTAACCGGAGCCCATACACATCTACGACATAAATCCCGCCACTCACCTTGAGATATGAGTTCTAAGAAACAGGCAGAGAGAGTAGTGATACCTACCCATGCGGACTCACAAGACGTTCTACCACCAGTAAAATTTTGTTCTCAACTCCTTCTCAAGTATTTTCTTGCATAATATATCCTTTTTTTGGTGTGCCACAATGTGAATACCGCTGCCTATCTTCAGACACGAGATCGAAATCCGAATTGTGTTGCGTACGACTGTACCGCGTTTCAAACATGATCGCATAACTGTTTTGCGGTAAAATTTTGCCTCCGTAATTAATTTGCATTGAAAATAGGCGATTTGTGTGTTCATATCACACAAAATTCATTCAAACAATTCATTTTTCTTTGTTTGACAGCACCACCAGTACTTAGTTTTTTTTTTTTTTTATATTGCTTAGATTGTTGTACGAGCTCACAGCCCACCTGGTGTTAAGTGGTTACTGGATCCCATAGACATCTACAACGTAAATGCACCACCTACCTTGAGATATAAGTTAGTATAGTTACAACGGCTGCCCCACCCTTCAAACCGAAACGCATTACTGCTTCACGGCAGAAATAGGCAGGGCGGTGGTACCTACCCGCGCGGACTCACAAGAGGTACTACCACCAGTACAGTTAGTTCTAGTATAAATAGTACTCGCAGCTCTGGCTCGAATCACAAGAGCTTAAATAACTTAAACAGTTTCGGATCGTCATAAACACAACGAAAAGCCCTTAAAACTATACAAGAGCGACCTTTAGTGAGCCTGTACAAACAGCGATAAACAAAACTACATATTTCACGTTGAGATTGGTAGCTAGTTGCCTAAACGCTAAACGGAAAAATATGAATGTACATTGCGTATAAAATACTGATAGCTCTCGACGCTCCTTGGAAAATAATATGAAGAGTTTCCTTGTGCTTCTTGGTATCTTTGTTATTAGTATCATCAGTATAACGTGGTTGTAAATGAGCATCTCTTTTTTTACGATTCCGTAGTTAAATGAAGAGAAAGAATACTCCTCGTCATATCCGTATATATCATTTCTGCCACATAATGGGTATTCCAAAGAACAAAATTGCCTTCGATAGCAGACGAACCCTACTAATGGTGAGTGCCAGGGGCACACTCAAAACACTGCTTAAAAGTATGCATGACAACTATTCCACAAGCTAAATGTAGTTCTGATATTAAACAAAACTCTACCCGCTAGTAACGCGTCAAGTGTCGTTGTATAGCTTTAAAAATCATATAAAATAAGGCATTGATGAAAGTGTTTACGATTTTTTTTATGTGCTCTCGCCCCTTCTAATTAGAGCTATGATCTAGTGAGTTCTGGTATTGCTGACATCCGCGTCGGAACGGTACTTCGATAAGGCTATGCGTCATGATAATCGCCTTATCGTTACCGCCGCTGACTACTCCCCGAATCCTGATCATGCAGGAGCCAGTCACCGTCGACGCCCTAGACACGTCCTTACGGATCCATCAGATCCAATAACCTTTGCATTAGGCGTCTTTAGCTCTAACACTAGGAGTAGGCTTAAGACCCCGGTAACCGTACTCGTCGAGCTCGACAAAGAGGTCGACATGCAACGTAACCCATGCATCATGGGTGAAACTGGAAAGGCCTCTGGGCCAATCTTTCAATCATAAAAAAAAAACAAAAAAAAAATGCTGACTTCCATAATACCACCAACTACCTACTCATTATCACTTCACTAATAATTGGTGTAATCGAAATAATAATTTGATAAGTTTTGAGAGCTTTCCCATAAAAATATTAAGTTTACAATTCATTATGTATTTTCCAACTTAAATCTACATTTTAATTAGCTACAAGCTCTGACTGTGTGCGTTGTCTGATACGAGATTAGCCCTCAGATTATTCAGATATGAAAAATAAATTGAAAACCAATCTAAACATAAACCGGCAAAATTATAATGAGATAAAAAAATTCTTTATTAAAATAAGGTTTACGGATCTATGTAAGTTTTACAATAGAAAAACTTTACTATTTTTTTTGCCCTCATATGCAGACGATCATACGGCCGACCTGATGGTGAGTGGTCACCGTCGCCCATGGACTTCAGCAATGCCAGAGGCAGAGCCAAGCCGCTACCTGCCGGTGCAATAGTATCATTATAATATTGCCAAAGTTCAGAACCAAAGCTTTCTTTAACATTCAAGTGAGGCACATTCCCTACTCGCTAATAAGGTACTGTAAAGCAGATTAACAAAGAGAAAATAAGCTCTAATTCTTTCTTTAACATTGTTTCGTTGTTGGTTGAAGAAATCGAAATCCACTGACAATATTGAAAATCAAGTCAAATTCCCGGAATGTCTGGTAGCAAAACGATACACACGCAAAACCTGAATCATTGAAACGTCAGTCTTTTGACGTTGAATCCAATTTATCGGCGCAATTGGAACAAGAGAATGCCGTATGATTGGACGGACTTCATTGCTTCTGAGTTTTTACTGCATCGGTTTCGTGTGATTTTTCCCGACAGACAGTTGACAGTATCATTTGTTAATCCACAGACTGAACTTTTTATGAATGACTGAACAACTGAGGTACTTTAAAACAAATTCAAAATAAATGGTGTAGACTATACATACTCATGGTATTACCAGGTCGAATTCCAACAAACAAAAAAAAGACCTTAATTGCGTTGAAATAAAGCTGAACTTAGTCAGTAACAGAAAACACTTAGTTGTGCAAAATGATGTATGACAATCAGGTTAGACTACCAGTTCTAAATTTGTGTAAGTATACTATATATCCTGTTGGCTTTGATGGATAGATGAATGTACCACAAGTCATAAAGTGAAAATCGCCGCCCATCTTGAGATATGAGGTAACAATGACGCATATTGCATCTTAAAACCTGAATCGCAGTCTGCGTTCCAAAAATTGACAGAGATAAAACGAAATAACCACACTCAAAACCACAACTCGATACATGAAATTGGAGCAGGAATAGGTTCTTGTATGATCAGAATCAGTGAGCCAAATTATAAATAGAAAACAAACAAAATTACTGAGTATTTTATTTAAGAAAGTTCAAAACCTTAATTAATTTTACTCCTGAATAACTGAAATAACAATAGTCCTTTAATCGGTGATCCTTAAAATTTCGAACAAAGAATGAAGTAGCAATTCCCTCAACAATACGTCCAGTTATTAATGTTTTATAAAGCCTAATTATAATTTAAATTACGGTCTCGCATTACTGATTACACGCTTGACAAATGTTTCAAACTCGGTATACAGGTCGGCGCAAGTTTTCCAATAAAAGGCTTGTTAGGGTGAACACTTTGCCGAGTTCACATCCCACGGTGAGGTACGTAGAGACTTCTTATGACCAGAATATTTAAGCCTATTCAGGGTGCTGATTTGAAGAAGGTGAAATTTTTGTTTAAACAATTATTTCTATGCTTTTATTTCTGAACAGAAACAACAACAAATTTAGGTTCAGTGATTAGATTCGATATTTAGATTGGCTAGAGATGTTTTCGTGTTTTTTCTTCTACTGAAACCTAAGAAATGTTTGGGAATATTAGTGTAACTTTAAAAATGAGAAGTTTCGTACTTCAGGCTCTTCTCATATCTCTAAACTGCTGGATAGAAAAAGCAGTTCAGTTTTATTGTAACCACAAACAGCAACCTCACTGATTCATTTGAAAAAATCCTTGAAAAAAAGGTCGTTATACTCAATTATTTCTGCCGTGAAGCAGTGATGTGTTTCGGTTTGAAGGGTGGAGCAGCCGTTGTAACTATACTGAGACCTTAGAACTTATATCCAAGTTGTAGATGTCTATGGGGTCCAGTGACCACTTAACACCAAGTGGGCTGTGAGGTCGTCCACCAATCTAAGCAAAAAAAAAATTTAAAAAAATCATAAGCTCTGTTTTATCGTGTAGTGTGAACAAAACTTTCCAGGAAACCGGTGTCGGCGATTGTACACAAAAAAGAAATGAAACACGCAAGGTACTTCATTCATGATTCACGTAGAGACTGTTGATTTTCCGTGGAGGTGTTGCGACTGTATTATTCAGTAAGGCTTCGCATTTACATAGGCAAATTGGTCGCAATGACTCGTCGTGGACGTTACTTTAGCCCCATGTTTTTTTGATGGTGTTTACGGCTGGATTTTTAATGAAATCATTAAAGAAGTTTTTTTGGTACAAACAGGAAGGTGATTCGGAAATATGACCAAGTTTATATCAAGTTATAGAGTGGGCTATCAAGGTTTCTTGTAGCAGTTGTATCGTTTCTGTTATGACCAACAATGTTTGTCTTGGACGATACTCTACAATAATCACCAATCTATAGGTAATTTTGTTTGTTTTTATCCAATTCAAAAATCAGCTACAATTCCTACATACAGAAAATCGTCTGGCTGTGCCTTTTCGGGGGTAGTGAGATGCTTAGTTGAATAATAAACATCACTAAAATCTACCATTTCATTATATCAAAATTAAAATCGAGAGCTTGGTATTTATTAGGAAAGAACTTGAACACGGCAAGCTGAGATTGCGTGATACTCACAAAGTGTTACATTTAATATAAAGCTCCCAGAATGGTCTCTCAGTCCAGTTATAGAGATCACTAAGCATGTCTAAAATTCCAAGAATAATTTTAAACAACAATCACCCATTGAAGACCCTGAATGAATAAATGAATATTAGTTAGTGACTACCACCTAACAGTCTCTAATATCTTTAATTTTGAGCATTCACTTCAATAGGTTTTTTTTTATTGCTTAGATGGGTGGAAGAGCTCACGGCCCAATACTGGTTACTGGAGTCCATAGACATTTACAACGTAAATGCGCCACCCACCTTGAGATGTAAGTTTTAAGGTCTCAGTATAGTTACAACGGCTACCCCACCCTGCAAACCGAAACGCATTACTGCTTCACGGCAGAAATAAACAGAGTGGTGGTACCTACTCGTGCGGACTCACAAGAGGTTCTACCACCAGTAATTACGCAAATTATAGTTTTGCGGGTTTGATTTTTATAACACGATGCTATTCCTTAACCGTGGAAGTCAATCGTGGTACGCGCCTGCAGGATTCGGACACCGTTGCATCGCTAGATACGAATGCACCGGACGTCTTATCCTCTAGGCCACAACGACTTCATAAATAATTATAAAACCGTTTAATTTTAAATGTGAATATTGGAGTAGTACCGCCAGCCCGAGTATATAAGGTTCGCCTGTTAAAATATTACTAAATTAATTTTGTAACATGAAGAAATAACAACGCTGTGCAAGATAAATCGATCCATTCAAGTAATGCATGATTAATGATGTTCAGATAACCGCATCATTAATTTTGAATACACTCGTGATTACATGCGAGCATTATAACTAGATTACAGTATTAACGAACGATAATAGGATTAAAATTTTGTTCACTGATGTATCCATCGAAAGGCTTATTTAAGCAGTAATTGAAACATTGTATGGCGCCAAATCGGGTTATGTCTCTGGAGAATTGTTTGAGATGATACCATCATCTTGTTTTTAACATCGCACCGCCCGCCACCGGAGTAGAGCTCATCCATACTACCTGGAGCCAGTGGCGTTCATCCACAGTGCGTTTCCAGAGATCTTTTTTGCCACGTACCATCCGGCTTTGGAATGAGCTCTCCTCCACGGTTTTTCCCGAGCGCTATGACATATCCTTCTTCAAACGAGGCTTGCGGAGAGTACTTGATGTTAGGCAATGGCTTGGCTCTGCCCCTGGCATTGCTGAAGTCTATGGGCGACGGTAACCACTCACCATCAGGTGGACCGTATGCTCGCCTACCTACAAGGGCAATATAAAAAAAATGTTTGGAAGACTATAGCTATCTTTCCCAAGACTTCGACTACAAGTCAAACATACAAAGAAAATTTTTCATCAACGATGATGCCGTTATTTGAAGCTATTCTAAAATCAATTTATTATCACAATAAACGGTTGTTATTGTATATTACGGTTTTTTTGGAGTTCCTGTTCATTGGTAGATTTATTTGAATCTACTTTGAATAAAAAAGGTATTCCTAAAGGTAATTAATTTCCAACAAATGCAAACCTGTTGTTGAACTTGTAGGCAGCGGCTTGAATCTGCCCCTAGCATTGCTGACGTCCATGAGCGACGGTAATCACTCACCATCAAGATGGCCGTATGCACGTCTGCCTACACGGGCAATAAAAAAAAAAAAAACACTTGTAATTTTTGTTATCACAATGGTTTTGAAACCGTGGCGAACAAATGAGTTTTGACGAATAAGCAACCATTCTTGTGTCTTAAATTAACAGAATTACCTCATATACTGTCGCTAGTAAATTAACAAGTAAGAATTTAATTTAAGTTATAGAGTAATTTCATTACATAGCTTATTATATAGTCTGAACATCTACCGTAGATTATATTTGGATACAATGCATTCAAAAGTTTAGAAGTACAGCTACAACCTAAATATCCTATTTTATATCTACCGTAGCTAAGCGGTATTCAGATTGTCTTTGCATTTACCAATACCCTCGTATTCGCTGGGAGATAATTTACAACTCTCTAAGGCAATAAAAACCATTGACCAAAAAATCCAATTCCCTCTAGCTCAATAAAAACTCGACATGAATAAACCTTACAAAGCATTGCATTTTAAGGGTTCAATTTAGGAGATACCTGTCTATATTGGGCCCGTCTTGGGATATTACCAGAGGCGCTGTCTACGATTTTATTTCCCGGCACACACTGCAATATTCCCCGAAGATACTACAACGTGATTCCAATATTTGGAACGAACGATGTTGCGAATCTGTTTGGAGCCAATTCGAACGGCACTTTGCCTTGAAAGTTGCCTGTTTGTCCTAATACGATATGCAAATTCGACTTCGCGGTTGAATTTAAACTCAGAAAGTTGCGTAATAGATTCAGTTAGCTTTATTGCCCACTTTATGTGTATTGTTTATGAAGTCTGCTCATTTTAAGGCTCACTGTCTGATTGGAACTTTGGTAATAAAAGGATTGAATAGCCATTGTGTACATAAAGCTGTTTTTGAAAGGCAATATCGATAAATATTCGGTTCATAATTTTATTGTATCATCGTGATATTTGATAAGCTAAGTTAAAAATTTTGGCATCAAAGGAAATAAATAAATTATACATTTAGGATACTTAAGGCCTGTTCTTATGTATGGCAGCGAAACATGGGCGGCAACCAAAAGGCACGTGCATACCATTCAAGTTGCTGAAATGAAGATGATATGGTGAATGTGCAGCAAGACCAGGCTCAATAAAATCTGCAACGAGTACGTGCGTGGAAGCCTCAGTGTACGGGACATCGCCGACAAGATGCAGGAGAGTAGGCTGAGGTGGTATGGTCACTTAAAAAGGAAGTCACTTAACTATGTCAGAAATTTGGCACTACTGCTCGACCTCCCCGGTTGGAGAACTAGAGGTAGACCCAAGATAAGGGGGAAGGATGCTAAAGGACAAACGAGAATACAATGTTGTTGACGAGGGTGTCGAAGACAGAACGAATTGGAGGAGGAGTAAGGAAAGCTGACCCCACCACCATGTGGGTTAAATAGCTGGAAAGAGAGAGATACACTTAGGATACTAGTGTATTGATCATCATCATCATCATCATCATCATCTCAGCCTGTCTACTGTCCACTGCTGAATATAAGCCTCTCGAACTGATTTGCAACATAGAAATCATCTCTATTTTCTATTTCCAATGGCAGATTGAACACTCGAAAAAAACGCCTTCCCTTCGTGAAAGGTCACCTTGGTAGATACGATAGTACGATACGACAGTGTAAGTATACTTTTAACATCCTTATACACTCCATATATATACACGTATACATGTACATAAACTATCGAATTTTCTTTACAGTTATTGTTTACTACTGCATGCTAGCAGTAAGAAGCGAGTGTCTACGTGAGTCCTCAATGCTAAACATCCGACACAACACCGCAGGGAAACGGGGGTAGCTGAATAATATCGTCATTTCAAATTTCTCTTTCGGACAGCAATTCCCTTTGGCTTTTCATTCCATTTGTTTCTCTGGTATTTTTAAGCATTTCGTAAGTTTCACAAAGGCCATAATCAATTTTCATTATTATTATTATTAATAAAATTATATTATTGATAAAAACCATTTACTTTAGACATATATTTTAAATAAAATAATTGATTTAATAAAATTTTTTTTTTTTTGGGACGGGGGTAGGGATGTACGGGGGAAGATTTTAAACTACAATTCGAATATTGACTAATTGACGATTTTTATACGACAATTGTAATAATAATGGATTGAAGAGTATAAATATGTATGTAATTATGTTTAATGGGGTGCATTTAATTACACGATCGTTTTTTTTTTTTATTAGGTATCCAACTAATAAAATAAAAAAAAGACGAGCTCACAGCCCACGTGGTGTTAAGTGGTTACTGGAGCCCATGGACATCTACAGTGTAAATGCGCCACCCACCTAGAGATATAAGTTCTAAGGTCTCAGTATAGTTACAACGGCTGCTCCACCCTTCAAACCGAAACGCATTACTGCTTCACGGCAGAAATAGGCAGGGTGGTGGTACCCACCCGCGCGGACTCATAAGAGGTCCTACCACCAGTACCGTTTGTTTTGTTTAGTAATTTTCTTATGTGTCTTATAATAAAACAATCGCTTCACCGAACTAATCAAGTTAATATAACTGGTCAGATATGAATTCTGAAGTTGAAGTAAAGGCAAACAACAAACAATCCAATATCTCCATCGAAGGCGCCTTAAGTCAATGGTAATTTTCGCTTAAACTTTTATAATTTACGAATCCTTTCGTGTTTGTGAAGACGTTACGTTTCAGTTGATTTTCAAAACCGGGAGTCAAACGCTCACGTCGTCCAATGAATTATTCAGGTCAGACCGGAAACTGCGTATTTACATAAGCAAATTGGGTGCGACGAGTGACTCCTTGCGCGTTTGTGGATCTACAAGACGTTCCGATATTTGGATATGAATCGACTTCAGCTTGTTTGTTTGATTGGATTCACGAATGCAGCCCTGGTCCAGTCTCCAAACGTTTTCTAGGACTGTATTAGGTTTTATTTTATTTATTTATTTATGTACACACAAAAAAGAAGACATAGTACAGAGTAATAGGAAAATTATGTACAAAGGCACTGCTTGTTTCTTTAAGAAGTCTCTTCCAGCAGACCTGCGAGATGATTATGAGAATAATAATTAAAAGTGATGAGTGTGTGTAGAACATCTAAAATAACAAATACAACATGAGAATTATAGTAATGCACATACACATAGCAAATATTGTTAAACTTGAATACAAAATATTATAAGTAACACAGTATATACAAAGAGTATATAACAATGATCATTCGGCTGATGAGAGATAGAATTGTTTGCATTGTTTTATTATAGATACTAACGGCCCGCTCCGGGTCCGCTCGGATCTTTAACAAAAATTTCAACGATATTTGACGTTGTTTTATTTTTAAAAATAAAAGACCATTTATTGGGGCATAACTGTAATAGTTAAACATATGCTGTCGCGACACTTTTTGTAAATAATAATGTGTTCTACAAAGTAGTAGTACATTATTTTATTCTATCATGAATAGTTTTCGCACGGCACGCGATGTAAAGAATATTTTAGGTTTTTTTTTACACCTTGGGTTACATTATTGGAGTTTTAGTAAGGATCCCTAATTTTTTCAAAAAAGATCTCGTCTATGTCACTCGGGAATAGTGTAACTTCCAAACAGTAAAAGAATTTTTCAAATCGGTTCAGTAGTTTCGGAGCCTATTCAATACAAACAAACAAATCTTTCCTCTTTATAACATTAATATAGACTTCTCCGCTATTTAATGGATGTCATTATACATATTATTATAAACCTTCCTCTTCAATCATTCTATCTATTAAAAAAAATCGCATCAAAATCCGTTGCATAGTTTTAAAGATTTAAGCATGCATAGGGATATAGGGACAAAGAAAGCGACTTTGTTTTATACTACGTAATGATGATACCCTGTGCAAAGGAAGACGTAGGTACTATAAACGAACCACTTAACAATCTATTTACACTAACCTTTAAACGTCAGCTTAAACGCAAAAACAATGACGTAACGAGTTTGATGATTTAATGAAAATAGATCCTTAATGAATACCGTAAAGTAGCTACTTTCATTAGCAATTGTAAAATAGTGTGTTATGGTCTAATTTCGCCTGCACTCTAATGAGTACAATTGTTTATTGAGCTGTCACACCGCCGGATCGGTGACGTGGCAGGAATCGTCCCACAAATTATTCATACCACTATATTTCGTCGCATGCATTCAATGTCGCATTTTCAGGCCACAGTGACACGGGCTTTATTGCCGAACGAAAGTTTTAGCACCGAACAATTACAATCTAGACTCTATCACAAGTGGGTTAAGCGTCATGTACTTAGCAAACACAAGTTTGTCGGTCATCAGTTGACAAACGATTTAAAGGTGACTTGCAAAATTTATGGCGGATTTTATTTTTACATCTCCGCAGCTTGACAAAGAGCGGAGCGATAAATTACGAAAGGGTTCATGTTAGGTATTTTTCGATTATCCAGGAATTTGAAGTAGAATATTTTTACTATCACATTTCTTACGTTTCACTGGTAATCGCCCTCTGTCGTTTTCGATAACCAACGATTCAGAGAAATATATTGAATGGATTGTGGACGATCAGATATGTTTCCTATAAGTAAATGGTTACCGCCGTTGACCAGACAGTTCGATGGTAACAAAACAAAATGCTACTTGCAATAATTCATAAACTTGCTTAGTAACTATCAGTACGGCGTATTAGAAACCCGCACGGGTAGCTACAACTATACTGTCTATTTCTGCCGCGAAGCTATCACGCAATATATTCAATTTAAAGGCGAGACAGTTTTGTCCAATAGAATTGAGAATACACTTATATTTCAAGGTTAGTTAATAGCATATGATGCGAGCTTATCCAACTATGAAAGTTCATAATAATATATAAATAAAATAGCCCTTTTTAATCCAGTTTTAAGTATATCTTCGAAAAATTATTTACTTATTGATATTTGTTTCGGCTTTCGCTTCGGCTTCCGCTTTCGCTTCGGCTTTCGGGTCTAATTAAAGTTACTTCTGCGGCTTAGTCTAATGTTTCTCAAACTATAAGCAATTACAGTAGCTTTAATTAACTAAAACCTATTACTAATAATATTTCGTGGCGACAAATAAAAAAAAAACCAGTCCACCTTAAATTACATTAACAATGTAGCTTCGTTCACGCTATTGTTGAATCCATCTACGAATTTCGGACACGGTTATTAGGTATGAATCAAAAGCGAAAGTATGTTAGTAAATCATTATTTTTGTAAAGAATTTTTAGTCTGAAAAGAATTAGTTACGGTTCTTGGAAAATTGCAGCGTGGGAAAATTGAATAGAATAAAATGAAATCCTTTTAATACTGTATAAACTATTATATGTATATGTATATTTTTTTGTGTATATATTTGTAATTTAATATAAATTTCATTGCACCTACCACTCTGCACTACCTTTGGTGGACTGGTAGAGAATGCCTTAGGCGTTAAGTCCGCCAATGTAAATTTTACATGAAGGGTAATAAATAAATAAATAAGTCTGAGCCCCGTGAGCACGTCTACCCGTCAAAGTGATCCTAAAACAGGTTTTCGAGGCCATTGGTAGATAGATAGGAAACTACTAAATAGAAGCGATTTTTATGATTTCTTTGTGACAGTACCTAATATACAACAAGATTAATTTAGTTCTATACTTTATTTTCTTTTTCTCATTGTGCACACGGGCTCACCACAATAGTACACCATCACTAATAATATTCCCTAAACCTTATTAAGGCGTTGGAACCATTAACAAAACTTGATCATGGTTATAATTAACGCTAAACCCCGTATGTCATCTTAAGTTTAGGGGTAAATGTACGTAGCACTTCATACAATGGGCTGTCCCTTCGTATTAAGGGCGCTGGGTCCGGATTATATGGCCTAAGCTACTGCAAGACCACTTTGCGTCCTTTTAGTGCCTGGGCCCTGGAAATTGAGTGTTAATTAAAATTTCCGTAATATATTATGCAGAAATATCCCTTGTTTGTCGGTTTGAAGTTTTTTTTCGCAAACGACGCCTTCTTGGTTGAAAATTGTACAGTGATTGTTGTGTAGTTTTTTTTTTAAAGTAAATTGCTTAATTAAGAACTTGATTTGTTAATCAAATTAATTTGTTATATAAATTTTCAAACAGGCGGGTATGATGTATCGACTTAAATAGAAATTCTTTGTAAATATTCTTCAATTGTAAATAATGATATTATAAATTATTATTGATTTCAAAGAATTAAAAGATTTCAAAATAAGAAAAATAAATAAAAAAATTGCCCAAATTGAATAGAACGAATACATAAATGTGAAATAGTTTTTTATATTTTGGATTTGTACGGAAGAGAAATTCTTATTTCTGCTCTTTTTTTTTAAAATTAGTTTAATATTATTTCACCTCGTGAATAATAAGACCGAAAATATAATTGTTTGTCTAATTACACAAATAATTATTATTCAATTGATTATGTTGGAATGTTTTTATGGGGCCCTAAATATTACACATATTATGGTTGCGTTTTAACGGTACGATTTAAAAGGATAAAGCTGTCAACTTTTTATAGATGGGGATTGAATTTTTGGATCAATAGTTCACCTTCTAAGGATGTGGAGGTATAACTCTTATTAGCTCCAATAGCTCCGTTATTGTTGGAGCAGCTTGACTGAGTGTAGATCCTTATCCTCCTCAGTATTTCCTGAGCGCAATGACACATATTTCTTTAAACCAGCTTTGCGAATGATACAAAAAACCCTCACCATCAGATGGTATGCTTGTCCTACAAGAGCAATCAAAAATCTAAGGTCAATTTTTTTGTGTAATTTATATGGAAGTTTCTTGAAACTCTCTTAGGCACGATTCAAGTTTTTTGTCAGATCTATTCCATTCGTACTTACAATGCTTCTTTCCCTTAAATAAGAAAAAAAACAAAACAATATCATTAAAATGACAAAACATTCCGAAACAATAACCCGAAGATTCTTTTATTTGCATTTCGTTTCATACGTTAGAGTAACAATATCGTTTGTAAACGAACGTAACGGCTTTGTTGGGTACACGTTATTGGTACAGAAGATCTGACGGTTACTACTACACTTCAAAGGTTTTTCGTAACGCGAGCTATTCCGATCGTATAAAGTTCTTATATAAGATAATCATTTTTGTGACGACGTATTTATCTAAAAGAATATTTTTTTCAATTTCGTTTCGTTATACTCTTTCGAGTGGCAATCGTGTTTATCGGTTTTCCTTTGGGAAATTAGATATTAAATTTGGCATTAACAAAAGTGAAGTACGAGCCACTTATAAACATGTTAAAGGGTGGATTTAGTATTGTATAAACATATAAAAAGGTTTTTTTTTGGAACTAAGTTCCTTATGGGACGATGCGGAGGGGTAACCGGGAAAAAACGTCCGTAACGTAAGATTTTTATTAGTAATGCACACAGTGTACGACTTAACTTTGTAATAACGTACAAAAAATAACATCTTTTTTTATCATTCATTGACCACGATCTCAGAGCGTTCGTTTGCGCAATACACTAACTCTTATGCAAACAACCGTGAATGAAGTGTACCACAATAAGTTCGCACGTTACCGAATGACCGTGGGTTGTTGCGAAACCTTCAGTATTATTTTCTTTATATCTCGAATAGAACTTAATAGAATACTCATTACAGTACATACTAGCTAAATCGTTCAAGTAGTACCTAGTACTATGTAATCTTCGCCGACTGGTGGGTTCCTACTTGGAGGACAGATCGGTCACGTGTACCGGACACGGTGCATGGTTGCTTCAGTGAGTTCCTGCACCGGATCGGAGTCGAGTCGACGGCAGAGTGCCACCATTGTGGTTGCGACTTGGACACGGTGGAGCACACGCTCGTTGCCTGCCCCGCATGGGAGGGGTGGCGCCGTGTCCTCGTCGCAAAAATAGGAAACGATTTGTCGTTGCCGAGTGTTGTGGCATCGATTCTCGGTGACGACGAGTCGTGGAAGGCGATGCTCGACCTCTGCGAGTGCACCATCTCGCAGAAGGAGGCGGCGGGGCGCGTGAGAGACGCACAGGCCCGCCGCCGTCGAGCGGGGGCCAGGGAGGCGGATCTCGCCCAAGCCCTGGCTCTCTAAGTGTTTCAGGTCTCCCTCACATGTCGGCCTGGGGACCGGCGAAGTGGGCCTAAGAAGACGACGTGCAAGCTGCTTTTTTTTTATGATTGAAAGATTACTGGTTGCCTGGAGGCCTTTCCAGTTTCACCAGGACACGTGGGCGAGCAAAAGCTCAGCCAGGAGAGGTGGGATTTGCTAACAGCTACCCGAGCGCCTCCGAAGGAGACCTAACAGCTCAAGAGTAGCTGCTTCGCGAATGAATCTACTACCGGATCGGAATCGCGACCCGCTGAGAAGATCTAGCGAGAAACTCAGCGACCTGATTCATGGGTTAGGTTGCACGGTGAACTCTTTGTCGAGTTCGACGAGTACGGTTACCGACAAGCTGCTCTGCACGCGTTTTATGCATGAGCATCCGGGTGATGGAAGACCGGCTATCCTCAACCCACGCTGGTTCTGACCCAGCGGGGTATTCCGTAGGATAGACCATTCTAATCGGCGCCATCTAAGCGGGCTTCGGATAGCCTGCCGACCGAGAAGGCTGGTGGTCGTGGCACCAACGACCGCCAGCCCGGCGTCCCAAGGGAGAGGGTGATGGAAGAGATGTGCTCCGCACTAAACGCTTCACTTTCCCCCTTTGCCTTTTCATGAGTTTTGTCTCATGCGAGGTTTGGACGTTGGTTGTTGAGAGACAGGAGGTTTTAGTCGGTTCAACTCCGACATGCCCCGCCCTCCATCCCCAGTGAAGGGCGGAAGTCCAGCGATTTCCTCCTGACAAAAAAAAAACAGTACTATGTAATCTGGATTCCAATCTATGTATGTGCACTCCGCAAATCCATATTTATGTACATAGCTTGGGCTATTGAAAACACAATTGAAATAACAAGTATTGATAACTAGCCATTGCTAAATAGGATATCCTTCACACATCTGACAAATCCCCTCAGTCTAGGTTCAAAGATATCAAGGACACCATGAGATTTAGCCAATCATTGTACTACCTGACCTATGAAGCCTAAAAAGCCTATTATACCTAAAAATGTTAAACTATGAATCTGGTAGTCTTATTTTTAATTGAATTTTAAATGCTATTGATACTCTATAATTGTTATGATCTCTAAGCTATTGAAATTAATTGTGAAAAGCAAAACGAGGTTCGTGAATTCCAATAAGCTAACTAACTGAAGAGTATTTGTTTTGATGGCCATGNCCTGACCTATGAAGCCTAAAAAGCCTATTATACCTAAAAATGTTAAACTATGAATCTGGTAGTCTTATTTTTAATTGAATTTTAAATGCTATTGATACTCTATAATTGTTATGATCTCTAAGCTATTGAAATTAATTGTGAAAAGCAAAACGAGGTTCGTGAATTCCAATAAGCTAACTAACTGAAGAGTATTTGTTTTGATGGCCATGACGCGCGATTAATGAATCAAGTTAGTTTGTTAGTGAATAATTTTAATATAAAGCTTATTCAATTTGATACTGACAATTAAATCGCCATAGCAACAGACGATCAATTTAATATTTTTCTACGTCTAAATTAATATTTTCCAAGCACTGCTTAATACACGTTACATAATGTATGAAATAATTGGCATTCATATCAAAATTTGGTGCACTAACTCGATATGTGCTTGAATACAGTAAATAAGAAATTTATAAAGTACATATTTTATTAATACTATCACACTAGATACGACATGACAATTGAATACAATAAATACACTTTGATGTTGAAGTGTTAAGTGATAATTCTATCAGACTATTTGTATAAGAAAATATATAAAAAATAGAGTTGTAAGTAAATAAAAATATAGAACGCATTTTTTTACGCTCATTTTTTCTGCGTAACATCTTGTTATCTGGTTTATAATATCAGCTGGTTTATAAATCCCAAGAAAAATTAATCTGAATTGAGGACTCTTTTATAATACTCGCTAAAACGCAATTTGAGACTATTTGTTGAACACTGCTTAAAGTATTACAACATAATATAGTCCTAATAAATTAAAAATTGAATCGATTCAAAACAATACGTTTTATTAAAATAGGTACTCATTGTGCTCCTTTATAAATATTTTCCTTATCTCAATATTACTTTTGTAGTAGGTTATAGAATATAAAACAGTATTATTTTATATCTGTATAATACAAAAAAAAAGATCGCATCAACGATTTCGAAGATATTTTTATTACTTAGATGGGTGGACGAGCTCACAGCCACCTGGTGTTAAGTGGTTACTGGAGCCCATAGATATCTACAACGTAAATGCGCCACCCACCTTGAGATATAAGTTCTAAGGTCTCAGTATAGTTACAACGGCTGCCCCGCCCTTCGAACCGAAACGCATCACTGCTTGACGGCAGAAATAGGCGGGGTGGTGGTACCTACCCGTGCGGACAAAAGTATATAAGTTCAAAGGTCTCAAGGAAAAAAAAATACACATCCGAAAACAAAATTAATACAGCTTAACGAAATAAATTTATAATAAATACATTTACCATTCAGTACATAGTCAACTTCTGATACAACCAATTCCGGAGCTATTGAAAATCAATAAACTGAATCGTAATTAACCTTTGGACTTCGGAATTCATTATCTCTACTCACTTTGAATATTGAAAACGCTACAGCTCGATTCACGGGATAAAGGAATCCATATTTATGTACATTTAAATATGTTTCTGATTCTTTTATAGCTACAGGTAATAGATATTTCGACAGACAAGTCGATGTCTTAATTCTATTATTGAAGTGAAAACTTCTTTAGAATCGTTGTGATTTCAAACCGGATGCAACGGAAAAAACGACAGGTAAGAGACACAAATACAAAAATGTGTAGGATGAAGCCAGCAAAGAATGAGACAGAAATATACATACTATTTAATACAGCGCCATCTGTGAGATTTTTTAATACTAACGTGTGTATGAAAGCTCTTGTAGTGAATTTTAATTTAGGATTATACGTGAAATTAAAATATCAATTCACAGAGGGCGCTACCTTACAATTATTTACTAATGACAAAATTTTACATATACTTAAGACGTTTAGGATAATTGTATTTTAATTTTGGAAGGTTTCACTTCTACCACGTGTGAATTGCACACATGTAATTTTTTTTTATATTTAACGAATAGCCGTTGCCCGCGACTTCGTCCGCGTGGAATAGTTACTTTGGCATAACGCAAAATTTTACCCGCCTCTTCATTTACGTAGAAAGTGAAAATATGTTGAATAATTGAATGCTAAGGAGTTATTTCATGTATCAAAATCACGCTTTTTAACAGACTTCAAAAGAGGAAGTTATAAAATCGACCATAATTTTTTATCTATGTATGTTCACCGATTTCTCGAGAATGCTTGAACCGATTCTGATAATTCTTTTTTTTTTGTTCGAAAGGGTAGACTTCCCGAATGATCCTGCTTACATCAAGATCTGATGATGGGATCTTGGAGAAATCGGACCATAGTTCCTGAGATTAGCGCGTTCAAACAAACAAACTCTTCAGCTTTATAATATTAAGTATAGATTATTTCAACCCAACAAGCAACAGTTGTGGTGACTTTTGAGTTTACTTAATTTAAATCAACTCTTAACTTTTACAGAACAGCGGAACGAACATGTAAATAAAGATGTCGTATAAAACAAAGACACCCAATTCAAAACAATTCACAAGCTCATTCAGCATCTCCGAGTGTATCTGTTACAGCTTCCTACAAAAAACAAGTTCAAATAAATCAGAGGACGAACAATGACAAAGAAGGGCCATTTAATTCATCTCTCCTTGGTATCATTCAAGTTTTTCAAAGTCAAGAGTCATAACTCAAATTTGTGCAGTCTTTATAGGAATACTTCTTTACGAGGGAGATGAAAAGTTTCCGAGGGATTTCTCTCGGTAGCAACGTCGGGATATCAGCTTTGTAATCTTGAGTTTGACCTGGATATTTTTATTATGAAAAGCCGGCTATATTTATTATGGAGTCTAATGGTTGATGGCTTTGGTTTCAATATTGAATGGAAACAAAGCTATGCTATGATTTCAGAAAGTAGAGTGTACAGTGAAAACTCACTAATGTGCGGTTATATGAATCACTAGCGACCCGCCCTCGCTTCGCTTCGGAAACATTAAAACACAAATGAAACCAAAAAAAAAATTAAAAAAAAATTAAAAAAAGNATATTTATTATGGAGTCTAATGGTTGATGGCTTTGGTTTCAATATTGAATGGAAACAAAGCTATGCTATGATTTCAGAAAGTAGAGTGTACAGTGAAAACTCACTAATGTGCGGTTATATGAATCACTAGCGACCCGCCCTCGCTTCGCTTCGGAAACATTAAAACACAAATGAAACCAAAAAAAAAATTAAAAAAAAATTAAAAAAAGTAGCCTATGTTCATTAGGGACAATGTCGGCTTCTAATGGAAAAATAATTATTCAAATCGGTCCAGTAGTTTCGGAGCCTATTCGAAACAAACAAACAAATCTTTCCTCTTTATAATATTAGTATAGATTAAAATTTTGACTCTTCTAATTTTAAAATCTCAAAGTAAAGCTTCAATCGTAATTAAGTTACTATTTTTTATAGAGAACGAAGCTAATGAGGCGAACAAAAGGTAAATCATTACGGAAGCCCAAATTTTTCACAATCAAAATTTCACCAACACCCTTGAGACGTGTGAGCTTCAAGTGTGAATTGCATTTCGTTGTGACCTATAAATGTTTTGCGTTAGAAATATACAAGATTGTGGTACGCGACTTTTATCATGCAAGTGCGCGTAAGCTCTATCCGTTGGCGTGTGAATCTGTAAAAATATGCTAAACACGAGTTTCATTAGAAAGATTGGTATCTGAATGTCGGATTTGAGCACCGGCGTACTCGCTTGATAAGAGAACACTGTCTTTTAAGCGACTTCAACCAATTCCTTTGGATAACAGAGTCGATTCTACTAATTGATTTTTTATTTGAAGCAAATAAATAAACAAATAAATATTTACTAAATAAATAAATAAATATTTACTAACAATCACGCCACGTTAACTGATCCCGTGCTAAGTTCGTAAAGAACTTGTGTTACATGTACCAGATAACGGAAATAAATGTAAGATTTTTATTATACACGTACATAATAATATATTTAATATACATCCATAACCCTGGAAAAGACATTTTATGTTTATCATACAAATATCTTCCCTTGGCGGGATTCGAACCCGCGACCCCCTTGTGTAGTGACTATGTCACTTACCACTACACCAGACGGCCGTTAAATGAAATGACTGTAGAAATTCCGGCATCCTAAACTGAAATTCAAGCGTTATTTCCTAATACTTTGACACGGTGTGCTCCCCAAAAAAACCTTGTCAGCCTTCACGTAAATTACCCTACCTACTAAGCATTTTTTGTCGTTGGCATTTAAAAATCCATCATAGAAGAAAAGCGAGTCACCATCGGTTCATTTGTATATCAGGAATGACAGTTCTCTTACTGTGTAAACACATCGCAGCGAATACACTCACAGGATACCCTAAATATTTTGTATTTCGGTCATGTGTTTTTGTTCTGCCTACATTATCAAGTTTATATGCGCCTTCCATGATTGTTTTTAATGTTTGTCTAATACGACAAATACTCAAGCAATACGCATTAACATATTTTGAGGAAAACATTATTGAATAACAAATAATGAAATGTGTTTTGTTAAACCGCTAATTCAGTTTACATCGTTTAATTAATATCTGATTTCATAGTAATAATTTCACTGCTCTTCATTATATCGACATATTAGACGACTGAGACTTTTCTAGACTGCGTTCAGATTACACGAACTCAAAACAAAAAGAAACAAAATTACGCATAAATGGATTATGAGGCTTTGTGCTGGCGTTTTTATTTTTTTAATATTTTAACGTTCGCACGAATGTTATAAATTATGAACGTTGAAATTCTCCTGATAAATTCACAAGGTTAAACATATTTCGGGCACTTCGCTCGTTCACGGTACAATTTATTCTCTTATAATTTTCAATGATATCTGATTCGATCGTAGCGAAAACGTCAAACGTGTCGTATTTGTAACACGCAAAACCGATCTTTATGTTCAACAGCGAGGGACTGTATTTCCTTTCACCGTCCGTTGGACTTCATGACGTAACTCTTGTTAATATTTCACGGAATTATTCACCATACAGGAAAATATGATTCTTTCCCATTGAATTTCGTATAAAATGTCTTCATTATCTCAAAAGATAAATGCGTAATCGAGAAATATAAATTTAATTTGTTGTTAAATTAATTGAATGAATATTCATGAGCAACTCAAAGTCAACATTGGCTAAAAGATAAGACGCCCGGTGTACTTATGTCAACCGTTTTCAAAATCTGTAGGCCCGCATAAAAAAAAAAAAAAGTGTGTGTATAAATGAGTCGTCTATTATCAAAGGTGGCAATCTGTGCATTTGGACAAAAAAATGTTATTGATATGTCAATACAGATTGATTTGAATATAATCGTCTCATTCAAAGAATACGGTTCAAAACCTGCATTAAATAAAGGTTAATAGTTAACCTGTTATTTATGTAAGATGTCGTTCCGAAGAGTTTTGTGACTGACAATGGAATACAAAGTCAATAATTCGTTTTTCTGATTTACCAATAATTATCCAAAAGTCAGATTTCCGGCTTTGATAATAGTCGACTCAAATAAGATATAGATATACTGACTATCCCACAGGGGCATGCGTATGGGCAATGTTTAGTAGACGATAGTAGGGATGCTACGAAGAGTCGCACAAAGAGGAGACCGAGAACGTCTAATGTGTTCTATCTCATTCTCTCGCCGGCTGAATCCTATACATTTATGTATTTCTGTCTCTATGGACTTATTTTTTCGTTTCATCGAGTTTGAAAGCACAACGATTCTAAAGAAGTTTCACTTCAAAAAAAAAAAACGGAAACACGTACAGAAAACATTTTAACGAATGAATTAATTCTTTGTAGTGATTGTATAATGAAAATCAAATCTCTCGATCGTACTGTATGTATAAGCTATAGCATTAAACTAAACACTTTAAGATAAAGATAAGACTATAACAGATGTCCAAATAGAATAGTTTTCTCTTATATAAATATAATAGAGTTTTCCAACATTCAATCTATTGACAAAACATAAAACAATCGACTTAAATAAATTTTCAAACTGATTATTAATTCAGTAAATAAATTGAGTAATTCAAAACATTAAGTTTAGAGTTGTTTTAGAATAAAGTTGGAATGTATGTTTTGGAACATTTTCTTTGGTAAAGCGATAATTCTTCTCCTTCTTAGTCGCATACTTCATTGCTGAAAGTCAGAGTCCCTGAAAGCCCTTCGTGGCTCTTTGTACCATCACCTTCCATTTCTTTCGGTTTTCGGCTTCTCTCAGGGCGTTCGCAACAGAGAGTCCAGTGAGCGCAGTTATCTGATCTGACCAACGGTTTGGTGGCCGGCGGGTCTTTTCCCGTCTACCTTGCCCACGACAGTCAATTTTTCAAGGTTGTTTGGTGGCTGAATTACGAAGATCGATTTATTCGCAAAAATACTGTTCCCTCCTCTTCCTCATCGCCAATTGCCGTGCATCGTGATGCACTGGCCTGAGCCCTTATATTGGGATCTGTAGCGACTTCTATCAGTCAGTAGCACAGTGAAGTGCATCACCCAGTCTTGTGTCTAGACGCTCAGACACTTGATCACCTCGTTATTTCCGGCTCCGACCCTTCGATTGTTTCTCTGTCACATTATATTGTCACCTTATTTAAAATCGATTTATTCATTCATTCGTATGTTTTTAATGTATTTAATCTACGCGTTTACATATAGTCCATCCGATTGACTAGAAACTTCACACAATTAATTGGTTTTGGCATTTTAAAGAAAGTTTTTGTCACAGGTATCGTGCCGGTCGGATAAATTGATGTTTTTCATACATTTATCCACAGTCAAAACGTAGGGTGACCAAATTTCACTAATACAAAACAGCTTTTCATACGCCACACTTTACGCGATTACAGAATATTTAGTTGGAAACTTTAATCATCCATTTTGGTTGGATTCGTCGACGCCATTTTAATAGCGTTGTCACATTGCTGTAACTAGTTTCATTTGTCATGTTTTAGTGAAATGATTAATGAACGGATTTTATGGCGACGTTTTGTCTATTCGCGTTAATTTTCATGTTTAATTAGATAATCCGTGACGGACGCGGATGTGGGCAGCGCTGATGCGTATTGCTGTGTTGCGTCCATTTATATATTAATACGTGAAGCAAAAACTTTGTATCCCTTTTAACGAAAACTGCGCGGACGGAGGAGTATGGAATTTCCCACACATATAGAGAATATAGAGAAGAAGTGCACAATGCTAATATTTTTTTAAAATAATGCATAAAATATACATTAAATCAATAAAGAAAACATTACACACACTACATACCATGTATTTGACGCACACACGCATGGATTCTATTTATTGTCAAACTTTTGTTCTTGAAGTCTGTGGTCAAATTGAAAATAGATTAAATATTGTTTGTCTTTATTAATATTTGTCTATAGTGTAGCTTTGGCGAAATTCGTGATTATAGAAGTATAAAATACAATCATAATAGTGTAAAAACTTATTATACAATTCCAATTAATTATAGTCGAATTTCGACTACTGCGGGACCTCTAGTTATTATTAATACGTTGACTGTCATGTACGTCACAAGTACCTTACGTAGCGCACTGAACTAATTATGTCGAATTCTTTTTTTTTATTGCTTAGAGTGGTTATTGGAGCCCATAGACATCTACAACGTAAATGCGCCACCAACCTTGAGATATAAGTTCTAAGGTCTCAAGTAGTTACAACGGCTGCCCCACCATTCAAACCGAAACGCATTACTGCTTTACGGTTACTAAGCGCCTGGATTGCCTAACGTTACCTTCCTTTGTTGGATTTTATTTATGTTCTAGTATTTTAAGTCTCTTAGAAATAGATTCATTCTCTGGATCTTCAGATTTGTCTTTCCTAGAGCCTACTAGATATTCCGGCACCTTAGGAAGAAGATCGAAGAGAGAAATCAAGATAATTACTTCAGTGCGCTACATAAGGCACCGGTGACCTACATGGCAGTCAAACGTGTTAATTTTATTTTTCGTTATATTTATGTGGGATGTTTTTTGGAATGAAGTTCCTTATGGGACGATGCGGAGGGGTACCCTAACCGGGAAAAAACGTCCGAAATGTAAGATTTTTATTAGTAATGCACACAGTGTACGGCTTAACTTTTTAATAACATACAAATTAGTAATGCACACAGTGTACGACTTAACTTTGTAATAACGTACAAAAAATAACATCTTTTTTTATCATTCATTGACCACGATCTCAGAGCGTTCGTTTGCGCAATACACTAACTCTTATGCAAACAACCGTGAATGAAGTGTACCACAATAAGTTTGCACGTTACCAAATGACCGTGGGTTGTTGCGAAACCTTCAGTTTTATTTTCTTTATACCTCGAAAAGAACTTAAAATTAATATTTTTATAATAAGGAACTTAGTTCCTGTCCGGTGTCTCACGACATCACACATCTTTTTTTTTTAAAGAAAAAGCTTTTAATTCGTAGATGCAGTTATTAAATAGAACCTTTATTCCTTGCAAAATCAATTTGTGGGTCATCCGCGGTACGTGGATTACCTGAGCCAAAAACGGACCGCTGTCCGGTGCAAACTCTCCTTGAATGTCCTTTGAAGAGACACAATACGTTATAGACAGAAGATATTTCTGGAAGCACCCTTGTATGCTCAATATGAAAGTAAGGTTATTATTCGGATATATAATAAAGAATATTGTATCATTTTTATCCATTTGTTCATTGTCCATCCATTTCAGTTCCTCGTACAAATCCCCATAGAAAACCCTGTAGAATACGCAAATACACTCTGAGTTTTCCGGCTTCCTAGTGACGCCAAATGGTCCGTGACTTCAGGGATTAACTCTTTGGGGCTTGCGTTATTCAAGATTTTTTTAAATATTTTTAAACGATTCAGGTATTTGTGAATTCTACTGGCCAAATAGGTTTGAAATACTGTAGTCGTTAATAAACAAAATTATTTCGTGCTATAAAAATATATAATTAGTCGTCACGCTTGCATACTTCCTACACGATTTGGTACCTATCGAATTTTATTTTATTTTGTAAATGATTTGAAATATTTTAATTAGAACATTACAATACTCTTTAAGAAAATAAAATATTATTACATGCTGATTAATAAAGTCAATAAAACTGAGTATAAATTGGGGCGATTTTTTTTGACGCAATTTTCTGATATGAGACCAGACTTTTAGTGTTCCTGACGTAATAGTTAGTAATAAAAGAAAGTACATATTATTACACAGTGACGTGTTGTATCTTAAAAAATGTTAATTGTTATGTTTTGTCTTTAGTGAAATATTTGGGCTTCTAAATAAAGTCCATTGTTGCCGTTGGGGTACTCTGTAAATAATCTATTATTTCTTTCTTGAGTTATGTTATTTTCGTAAATCTATTGTTCGTTTTGAATCCCTTTGAGAGATTATACCCACTTTGATCTAAGTTTATTTCTATGTCAAATATTTTGCTCTACAATAGAGCATAAGTATTTTCTCCTGACAATGGCTGCCTACACAAATCCCTATCTATGTGAAAAAAAAACTTTTGGCTATGAAATGATCATTCGAATGCGTGTGTCTATGTGTGTGATCAGTGACTTAAGTACGTGTGCGAACCATACAAAAGCCATCGAAAAAAATCTGTAACAAAANGATAGACGACTGGCCGCGCAGATTGAAGGCCTGTATTCAAAATCACGGAGGTCATTTTGAATAAACTTTAGTGTCATAAGAATCTATGTTTTGTTAAGTTCATTTTGGTATATGAATGGTTACATAATGAATAAACTTGTTTCAATTATTTTACATTAAACATGTGACAGAATTTATGACCTGACTAGGTATATTATATTATAGTTCATGACACGGCGTATCATGAAATTATTAGGTTTGGGTAAATTTATCAAAGAAATAAAATATAATTCAATATATTTGCATGAATACAGCTGATATATTTTTGTCTCCTAGTTAAACATTTAGGAACGAAACTAAAGCAAATTAATTCATGTGCTTCGTATCGGGTCTCGATTTGTTTGCTACGAAATATTTGAGGCCCGTGTTAGACGTGTCACATGAATGAAGGTTTCATTATGAAAGAGCCTCTCGGTTGAAAGCCAATTTCGACATGTGACTTTGAAGGTAAATACTGTTACGCGCTGGAGTTCGGGATAAATAAAAATTCTATTGAATTACAAGTTAGCACTGTATTAGCACTTAGGACACTTAAAAGACTTCACAAACATTTTAAAATTCTCAATTCACTTCTTCCGCTTCGCTTCAGGTGATCCGTTCGCTGTTTCGCTTCGAGTAGTTCCGATTACTAATTGATTGCGTGCCATCCCCACAACGCTTTTATAGCCGATACCACCATCCCTAGAATTATCGAAAATATTACACACATTTCGAGTTATGTGTTTCCGTTATCTGACAATAGATGGCGTTGTACTACTCGGCGTTCTAGATGCTAATAAATCCTTCGATATTCGTTTGATTATTCGGCGATAGATGGCGTTACTTTTACCGGCGTAACAATACCTACGGTACATTCTTCTTTAAATACTTTCGAAGGAATGCAGCGCATTTGAACTTTTTACGTATTGTCTATGTAAGAAAATATGATGTGATATGGTGATATCATAATATGATAAGTCCAGACTACGCCACACTATAGTGCCATATAGTATAGCAGCCTGTACTTAGGCAATAATACTTATATATAAGTATAGTACAGTACAGTGTGAATGTGTCCATAAAGTGTATGGTGTGCGATATTATTGTGCTATGAGCTATATATTATATGCTATCATATTATAGCGTAGTCTGAAAGCGGCTTGAAGCTCTAGGCCGGGTCTGAGGCCTACCTAAAATTAAGTTCATTTTTGAAGTGAAACTTCTTTATCGGCGTTGGAAAAAAATTTACCGTCACATTTTTCGGTTACGCGTCACATTTTTCCGTTACGCGCCATCTTTTTTGTATTCATGTCTATGATAATAAAATCCTTTTGTTTAAACTTTATCTAATTTAACTTTTTTGTATTCATGTCTATGATAATAAAATCCTTTTGTTTAAACTTTATCTAATTTAACTTTATTTAACCAATTTCTAGAAAGTTGCATGTAGATCATTTTTCGAAAAATAAGGCCATAAANTAGGCCGGGTCCGAGGCCTACCTAAAATTAAGTTCATTTTTTTCTAAAGCTATCACTTATAGCTTATACATCCCGACACTAGCACACGCATTCACACCAGACTTGCTTGAAACATGTTCCGATAATACACACGTAGCCCCAATTAGTCGCGCGGAAACAGTTCGGAAACTCGATCATTATGCCCGTGACGACCGAACCTCCTTTATGGGCAATAAAGAACATGTTAATATTCAATGCGGGCATTTTATAAGAAAACTTTTCTCGTTAGTAGTACCCTTCGAGTTTCGTATACTACACAAGAGGTTTTGAGGATTTTCTTTTACGGGTAGTATGGATATTAAAATAATAGTTTATATATCAGATCGTTTTCTACATTTTTAATACGCTTTTATTAGCTTCATACGTGTGTACTACTTCAGAACGTCGGATTAACTGGTAATTCGACATACTTATTACGGACCGATGACAATTCAATATATTTTAAAAATTTCGATCCGTTATCCTTACTAGGATAATGAAGATTAGCGATTTTTTGTTTTCCTGAGACTCGGAGTGTCCGCGTCAAGACCAAGAAGGGAAACTACCGGGCACGCCGATCATCTATATTTCGGAGAAGTTACCGATTGATTCAGAAAATTAGAAAATAAATTTTAATAAATTTGAATTAAAAATAGTGTAAGAAAAAATGATTTTGTTGTAAAAAAAAGCGTGGGGTGCTTTTCAGGATATTATCAAAATAACCCTTCTACTCATATCTGTTCATAAAATATTTATAACTATTGATACCNAACTACCGGGCACGCCGATCATCTATATTTCGGAGAAGTTACCGATTGATTCAGAAAATTAGAAAATAAATTTTAATAAATTTGAATTAAAAATAGTGTAAGAAAAAATGATTTTGTTGTAAAAAAAAGCGTGGGGTGCTTTTCAGGATATTATCAAAATAACCCTTCTACTCATATCTGTTCATAAAATATTTATAACTATTGATACCATGCACCCTAAAACTATTATTTGTTTTTATTGCTCTTGCCTACAAGACGAGCATACTGCCCACCTGATGGTGAGTGGGTACCGTTGTTCATGGACGTCAGCAATGCAAGGGACTGAGCCAAGTTGCTGTTTACCGCTGAAACACTACAGTGATGATGATTTACTGAGAATCTCTGCGTAATTCTTTTTAATCACATAATTTTAATTAAGGTAGAGAGGACAGAATAAAGAGAGATTCCTTCTCTGAGTACTGAGATTGTAGAGACTTTCTCAAAATGCCACTCAACTCCGACATATAATACCAATTTGCAGTAGATCTTGGCGATAATAACTAGCGAGTGAATGCAAAAGCTTTCAACATTCAGCTAGCAGATCCACAGACTATCTTATCGTATCCTTCAAAAAAGATTATAAAAGAATCCCGAATGGTATGCTGCGCCACTGAGGCTACTAATGTTCTTGAGCGACTATAAATTCCATTTTTTTGGGCGACACGGTCATCTGTATTCGCCGCCAACGAAACACAATTTGGCAGTCAAGAACTACTTACACATCCAAGTAACGTGCAACAAGCAATTATACATTCTCGCTCACGACTCGGTCGTACGCGGACGTGCTTTCCGATCCGTGGCCCGCTTGCGAGCTGCGTCTCTGAACTCACAGTTGTGCTCGACAGTGTAGTGACCTTGTGATGTAGTGAATACATCGTGCTTACAATTCGGTAGTGCGGACGTTCCGATCCGTTGGTTGCTTGCGATCTGCGTATCGGAGTCCATTTTTGTGCGCTAAAGTGTTGTAACCGCGAACCCACCCTTTACCAACTGTCTTTTTCAAGGCAAAACCAATCGCTACGATCAGGCTTCCTGTGGCACTATCACAGGCTAGCGATTTCCTAACCCTTCCCAAAACAACAGTCTTTTTCAAGACTAGACCCCCGCTCGCGATTCTGCCTGCTGTAGCACTATACAGCCCGAGCGGGTTCCTTTCCTTTTCCCCGCCGATTGCCGTTTTCACGGCATAGGCATTCCCCCCCCNCATCGTAGCCGCTGGAAATTACATACCCGACCCAGTAGACCGAATGGAAAACCGTCGACGTCGCCCAAAGCACGTCATTACGGATCCTCCTGATCCATTAACGGTGCTTTTAGGCACCACAAGCACCGGTCACCGTCCTCGTCGAACCCGTCGCTTGCGACGAAGGGCTCGACGAGCGAACTAACCCATAGACACAGCCAACTGAGTTTCTCGCCGGATCTTCTCAGTGGGTCGCGTTTCCGATCCGGTGGTAGATTCTGCGAAGCACTGCTCTTGCTAGGGCGGTGTTAGCAATTCTCCGGTTTGAGCCCCGCGAGCTCACCTACACAAGCTAGGGTACGCTGAAATAGCCTCTCAAGGCTATCAGTATAGGTAGGAAAAAAAAAAAAAAAAAGCAACAAGCACGTATCGTCTTGTTGAAGCGTGTATATTATATATCAGATATCTACTGATTTTATACTACAGTATCTACCGGTGCCTTTGATTAAGCGAAATAAACACTAACAAAAGTTTGACAATTGACAATAAACAAAGAGTATATTTATATATATATGTGTTGTGTCAAATACATAGTATGTAGTGTGTGTAATGTTTTCTTTATTAATTTAATGTAACTTTTATGCATAATTAAAAAAAAAAATTAGCATTGTGCACTTCTTCTCTATATTCTCTATAAGTGTGGAAAATTTCATACTCCTCGGTCCGCGCAATTTTCGTAAAAAGGGATACAAAGTTTTTGCTTCACGTATTAGTATATAGATGTTTTTCGTAAAAGCTCCGTCGCTACGGACTAAGTGTACAACCTGCAGTATAGCAGTATGTCTGTAATTGATTGAATACACTTAATTGCACACAAATACAATTAATATTGAAACTAAGTCAACGGGTATAGGCCTTATCGCTAGACGCGATCTCTTTCAGAAAACCGTTTTCATGTAGGAAAAATTCTGAAAATTCTGAAAAATACAAGCAGGTTATTTTTTTGCTTTGCCTACCTTTTGCTAGTAGTCTCGAGGGGTTATGCACCGGACGTGACAGATATGTTGTGATAGCTGATGTGGAATACCGCCAAGTATTGATATGAGAAGATAGATTTACTGCAGTACCGGCAGCGTTGATTGTCCGGCATCTCTTCTTTAAGATATCTATGCATGAACTTGGAACGTGGAGAATAAGAGGCACGAGCAAAAACTTAACAATGAAGGGTCTCGGTGGCGCCATCTCTTGTGCACTCCATCAAATACTGAACAATGAAACCAAAATTTTATTTTCTATACTAATATTATAAAGAGGAAAGATTTGTTTGTTTGTTTGTTTCGAATAGGCTCCGAAACTGCTGGACCGATTTGAAAAATTCTTTTTCCATTAGAAGCCGACATTGTCCCTGATGAACATAGGCTACTTTTTTTTAATTTTTTTTTTATTTTTTTTTTTGTTTTTTTTTTTTATTGCATAGATGGGTGGACGAGCTCACAGTCCACCTGGCTTTAAGTGGCTACCGTAGCCTATAGACATCTATAACGTAAATGCCGCTACCCACCTTGAGACATGATTTCTAAGGTCTCAGTATAGTTACAACGGCTGCCCCACCCTTCAAA